>CM024756.1:12700365-12852816 GCA_014218235.1 Colocasia esculenta
CTCTAATAAAAAAAGATGTATGGTTTTGAGTGGTTGGATGGGATCAATTGATCCACCAAAGTTACACCCAAATGGCATGAACTGTTTTGAGGTTCCTAATTGAACTTACACAAACCCCTTTATAGATATCAAATCCTCATCTCTGATCTCCACTCTGGCGATTAACTCTCATAGTGTCTTATCAACATTGGTTGCAAGAAAAAAGAATACAGGCCACTGTTTCATACAATGGTTGCCCTGCAAAGGCAATTACTCCCCACAATCAGCTGTCAAAAATGCCTATAAAATAGGCCTACAGCTCCCGCATCTCTGCAGCTTTTTGAAGTCAAAACCCTCTTCTCCACTAATCACAAGGTCATCCAGTCTGCTATTCATCTCTCAGTTCATAAATGTGCTCACTGTTCATTGATGAAGAATGGTCTTGCCAGTAAATATAGCACCACTTGAATACTGGTTATTACAGTCGATGGCTGGTAGCTAACTTCTGTAGTATAATGCCACCATCCCAGGAGCAAATTGCAGTCAGTCAATTCAGTCCTAGATGGCTACAGATTCAGAGCTTTTCATATGTTGCAATTAGTTTTTTGAGTATCAGATAAGCTTTCATGTATTGCATTACATCAGTTTCAAACAGCTAGCAACTCACATAACAGCTCAAACAAGTGGCTAACTGAGTAAATTTTAGATCTTAGACCAATCTGAAGCAGACATGTTGTAACCAGTTATCAAAAGGGGCTGAAGAATGATAAATCTACCGAACATAGATGAGAGAGTATCTTTTAGATTGCAATTCCAATATAAGTGATCACATGGGCACACCTTTTGGTGCACAAGGCCGCATCACATGCATCATCAAAATATAAAAGCATCTGTGGACCAAATTTTTTTCATTGTCTTATGAGGTTTTAGTTTTCCTCTTTTCAAAGCTGGTTTGCACCAACATAAACAATCATGTGACAGGTAGTTATTCACACTAAATGTAGGCCACTTGGACCAAGAAGAATTTTCATGCATTAAGACCAAGAGAGCACTCACCAATTGCTCAAAACTGAAGTACAGCTAGAAAACTTTGTAGGGGTTACGGTATAATGACTAGGAATACACAATTGCAAGCTGTTCTTATATTTTGGCAGTAATGGTTTCATGAAGTTAAGATGGATAGACATTCACCAATATCCTCATGGATCATCATGACTTCTTTTTAACATCTGGATAAATGTGGAAGATGTGACGGAAAAGGCTGTGTATATAAGACTGAAGAAAGCTCTCGGTGTTGAAGAGATGTGCATATGCATTTCACAGGAAGGAGATGGGAATAAATACTGCAGTTACTAATATTAATATTTTGACTACATGTTACATTCTTAGGATGTAATGAGGATATGGAGATGTCCAATTATGTGCAATAAGTAAATCTAAGTAGAAAGCTTGATACTTTATTGGCATCATTTTCTGTGCACAGTTCAGTTTGGTCCAGCTTTAAGAAACTGATTTCAAACCGAACCCATCTAAAGTACCAAAAGAAACAAAACTGGTGAATTTCAAAATTGATTCAGCTAAAACTATTAACCACAATTATTTCAACTTGGTCTTAGACCTTGAAATCACACAGGTGGGCCTTGTTCCACATGGTGGGCTTCCGGTTATGGAGAGCTGATGTCTTTAGACTTTTCTTCCTTCTGCTTTTTAACTTCTCCTAAATGAGGTTACTGTCCCAGATACAAGGACCATCTGAAGAGCACACGGGTAGTACTCTGCAGTGGGACTGAGCAGAACAATTTCATATTGGAATGTGAAGAAAGTATTTCCCTCTTACAAGAGTGTTTAATGCACTAGTTCCCACCTGGTGCATTGCCTGTGGGTTTGCCTCCACAAAAAACCTTGTGAAGGTGTTGTAATGAAGAATTGAAGATACAAACTATTCAAATATAATTTTTAACCTAATTCAGCATATCAGTTGGTGCCGTTCAGAAGAGTGTGAAACAAACTGGATCTAATGGGTTATTAAACAGAACCAAATGGATCAGTTCGGTTTGGTTGTTCAGTTTGAGCCAAATAAGGAACAATCCTTCCGATTTAGCAACAACTTAATGTCCATTTTCCATGCTAGCAATTGGAATGCATTTATCATGCGTAAAAGATGTTAGTATTGCTTGATAATACATGTGAAATGACAAAAAAAAATAAGCCTACATATAGAGGCCAACAAAACTGTAAAATATACTCTCCTGGGAAAAGAAATAAATGGCCATATAATTACCCAAGAAGGTCTCACAAATAAAAATAGATCTGAAACGAGTTGGTTGCAATTAATAGCACTTATTCAAATACAGTGCATTTCAAATTTTTCTTGGTTCCTATCCAAAAATTTTCCAAAATCCAAACAGAGGAAGTGAGAAGTTAATGGAGGAGTGCATGCATTTCTTCAGATAAACAATCATGTCTGGTGTGTGAAATATAAAGCTCCTATGGTTGCTCCCTTTTTTTTTGCGTCAAGGCACTACACTTTAGCATAGGAGTGCTACCGAATGTTCTCAGAACTTCAGAAAGAAACCAGTGGAGATTAGTACCAGGGTCTAAAAGGAAAAGGGGATAAAAAGATGCTACCTTTTCTCTGGGAGTAGAGAGGAGGCCCCCCCATTCTCTGCACAAAGAACTCGTACTGGTTCTGGATCGCGTCTTCCTTCTTCGAATTAGCGAAGATCGACCGGAACCATTCCTCCTCATCCTCATACACCCTAGCATTCCACCACAAACGAGATGAATCCGTTTCCAGCAGGCACGCCGGATCGATTCGAGCAAAAGGAACCAGAGAACTGTGACAGCGAGAGGAAGCCGGGGGATCCAGCCGCATACCTGGTGTAGAAGGCAGTAGAGAGGTCGACGAAGGGCTGGAGGCCGAGCTTCTCGAAGAGGTTGACCTCGTCGATGGCGAAGGCGTTCTCCGGCGCCACGCCGCTCCATTCCGACGCCTTTTGCTGCAGGGACATCATCTCCACTCCAGCCGGCGATGGAGGCGAAGGTCTCGGCGGCGCTTTTCGTGCGCCGACCACGTGCCCGACTTTTATCGGTCGCACCTGCGTAGATGTCACGCATTTCTCCCATGGCAAGAAGCTTTGCGCTCCCTGAGCAGCATTTGAGCCAATCGAAAACGGCCACGATACACTACGAGAGCCACGGCCGGTTGGGATTTTTGCATGTATACATCTCTTAAATGAAACTTTTTGCCGGATAGTTTTTGGATATATTGTGCGCCTCGGTAGCAAGATTCGTCGTACCGTTCGGATCGATCGTATCGTATTTTCTGTGGTACGGTACGTATCGAACCGTACCGTACCGCTGAGGTACGGTGGAAAATTGGCATGTTTGATTTATTTTTTTAATTTTGTGACTTAGTTAATATTTGAAATGAGTAAATTTTAAAAGAAAATGAGTAAAACATAAGAACATCACGTAAAGAGGTTGAAAAATATAAATAAATTTATTTACTCATTTAAGTCAACCCACCACAACCATTTGATATTCATTTAACATACATACAATCATACCAATATGTATCAGTTCTGATACCTTTTTGAATAGCTTAGTGGAGCACCGTGATCTCGACCATCTTGGGTAGTATGCGTGAACTCAGACTCCAATGAAAAGCGCATGCTACCACCACCACCACTACCAACACCACCACCACCACCACCACTGCCGTCTGTAGTAGATGGAGAAGAATGATTTGACGTAATTAACACATAAATCAGCTAGTCTGAAGATCCCAAAAAATACTTGACGTAATTAACCCACAAATTAGCTGACCCGAAGATCCTCTTGTAAACCCATTCAAATAATATCCATTTGTCTTGAAATTTTAGCTATAAGCTAATGTAATGGTTTTATAAATTATGGTGATTTTAGTTTAATATTTAGAATTTATTTTACAATGGGTGAAAAATCACCCAGAAAATAGTTGCATCGGCTTAATATCGAAATCCGTACGTCAACAATTCTGGATATTTACATTTCTGATATCATCATATTTTTCTAAAAATTATGATGTTCTCAAATTTTATTTTCGTTATAATTTTTCGGTGTCGCCCCGTCAGAACGCGCACTTCTGAGTATGACATTGGACTATCATTTATTAATGCTAATTAATCTCATATATTAATAAAATTACTATAATTTGTATCATCTATTAATTAGTTTATGTTTGAAATTTTATCTCAATTAGACACTAATTAGACCCCTTAAGTGCACACAGAGTTTGTCGCGGTAGGACGAACTCTCTGTGCACGTACTTCAACGGGACAACATTTGGTTTCAAAAATAAAGTCAAATATGAAGTCATCATAATTACTAAAAAAATGTACTGATTATAAAAATATAAATATCATGAGTTATTGATGTATACATGTCGAGATTAAGTCGACCTAATGATTTTTGGGACAGTTTTTACTTGACAAAAAATTAATTTAAAAAATTCAACTAAAATTATTACAATTTGTATCACATATTAATTAGTTTATGTTTAAAATTTCATCTCAATTAGACACCATTAGATCCCTTAGATGTTGAGATTAAGTCAATTTATTAATTTTTAGGATAATTTTTACTTGATAAAAAAATAATTAAAAAAATAAAATAAAATTACTGTAATTTATATCATCTCTTAATTAACATGTGTTTAAATTTTCATCTTAATTAGATATCATTTACATCACTTTAATACACCTAATATGAAAAAGTTATAAAAAATAATAAAAAAGATGACGTGGCGGCCGGTCCGGTGTGTACCGGACCGGACCGTGGCGTCCCGCCGCGTCTCGCGGCGGGACGCCCGGGTCGACCCTGGTGGTCGACCGACCGTGCCTGGGCGCCGCTGCTGCCCAGGCACGGTGCGGTTCGACCGTGCCGCCCCGATACGGGCGGCACGGTCGAACCATGCTCGGTAGTATCAGATTTCTGTTGGTACAGTATGACGTGGAGGTGTACTGCACCAGATTAGTATGTCTAAAAATCTCTAGTCAAAATTTTGAAAAAATAAAAAATAACAAAAAATAACATTATTTATACATATCGTGTCGAGATGTGTTAAGAATCAATAAATCTTTGACACGATGCGATCCAACCATATCACACCAAATCAGTGCTAACACACCTAATCGTGATTGGTACTCGAAAGGGTTCCTTAGAGCAAAGTTGGTACCGTCATGCAACATCATGCCTAGAGCTTTGTGGTACCAGGGATGGTCGGCACAATATATATTTCTACTCGTCGGCCATCTTCATCTCACTTGCACGACATCTCTGCCATCTCCTATGCCTTCTCCTCATTGTCCATCTCCCTCCACTATCTCCTCTAAAGACATGGGCAGGATTAGAGGAGGTGGGGGAAGTCGAGTCCCACATCACTACATCTACAACCTGATGGATGGCAGAGTCGGGTCGGGTGGCTGGGTCGGCCCCAGCCGATCCCGACCCTGAGTCGGGCCAGAGCCGGCCTGAGTCGGGTCGAGTCGATCTGAGTCGGGACAGTAGACTTTGTAAACCAGTCTTGTGGGTGGGTCGGTGTCCCCCCCCAGAGTCGGGTCGCCAGGGGCCGACCCGACTCAGAGTCAGCCGACTCCACTCCGAATCGGCCGACTTTGCCATCCATGACAGCCCCCGCGTCTTCTAACATTTCAAGAACGTCAAGAGATAGTAGATGGTTGTGGTGTGGTCTTCCCCGACAGAGGAGGAGGGCGACAATGTTGATGGCACCCCACTCTTTCAGCAATAGCAACAAGAGAAGAACCAAAAGTAGATATTGCCACTCCCCTCTTGTTCCCCTGAGTTGGGAGAAGACAATTTGAGTGGAGAAGCAGAGAACATCAATCACTTAAAGGGACAATATTGGGCTAGGCGGAACTGTGAGTGGGTGGCCTCAATGATGGATATGGCGACAAAGAGTCTAGCAAAGAGGGGAGACTCCTCCTCTCTATCGTCACAAGAGTGGTCCTTATCTTTCAAGGGCCTCTGCATGGGATGGCGGTAGGTTAGGAGTCCTCTCCAAGATCTTATCCGAACACAAATGGTAACGGGCCGGCTGACAGATGCAACAGACCCTAACAATGTTGCACGCCACGCCACCTCTGCCATTAGAGGATGTCCCGTAGGGCATCGTGGGCTATTGGAGAGAGACAGAGTTAAGCATATCGATCTGTATAGCAGTTGGCCAGTTCAGCCAACCCTGTCTTAATGTAGTATATTTATTTAAAAGAGGTATATGCATAAATACAAAATTAGGATGCATTTTTATGGAATTTCTTATTTAACAGCAGAATACACGCAAAAATCCTGAACGAAAATATCACGGTTCATGGTAGTTGGTACTTGGTACCATCATGGTGACAGTCTCAACATCATGACGACATATTGATGTGGAATCGGATTGCATAATTGGTTTTGGTTTCGGGTGGTATAAATAAAAATATAATATTTTGATTAAGTGATTTTAGATGGGAAAGGTGTGTGTGCATTTATAATGGATAGATGTGAGAGAGGATTGTCCACGACTGAGTTGAAAATTTGGAAAACGCTTTGTTTGTTGTATAGTTTCTAAGCACAATTGGTCCCATGGTCTAGTGGTTAGGACATTGGACTCTGAATCCAGTAACCCGAGTTCAAATCTCGGTGGGACCTTTTCTTCTAAATATTTTTATTATTTTTTCATGTGAACACAAACTTTTGTCCATTGTTATGCCATCATCCCTCCTTTATCTTCCGATGACGTTCTGCAGGGTGGGAGGGTCAGGTTCCGGGCTCTGATTCCTGGAGTTCGGTCATCTCCACCAGCAAAAAAAGAGTCCATTGATCTATTGCCACCAGACGCGTTTGGTCTCTTGCCCATCCGTTTTCCTTCCCCTTTTTTTCTAAACCTTTTTTTTTCCTTTTTAGTTTTCTTTCTATCACTCTCCTAGCTAGCCTCTTAATCAATTGTTAGCTTACTTATAAAAGAACTAAATCGCTTACCAGTCATCATGACAGATTTTCCCAGCTTTTTTTGTCGAGTATATGGTTATTGATGTCAATCAGAGCATGATTTGACATGATACATGATTTTCATCAAAATTATTAGGTTATTGTGGCTGGATGTTATGAAAAAAAATTAAAGAACACTTGGTTGTGAGGTGCCAAGCCGGAGCGAGTGAAGTGAAATTCACACTTATTGTTAGGGATCATGTACCTTGACATATAATAACATGCGCTTTTATACAAAATATTAATTTATAAGATCTTAGAAATTTTTTCTTTAGATTAAATGGCCTTTCAATTTTTGAAAAAATTTTACTGCACTAAGAATTATACTTTCTGATGTACTTTAATTTTTCTATTGACCAATAATACTATGAGCACATTGTGTCTATCTAATAAAAAATAAAAGAGATGTAAAAAATGTAGCAATCTGAATTTTTTTCTCTCGAAATAATAAAAATATAAAATATTTAAAAAATTAAAGTAATTAAAAAATCAAAGGAAAAAGAATTAAATAGAACACATTAAACGAAAAGAAGTAATGAGCTTTGTTAAATGAACCCTCAAAAATTTATTGGGCCAAAATAGAGATTTTTAAAAGAATAATAATAGGAAAATATCCTAAATTCGTAACTTAAATATTACCTAAATAGAAAAGGGGTATTAAAGTATAAAATAAGTAATTGGGTTGGAATTGGATTCC
The DNA here is from genome assembly GCA_014218235.1 of Colocasia esculenta. Classification (NCBI taxonomy): domain Eukaryota; kingdom Viridiplantae; phylum Streptophyta; class Magnoliopsida; order Alismatales; family Araceae; genus Colocasia; species Colocasia esculenta. Next base: position 12,708,074 of record CM024756.1, read on the forward strand.
TAACCCTACCCTAATAGGTTGGCCACGAAATTGCATCCCAACCTAACCCAAATAGCAAGTGGAAAGCTTAGAAGGAGGATAGAAATAAGAAATCACGAAATTTAATAGGAATTAGAGTTCTATTAGGAATAGAAATCCAACAAGCATAAATACTCTCTAAACTCTCCATGGCCGGCTCTAACACGATGCTGGGGCTTGCTGGACAAGGAGAGGAGGCCAAGGAGCAGAGGAATTCATGGGAGAAGGCTTGACCAAGCTTCAACTTGTGTTCTTCAAATTCTAACCATAGAAGATCAAACGAGTCAAAGGTAGGCATTCTCACGAGCAAAACCTAATTAATTTCATATGTAGTTTGTTCCAACCACCAGGGACAAAACTCCTCTGGTTTCATAGTTTTCCATCGAGCCAATCTTTTCTTCTTAAATTTTGAAGTTCTGCAACTAGCATGACCCTGAACCTTCATCATAATTCTAGATCTCCATGTGTACTTGATACCATGCTATGAGATTTTTACTGGTGATGCTGATCGACATCAGGAATCTTTTGCCTCTAAAAGTCCTAATTTTCGTCCATCCTACTGCTCGAATTAAGTCGTTTATCTGTACTGTACATGGTTCCATGATCTTCATAAATAACTTGATTGAATTATGCTGAGACCATGTTCACTTTTAAATTCCTATTTTGTGAATGCTATTGCATGTCTAGAGTCGATTAAAACTAGTTTCATGAATTTTCATCGTCTGTGCGATTTGTTCTAAATTTCTGAACGAACCTGTGTCAAAATATAGAAACCTGGACCGTAATCCAATGCACTGTCCTTTTCTCGCTCGGACTCAGGCACAGGACCTGAAAACGCGACGGCCCGATAGGCCGCATTCTTAGGGTCCGTCGCGACACAGTACCTATCGCGTTCTAAATGCGACAGGTCACATCGTCGCGTTCTGGCTACCTGACCTGACCTCCTTGTCGCGATCATTGGACGGCCCTGTCGCGTTCTCATCTGACCCTGTTGCGACCCTTATAGGGGTACACTGCGATCTGGGATTTTTGCATGAAAACCCATGATTTGTGATACTCTAACTGTCAACAGTACATATACCCTTGTTAATAGTCACTAACGCAGTAAATAAAGTTGTTATAAATCAAACATGTGTTTAATGACTTAAAAGACATAGACTTGATCTTGTCATATCTATGATTTCTTGTCACATGCACACACTTTGAACCATGCATTATGGCTTAACTTGGCATGAAAATATCTCATAATATCTCTGGTAATTTATTTCAATTATATATTTAAATTGCCATATTTTTAAATGGACTTGTCTTCGTTTCTCGCGATGTTTTGAGAATACCGTTACCGACGCTTCACTGTTCTAGAATTCCTCTAGAACGTCGGGCACTTGTTTCTATATGCACACTTTCTCTTGACTTGGACGAACTCTTCGTCGGATATTCCTTCTGCCAGACTGGTAAATCCTCATTCAAGGCCTCCGTAAGTCTCCTCTGTCCATGGATTCCCACATGGTCGACGAGCTGGTTGTACCCTAACACCTATGTTACCCCTTAGGGGTCAGTAAAGATCTAAACGGATTTAGTTGCTCTCACTCTTATCTTGAATCACGCCAGACTTCTAGACCTGTGCATAACATGGCCAGTGGAAAGGTAGTGAATCCCACCTGACTGCCAACACCAATTGTGTGTGTTGTGCAACTGTTACTATCGCCTGTTACTCGATGTTTTATGTGCAATGACCTATAGTTCTCATCTATACTCGACTCGCTCATCTATTCACACTCTCTCTACTATCTCGTCTATTCATCTAGTACTCTCATCTATTTCTTGGTACTCTCTGTTGGCCATTGACTGATTGTCTAAAGATAAACAATATAACCAATGCCTGGCAATATATAAAGGGCCCGGTCTGGTCCTGGGATGTGCGCCCAAAAGTGTTATTTGCCCGTGGGAGTTAAATGACTAGAGTGTTTGGCATTACACTCGAATGCTATCTATCTTGACTATCTAAATGACAATCAAAAGTGCTATATTCTCTCGTTGTCTATTCACAACAAAGTGCTATACTATACACGTTGTGCTATTTCTATACTTTGTGCTATTTGTGCTATGGCCATCCTGATATTTGTGCTATACTCGACGCTTGTACTATATTGGGAAACTCGTGCTATTTCAATCACATGCTATCGTACTACCTCTTACGTTACTTGACTCTCTCGCTCTATCATTAGTTATTCTGCCTTTTTAATTCATTAATCATTTAAAGCATGCTTGATCCTGCGATTTAATTAGTCCTACTGGGCGTTATCGCTCACCCTACGTTTTTGGTTACGTGTTCTCAGGTGAGACCGAGGAAGAGACTTACACTCAAGAGGATGGGGATGACCAAGAGTGAAGTCAAGAGTACCCTAGCGTCATAGTATTATGTTAGGGTTGAAGTTTAGTCTTTTACTTTTATTCAATGTAATTGGGCTCTATAGAATGCCTCTGATATTAGTGGTTGTAACTAAACATTGAAAATTATTAATGAGATAAATTTTCTTAGTATTTATTCTTGTCCAATGGTTGATGTCTATTACTCGCTCTGTACCCGTTTTACTTACAACTGCCCCGTGTTCCGATATTCTGTGTCGGGACGTGACAAAAAGTGTACTTGCCACCTACAATGTGCATGTCGGTGAAAAGAAGACACTTTGGGCAAGAACCCAACACTTGTTATTTAGAACGTTGTAATCTTGGATGGGATTTGGAAGGGAGTTATATGTTAGCCAAATCCCATCAATTAACTTCGAAAGCTCACTTTAAACTAACATTAATCATTACCTTGGAAGGACTTTCAAACAAACCAAATACAATTATTAGACCTTTAATCAATTCCAAAATAAAAAAAGCCACACATAATGCGGCATGGTATATTATATAGACGAAAGTGTTCATTTTTTTTATTAATGAAGGGAAAATTAATGAGGAGTTTTTTATAGTAGATAGATTTATTTTCTAGCCTCTGTTAAAAAATGTGCCCCAAGTAATCTTGTCTTTTAGTGGACTTTAATAATCAGTCACTGAAAAGATAATATTTATCTTTTATTTTGTTTCTCGTTTTATCCTTCCATGTAATTAATACGTATTTCTATTTTTGTCCATCAGATATGTATGATTATTATGTTAACACTTTAACTAGTTTTCTCATCTACTTTAATCAATTTTATTGTCTTCTTTAACTAGTTTCCTCATCTACTTTAATTGGGTTCTACATCTACTTTAACTTATCATGTATATTCTTATTCTCTGTTCTTATACTAATCAGATTCTTCTTCTACTTTAACTCACATGCAGTGTTATTTTAACACATTCATGTGTGTACTTATGAGAGAGGTTGGTCTTCTCTATTACTTCAACCATTTATACATCTTATAATAAGATGACTTTTTATTATTTTAACAATTTACAATTTCACCTTAGCCTTTTATGTTACACAATAATCACACATGTAACTATTGTATAGCTTTAAGGTAAGAATTCAGAGTTATTAAAATATGTGTTATTGAACCACTCTTATATTTATTCATGTGTTTTGGTGATCATTAAAACTCATGGATATTGTGATTAACATATACTTTTCATTAAGTCTATCAACATATACTTTTCAGGTTTCCCTGTGGCAATGGCTTTCGCCGCTTATCAGTCCCAATGTTCATCTACACAGTCACATTACGTTAAGAATTTGGAGTTTTCTATCATATGTTCACATTTCTTCTCCTGTAGGCTTTGTTGCTATTCACTGCCTTCTCCTCCTACTGTGGGAGATCTGGAAATGGCGATGTCAATCCAGATTTGATAGCAAGCGGTCTTCAGTGGGGACTGTCATTAACAACATCAGATTTATGGTGGCTCACTCCCTAGCTAGTATCCACTTTAAAGTGGAGCCTTCAACTTCTGATCTATTGATTCTTCAGCGTTTTGGCTTCTCCCCTAACTTCTCCAGCAAGCAGATAAAGTTGATTCGGTGGATGCCTCCTTTAAATGATTTTGTTTGAATGTGGATGGAGCATGCAAAGGAAATCCGGGTGAATGTGGGGGAGGGGGATGTATCAGAGATAGATGGGGTTCTATGTTGGTCACTTTTGCACATTTTTACGGTCAGGGGAATAGCATGATCACTGAAGCTAGAGCTTTGTGTGATGGCCTTCGAGTAGCCAACTTTCTGAGCATCCGTTTGTCAGTCATCTATTCTGACTCCTTCGTCTTGGTAAACTAATTCAAATCTAGAAATTGCCCTTTGTGGCAGGCTTTCAGGTGGTGACGGGAAGCTGAAGAACGAGTGAAAGGAAGAAATCTGATAGTGCAACATTGCTACCGTGAAACAAACAATGTGGCAGATGTTTTGGCAAATTTTGGTTGCTGGTCAAAGGAAAACAATGTGTACTGGGGGTCTTCTGGCATCCCCCATATCTATAAAGGACCTATAGTTTTAGATAAAACTGGTCTCTACCATGTTAGATTACTTTGACCAGATAGTCTTCTTGTATCACCTTTCTCTTATATATATGATTTCGGCCCAGGTATAATCTAGTGAGCGAGAACATTCTCCCTTTCTGAGGGAGGGTGCGCTCTCCTAGTATTACCCTGAGGACCTTTTGTTTACAAAAAAAAACATATATATAGGTAAAATAATCGCTCTAAGAATCATCATGTAAGTACTTCAAAACCCCGGAAGTGCGAAAATTTGCCAATTATGAGATCAACTCTCACTGGGAAAGTTGAAGTATAACATCGACTACTATATAAGAATCTCAGCAGTCGAAGTCTAACTCTGACTGATGGAAGACTTATAAGCAAGTCAAAGTCTTACTCTAACCACTTTCAATGTTCAAGAGTCGACGTCAAATATTTCATTATTATATTTTCGACCCACACTAATGCCATCTATATGTTTCAAGCTATTGAGACCTAGAGGGGGGTGATAGGTCTTAATCGTAGTATTTAAATATATTTGTTAATTTAGAAAGTTGTATGTTTTAACTAGTTAAACAGTAGACTCTACAAATAAGATTTGTTAGTGTGCAGGAACTAGATGAAGTGATTAGGCATGCAAACCACCACGGTAGGACAATGAAAACAAACAAGCACATACGACACCCTGATTTATCCTGGTTCGGTGTTGATCCTCTCAACACCTACGTCCAGTTCTCAAAGGCAATCACCTTGAGATATCTACTAACCAGCTAAAGCACAGCCAAGCAAATACACCCATGGATATTGACCTCTAGTAGGTCCACACTCACACCTGAACACCTCAGATCTATTCTATCAATGGAGAAACAAGCACACCAGAAACTGACCTCTGGCTGGTCACGACACCTGATCTCACTGGTCTTCACCTTACCCTAGGTGGAACAACATGCATGAACTCTAGGCCTTCTCCTTCTAGCTAGCCAAGGTTGAACAACACGCCTGAGCTCCAGGCCTTCACCTTCTACCCAAGGTGGAAATACTCTTTAACAAGAGTGAGAGGTGACTGAGAAGGTGTCTACAGATAGATAAAAATGGCACAGAGTTAAAGTGCAGTAAAGAACCCTAGAAAAGAAGTAGCATTCAATAGAATGGTTGGGCCTTCAATGCTCAGTGGAGATGGCTTATTGAATGATGAGTAGCAACGAGCTTCTTTAACTCTAGGTGAAGACATCTTCAATGAGCATTGAGCTTTACGCTTGGAAGAAGTTGGGTGACTTTGAATCCTGGAATTGGCACTTTCATTTTCTATTTAGTTCTCAACGTATATTTTCTAGGTTTCTCTCTGTATCTATTTTTTGTGTAATACACTCTAGGATTTATACATGAGATCTATTTTCTTAATGTTACACACATACAAGTGTACGTTAGATACAATGTATAGAAACTACCCATTGGGTCTTCTCATGATACGAGAATAGTAATATACAGACCTTGCTTTTCTAGTACATGTTTTCCTATTTGGTGTAAACTTCATACAGTACGTCATGTCCATTAAATGGTCCTACAAAAAGATATTTCTATCTAGACAGAACAATGATACTATCTGATTTCCTTCTAGTTGTGATGTCAAAATAAACAGTAAACAAAGTGTTTCATATCCAAGAGATCGACACGTGTAAAGTGCTTTTCAGAATTTGAAATATACAATAAATGCATGTCACGATTCCGTCAATAGGCAATACGGTTATACGTAAGCCAATAAAAAAACAAGTGTTCTTTTTAGCACTTTTAACAAGTAAACAAACTATGAACAATATTTAATCTTCAGAAAAATATTATAAAGTTATATATTTAATCTTTAGAAAAAATATTATAAAGTTATGTCATTAAATATATTATGAATATCTGACATAAATAGAATAACTGATTATTTGTTATACATGAACAAGAAATAATCAATTGGTAACCATTTTACTGATTGGAGACTAAATCCCATTGATTGGTGATAAACCTACCAATTGGTGACTAAGTCCCATCGATTGGTGACCAACCTATCAATTGGTGACTGAATCCCATCGATAACTGGACATATGTGAAATAACCGCTTATTTGTTATACAAGACCAAGAAATAATTGGTTAATCTTTTTCACATATACTAGTTATTTTGCAATCTCAAATGGAATAATTGATTATTTTAAGTTCAACCAGGAAGTATAATGATTCTAGTAAGTAAATATTAGTCACTCAACAATGACCTAATTGAATATGATTTTGTTAATCATCCAAAACATAATGAGGGTGTGCATCATTCTCCCCCTTTTAAGTGATTGATAAAACATTATATTTATTTAGTTCATTACAAGATCACATGAATAATACATAATGTCAAAATAGAATGGCATACGTTGTTCTCCCCCTTTTTGTCAATTTCCCAAAAAGGATTCAAATGCCCAACATGATGAGAATAGAATAACATTGTCTAATGAAAACTAGTCAATCAAATAAGGACATAGAGAGGGGTCAACTTCGAGATCATCCTCAGAAGGAGGAGGTAGATTGTGAATGCAAGATGTAATGAGATGGGTCTTGAGCTTCATGGATTCAGATGTTTGGAATTCATGATAGGATAGATGAGGAAAATGACAAGAAGTTTGTTGTAGCTTCAAGAAGTTGTCATACTCGACCACTAGATTGTTGTTTAATTCACATGCCTGGAGATTGATCTTGGAAAGTGTCAGAAGTTGGTTGTAAGAAATATTTGCTCCCAACTGACTCTCTTGAATGGCTATGTTCAAACCCTTCAATACTTCACATCTCTCTGCTAAACTGCGCTCATCTTTCAAATCTGCCCAAGTGCCTTTCATGGAGATAATGTTTCAGGGGATACACTGTGGTGTTGCAAGTACCCGACATAGAGGGGTTGAAGAATTCACCCCATTAAGCTTCAATATACCTCTCAGATTGAGCAATGTAATGCTTGGCTTTTATACTATCAATCTTGCCTCTCTTATGATGTAGTAATAGAAAATCCAAAAGAGTAATGACACTGCCTTTTCTGAATACTCTTTTGCCTTGAATTATGCATATTGACACAGTAGTACTCGGCCTTCTAAACCATCAACATCAATAAGATAGGCAATAGATGGAAAGAGATCAATATACTTGATCTTCTTACCTTTCAATGAAAGATATTCTTGATATTCAACAAAAGTATGTTGTCATGTCTTTGCTTTGGTGGCTATTAAACTCCATGAATCTTAAGATTTTGGTGACATAGTGGTCAACATCATGTTGCATAAGACTGTTGTGCTTGTTGAGTAGCCAAGAGGCAAATGAGAGTGCATCCTGCTCAAGGATTTCTGAAATGCCCATGTATGCTACATACTTGGTTGCAAGACCTGGATGCTTGTTAGCCCAATCTGACTTTGGCATGGATCTTGCCATTCCTCTAGCTTCATTCACAAGGTCATGAGATATTTTTCCTTCTCTAAAATATGGTAATCAACTCCTCAAGAGTATAAGTAGGCAGATGCCAAAACTTGTGCCTCAAGTTCAATTCTATCATTTTCGTGTAGCAAGCTTTGTGTTGTTTGATCAACAAAAAGGCATCTTTGAACAGTGGGTAACCTTCATTGGTGTCTGAATTAGAGGGTAAGTTCTCAGAAGCTTTCCATTCATTCTTCTTATAGAATTCCTTGATAATTTGCCAAGAAAATGGCCTCATACACTTCCTCTTCGATTTGGATGTCCAAGTCAAATTCTTCTTGTTTTAGTGCTTTAGAAGTGGGTGGTCCAGCTATTGTTAAGTCAAATGACTAGGGAGTGGATAGGGGTCTAATCAAAAGAGTGTTGATTAGCTTCTTCTCTTTCCTCAGGAGGTTGTTGATTGGAGGCAGAGGGCTCTTTGTCAGAGCATACACTGCTAACTAGTTCAGCTAATCTAGAGAGAGAGGAGAGACTAGCTGATGGTACTCCGATAGCTTCATATGATGCAGCTTTAGGTTGAAGAGGAGAGGTAGTTACTGGAGAGAGTTCATCAACAATCATAGCCTGAATAGCTTCTTCTTCTGCTTGCTCAGAATTTTCAATAGATGCACCATGAACTACTTCTTCTTCTTGTGTTGGATGTTCTAAGGGCAGATGTAGCGGTCCTCGTCGTTCAAACCCGTTAACGTAATAATGCGCTTGACCCGACTCCGCCTCTCGCAAACGAGCCGTAGCCTCGCAAGGGATACCATTCACAAGTCCGTATAAATATAAAGGAAACAGCTCAAATATATATAAGATTGTCATCTCACAAATATTTACATGAAATATACATAGCCATTTTCTCAACTATAGCCAGACACAAGTACAACAACGACTTGGGGCATACCCCGAGGTGTACAAAGAAAGAAGATTACACTGCTGGTGGTGCAGACCCAAGTACGCTATAGTGCGGCTCCGAACTAGAAGAGGGGCGAGAAGCCTCCTACTCTCCCTCACCAGAAAGAAGTAGGGGTGTAACGACCCTCTTTATACCGGTACGATTATACCAATCCATGTCGGTACAAAGAACGCCATCACAGTGGGATATTGACCCAACACTAAATGATAGGTTGATATGTACATGAATAACACTAAAAATACAGCAAAAATAAAATGTAATTCTCATTCCATCATCATCCACACATTCCACAGCCTATATAGCAATGAAAGAAATAATAATGTCCACATTATTACAATTCCAAATGAATTACATTGTTCATAACATTGTCCATATGAATGACATTATTACATACTATGAAATAAAGCAACTATTTAATAATCTCCACAAGCAGCTACTCCTCTCGCACGGTGTCGCTCCTCGCTATCTCTCTTCAAGTACGGGGATACCTGTCTCACCTGTACGCCGAAGCAAGTATGAATCTTCTAAAATTTCGTGTGATTTGGGCAACAGTAGATGAGGTTGTGAAATTTCCATGTGAAATTTAGTTATTAAAGTATGCTTATTGTGGTTATGATTGTTAATGAATTTCCCAACATGATTTGTAGATTCCTAGTGTTAAACTCTGTTAACAATAGCATCATGTTAGGGGAAAACTGAATCATGCCAAGTGGTGAAAGTAAGTCATGTGTCCAATTGTGTGAGAACTATGTGTATAATAAACGGAAAATGTGTAAAATGTGTCGTGTGTGACACTGCTTCCATAGAGGGCTGTGGAATTGTACCGTGGAAAAGTCCCCATGGGAAAGTTTAATGTGTTTAAAATCCTATGGGTATTAGGATGAAATCCTGGAGGTGGACAAGTACCACTGGTTAGGGTGGAGATTACTTCTCCCGGTCTGCGCAGTACCAAGAGCCGTCACTGTGTTGCCTAGGTGGTGTCTATGTGTTATGTGAATGTGTCCTTCTAATGGTGGTTTGGACTATGTGTCACGGCATTTAAATGTGAAAATGTGAATATGTATATGTGCAAATTGTGTAGTGTGAACATGTGAATGTGTAATGCGTAAGTGAACAGTGAATACGTAAATGTGTAAACATGTGAAACCAATGTGTTAGAATGTGAAATTGTGATTTATGATATGATAATGTTAGATTCATGTCAAAACAGCAACCTTATGTGTTTATAATGGTGTTTTATATGTGCAAAAGTGTGTAGGATCCATGATAGGGATATTTCCTTCTTATGTGTGAAAATCTCCATGCTAAAATTGCTATCATGTTGTAGTTAAATGTAAGTGTGGTTCTCATGTGAATGAATGCGTAGAAGGCATGCGGTAGGTATTTCATTTTGGGATTGATATAAACCATGTATCATGCATAGTGAAATTAGTAGAAATATCATGATAGGTAGTTTTCTATTATTGTACAACCATGCTACATGTTTTGATTAATAAAATGGAATGAATAGCCAACTTGTGATGTATGCATGTTGATGTGTATGGAGTTTACTTGCTGAGTCTTTTAGACTCACCCTTGCTTCGGCGTACAGGTTTAGCAGCGGATCCTACTTCCTTGGAGGAGACCGTTGAGAGCGACCTCCGAGCGAGGAGAGTAGTTTGGTGGATTATCGACTTGTACTTTCTTTTCATAGTATGTATTTGGGACTTATGAAATTGAAGCTTATGTAAATTTGTGGATGAACAATGTAATTTGAATTTCGTATTTCATTATGTGGACTTAGTTCCTTAAATTTATATATGGATCATGTATGTTTAATGTGGATGATGAAATGAAAAGATAGTGGTTCTTCTACTGCCGCTACTCTGTATTCATATTTGTGTACATCTCAATCATATGCGTTAGTGCTTGGGTAAATGTCCCACTATGACGAGACTCACTATACCGACGTGGATTGGTATAATCGTACGATATAAGGAGGGTCGTCGCAGCGATTGGTATCAGAGCAACTGGTTGAGATTGTCATAAATATACATAAGTCATCATCTCCATTACATGCTAAGTTTTTATAGAATTGTCCACATGTGTAGAATTGATTAATAATGAATGAAAGATAGATAGGAAGTGGTTAGGGACTAAATAACGTAGTTTCTAATAGTGATTAAATTAATTACAGCTTATGGCTTCACGCGGTAGACGTGGTGGTGTTCCTACTCGCGATGACGAGCAGAGGAGAGATGAGCCTAGGCGTGAGGAGCAGATTGAGCAGTAGGCCCCGCACCTCAGGGTCCTTTACTTCCCCCACCGCCGCCAGTGGATTATGGAGTGTTCATGCAGGGTCTAGTGCAGGCCATGCAGACGCAGGCCCACACCCAGGCTGCACTCCAGGCTCAGATGGAGGCTCAGGTTGGAATAATAAAATAAAGAGTAGTTTGTTTTATTAATTGCATGATATTGTGTTGAATATGCATTGCTGTTGTTTGTTGTAGCAGACCCAGGTTCCGTTCCCAGGCTCAGGACCATGGTGGACCCTCCATCATGGAAATATTCAAGAGGATGTTGCCACCCTCTTTTAAGGGGGAGAGCGACCCATTACTAGCTGAGAGCTGGATGAGGGAGATCGAGAAAATCTTCCGGTTGTTAGGTGCGCGGACGAGGACAAGGTCACTTTAGCCACCTATATGTTACAGGTATGTGTTAGTTTTATATGTTTGCTTACCCTGTTAAACTAGAGCTGTTAGTTGGTGCTTATGAAGGTTGTGTTGCAGGAGAGAGCTGATGTGTGGTGGGCTTCCTTACTGCGTACCCGATTCGAGGACGGTGCTATTGATGTTGCTTGGGACGAGTTCGTGAGGCTCTTTCGGGCCAAGTTCGTCCCCGAGCATATCCAGGATAGGATGTAGCAGGAGTTCCTTTCCTTGACTCAGGGCTCCAAGACTGTACTCGAGTATGAGGCCAGGTTTGCTGAGTTATCTAAGTATGCACCTCACATAGTAGCTGATGAGCGCAGGAAGGCAAAGAAGTTTGTGATGGGCCTTAAGCCATCACTGAGGATGAGGCTAGTTGCGTTTGATCATCGTACCTTGGACGAGGCCCTTAGCGCTGCTTGTAGGCAGGAGGGTGAAATGGAGCAGTACCTCGAGGAGAAGAAAGCTTTGCAGAAGAGACCTGCGGCCCTTTCCAACGACAGGATAAGAAAAAGGCAGCGTACCAGACACCGCAGTGTCCAGTGGCAGCCAGCAGTACTCAGGTACCTTCTCAACGTCCCCTGGTGTGAAGAAGGAGTGTCCCCATTGTGGAAAGACACCGGGTGGTATGGAGTGTTGGATGGTAGCGGAAAATGCTTAAAGTGCGGGAGCAGCGACCACAAGATCAAGGATTGTCCGAGACTTCAGCAGGAGTCCAGCGCGGAGTGCCAACCCCAGCAGTGGAGCAGCAGCAGCCGCGCCAGCTACAGAAGACCAGGAAGGCTTCGATCCCAAGCTCGAGTGTTTGCCCTATCACGAGAGGACACCGAGCAGGTGGAGCATGTCACCGAAGGTACGGTTTTACTTCTAGGTGTGCACGCTCGGTTTTGTTTGATACGGTGACCACTCATCGTTCATCTCCGAGCGTTTCGCTAGGCAGTTAGCTATAGAGTCAGGCGTAGAGTCTGAGGATTGGAAGTCCCGTTGTCTATACACACCCTGCGGTACATTATCGACTGGGAAGTGTATTCCATCGTTACCTATGCATTGAGGATAGAGTCCTGGAAGGTGTTTCTGTTTCTTCTTGCTAGATGAAGGACTTTGATGCTATTCTTGGTCTGGATTGGCTAGAGGAGCACTATGCGTTAGTAGATTGTCGTCGGAAGAGGATTGTTTTCCGCATTCCTGGTGAGGACGAGTTCTCTCATCCCTTGCCAAGAAACTTGGCGGGAAAGTTGGTCATCTCTGCCAGAAGGCGATGCGCATGGTAAACAAGGGTTGTGACGCTTTTCTTGCCAGCATAGTGTTAGTACCCGAGGCTGTGAGTCACCTACTCTTGCAGAGATCGAGGTAGTGCAGGATTTTCCAGACGTCTTTCCTGATGATTTGTCTGGATTGCCACCGGATAGAGAGATAGAGTTCACCATAGAGTTGCTTCCGGCACCTCTCCTATCTCGAAGGCTCTATATCGGATGGCACCTGCGGAGTTAGCCGAGTTGAGGAGGCAGTTGCAGGAATTGCTAGATAAAGGATTCATTCGCCCTAGTGTTTCCCCTTGGGGCGCACATGTCTTATTTGTAAAGAAAAGGATGGATCACTTAGGTTATGCATCGATTATAGGAAGCTAAACCAAGTGACAATGAAGAACAGGTATCCCTTACCTCGTATTGATGATTTGTTTGACCAGCTGCAAAATGCATCAGTCTTTTCTAAGATCGATTTGCAATCTGGTTATCATCAGTTGAGGATCAGGAGCGAGGATGTGTCCAAGACGGCATTCAGATCCCGTTATGGACATTATGTGTAACGTCGCGTGCTTTTTGGATCCTTGCGGATCATGTGTGTAATGGTGTGATGGCCGTTGTGAGGCCAGTGTGAGTTGGTTGTGTGGAATGTGTGGTTTGGATGTGTGGTTTGCTCAGGTGAGGTGCAGGTTTGTCCTGAAATGAAATAGGACCTGCTGCAGTTGAGTTGGAGTTGGCGGGCAAGGGTGGCCGTTGACTTGTTGGGTCCAGGTAAGTTGCCGTTGACTGCATGAACTGGCGGCATAAGATGTGGGTTTATGGGTGGCGGTTCTCTAGGCGGCAGAGGGGGTTGACGCCAACCTGTGCAATCTGCAGGTTATAGGGCCACCTGTGCACATGGTCTGTGGTTGGCATACGGGGTATGCAATTAGTTACTCACTTCGAGACTGCGGTTGTTCACGCGAGTCCAGTTGGGTTCACGTGTGGTGGACCGTTGTTACTGAGGTTTATGTGAAGTTCACGTGGTTTGTGTGTGACGTGCACGTAGTTTGTGTACATGGCGAGTAGTACAACACCTACCGTGGTTACCTCTCCAGTTGGGTGCCCCAGGTTCTTTGTGAGTCAGACTGTTAGCTCGGGGCTTTGTCCCGGTACTTGTGTTGTACCGTCGAGGTCTGTGTCGTCTGACCTGGACACCCTCACTCCTGTGCTGAGTTGTACGTCCGACTGAGGGAAAGACGACAGTGGGACAGTGACACTTGTGTTTGTCTTTAGTCACTTGTAGCGCGCTCGTAGTTGGGGGTACGGACACCAGTAGACATACTGGACCCCAGCTAGTCCTTTTCCAGTGCCTCACTCTAGAGAGTCCGGGCCAGGATCTCTAGAGGTGTCAGGCATGGGCCTGTGACCGTGTGGTCCGCAGGTGGTGGTGTTTAGTTGGTCTCCACAGTTGCTTGACCTTTTCACGTGGTAGCGGCAGCTGGACCTTTCGTTCTTGGCTGCGCGAGACTGAGAGGTAGACCGTGTTAGCTTGTCCGAGTCAGTTTCTGGGTCGCAAACCAGTTCACGTGGCTAGTGTTGGCTGTCTCTACTTTAGCTTGTACACCTGTACTGGTTTGCCATTTAATATTACAGTTGTTTTTCGTAGTCGGCAGACGGTGAGTACTTTTACAGCTTTCATATCCTGCTTAGCTGTTCTATAAATTGTTGGTACTGTTTATTGCTTTTGTATCTGTGGTTTTTGTTTGCTCAATTTTGGGGAGTTCCCTACTGAGCCATGACTAGCGAGGCTCACCCTACCCCCACAGGTGAGAGAGAGGAGGACGTTTCACGACCGTCGTCCAGTTCAGAGCCGCACCCAGCAGTGCTGGGTCGGGGTACCTCCAGCTGTGTAGTAGCAGCTCCAGCAGTGTAGTGTAGTAGTTGTTTATTTTCTTCAGTTGTACCTCGGGGTATGCCCCAGGGCTCTTGTACTTATTTCAGTTTTGTGGAAATATGGCTATGTAACTTGTGAAATATATATAAAATGGTGTGTTCCTTTGTGTTTACACAGACTGTGGTTTTGGTATCCCTTGCGAGGCTTCGGCCCGTTCGCGGGAGGCGGACTCGGATCAAGTACGTTATCGGTAAAGGGCTTGGCCGGAGGTGTTCCACCACATTATGAGTTTTTGGTTCTTCCTTTCGGATTGATCAAAGCCCCTGCAGCGTTCATGGATCTCATGAACAGGGGGTTTAGGCCATATTTAGATAGCTTTGTTGGTTGTTTATTGATGATGTGCTGGTCTACTCTCCGAATGAGGCCACGCACCGTTAGCATTTGAGGGTAGTATTAGAGGTTCTCCATGAGCACAAGCTGTATCCAAAATTCAGTAAGTGCGATTTTTGGTTGCGCGAGTTCATTTTCTTGGGCATGTTATCTCCGGTGCTGGTTGTAGCAGTGGATCAGCAAAAGGCCAGGAGTTATGGATTGGGAGACCCCCAAGACCCCTTCGGAGATCGTAGTTTTTTGGTTTGGCTGGTTACTATCGGCAATTCATTAGGGATTTTCATCCATCGCCGCCTATTGACTCAGCTTACCAAAAAGGGCGTGAAGTTTGTATGGTCCGAGACATGTGAGAGTAGTTTTCAATTATTGAAGGCTAAACTTACTTACGCTCCAGTATTGGTATTACCTAGTGGTGCTGAAGGTTTTGCCATTATACCAAATGCATCTTGGATGGGCTTAGGCTGTGTACTAATGCAGCTAGGAAGGGTAGTGGAGTATGCTTCTCGCCAATGAAGGAGCATGAGCGGAATATCCGACTCATGATTTGGAGCTTGCGGCAGTGGTTCATGCACTAAAGATCTGGAGGCACTATCTTTATGGTGTCAAATTTGAGGGTGTTCACTGACCATAAGAGCTTGAAGTATCCTCTTCTCCCAGAAGGAACTAAACCTACGGCAGAGGAGAGGATTGAGTTCCTCAAGGACTATGACTTCGACCTTCAATATCATCCGGGAAGGCGAATGTCGTAGCGGATGCTCTTAGCAGGAGGAGGTCTTCGCTCCAGCAGGATTGGAAGATGTTGGAGGATGCGGGCGTGTTCGATGACTGAGTTAGAGCCCTTATGTCAGGCTTTTGTGGCTCAGTTATCCCTTAGGTCTTCGGTGTGGATGAGGTGATCGAGTAACAGAAAGTCGACCCTAGACTCCAAGAGTTAGTGGGAAAGGCAGGCATCGCTCGTGGTTAGGATGGCGTGATTAGATTCCACCACCGAGTGTGTGTCCCTGACATGGTAGATGTCCGTGAGCATGTTTTAGTAGAAGCTCATAGGTCAGATTCTCTATTCATCCGGGTAACACTAAGATTGTACCAGGATTTGAAGAGGTCTTTTTGTCGTCTGGCATGAAGAGAGATGTAGCGGATTACGTATCTAGGTGTTCTAGTATGTCAGCAAGTGAAAGCCGTGCGGGCAACGACAATCTGGTATTATGCAGAAGATGGAGATCCAGTTTGGAAGTGGGAAGCTGTCACTAGGATTTGTTTCGGGATTGCCTCGATCTAGACGGGGGTATGACTCGATTTGGATAGTCGTAAATAGATTCTCGAAGACTGCGCATTTCTTGCCTATGAAGAAGAAGCGAGTCAGTAGAGAGCTTGGCTAGATGTATGTCAGTAGCATTATTAGGTTGCATGGTGTGCCAAAGTCGATCATTTCGATCGATCGAGATCCGAGATTTACTTCGAGGCTGTGGAAGGGTCTTCAGGATGCTTAGGTTCAGAGCTGAAGCTCTGTAACGCCCCAGAAAATTTAATTAATGAGAAAATAGAAGTAATTGAGTTAAAATACCTTAGGGTTATTATTAAAGTGATAATTAGATGATAGACATAGTTAGGGGAATGAATATTATCCCAGTGTCGCACCTCGAAATGCGTGCCTCCACGGGCGATTCTGGAAATGATGTCAAAATAAAAATTCGAGAACATCATAAATTCCAGAAAAATGTGGAGAAATTTATTATGTAATTTCATGAATTTTTCGACGTACGGATTTCAACGTACAATCGACGCGACCATTTTTCGGGTGAATTTTCACCTATTACAAATAAAATCTAAAAATTTATTAAAAATCACCACAATTAGTAAAACAACCATATTAGTCTATGGTTAAAATTTCATGGCAATCAGATGTGATTGGATAGGTTATTTAAAGAACAAATGGCCAGTTGAATTATTGGAGATTTACGTAATGGTTTTCTGGGTTAATTGTATAGGGGGTACGTGGAGGCTTTAGATGAAGGCAACACTTGAGGAAACATGGTAACACCTCAGTTACCATGTGTAACTCTCTCATCTTGCATGGGCTAGGTGTCCAAGTGAGGTAAAAAGGATTCTACCTTAACACCTACCCCCCTTACGTGTTCATGTGCATGTAACCAGTTTGGTTCTATAAAAACCCTCCATCACCATCGTACACACTTTCTCCAATCTTGCTAGTGGGTGTATACTGCTTCTGAGATCATTCACTATGGGCTACTGAGTTGAGCTGCCAACTCTACCTGGAAAAGGCTTCAACAACTATTTCTGGGTTCCATTGCACTGGAAGGATTGTGTTGAGGCTGTTCTACGTTCAAGCTTGCATTTCTTCTTTGTTTTGTGGATTTCTAAGTAAAGGAACTCATCCTCACTTCAGTAAGGTAGGATTCTTCTCTTGATCTTTCCAATTTCTTCTACTATTTCCTTGGATCCTCTGGTAGTGGTATGAAGAATTCTAAGCATGTCATTCTTCCAGTGTGAAAATTCAGACCATTGTGAAATCTGGAAAGTTGATATTGATCATATTGTTGTCAAAGTTAGGAAATATGTTCATGATAGAAAATCAACAACATCATGTTTTAATTGATCCTCAAGTCACAAGTATCTACATCTTGTGTCTTCGAAAATTCGACCAATTTAGAGTGTTGATTCTATTGTTTAGATTAGATAGAACCTCAACGGTTTTGTACTTTTAGCTAACCTGATGGTGAGAAGTGATAAGACTCTTAGGTTAGTTCACTATATAAATTAATGTAGAAAGGTGAGGAGAAAAGAGTTCAAAGAAGAAGTATCCTCATTATCTACTTTGAGTTAACTTCTAGCTAGAACATAATTGCAAATTATATTACATGATCTTCCCTTTTTCAGATCATGTCTACATGAGTTTTATATTTGAAACCACACTTGTTTAGGATCCAAATCATGTTAGGAACATTAGAGCAACTTTATAGAACCTTTGGAGGTCAAACGGAATAGCTTTCAGACCATTTACATAGCCTCTGTCGACAGACGAAGGTCTGCCTGTCGACAGGAACCCCTGGCCAGAACCCAGAACTTTCAGCCTGAGTGCATCTGTCGACAGATGCATGCTATCTGTCGACAGATACACACAGAGCTGAAAAACTCAGCTCTGGCAGTGCAGCCCCCTGTCGACAGCAGACCAAGGCCTGTCGACAGATCATGACCAAACCTTGTTTCTAGCCTTGTTTTGACCCCGTTCTTTCATGAAAATCATACTCTTTGTTCTACTTGTTAGTATACCTTTAGATTATGTATTTTACTACCAAAACAACCATTTAAACCAGTCAAGTTAACCTTCTTGTCACCTTGAGTTATTACTACAAGTTCCGAACATAATTGCCTTCGTGAGATTGTCATTTGAGAAATCATGTCGGAATCAAGTTCCTTGTTCCTTGTATGTAAACCTTGAGTGATTATGAGTAAAACCTTGTGTTTCTTGATTCATTACAAAGGTAAGAGTATGGTGATGACAAATTGTGAGTCTTGGACTCAATCTAAGAGTTATGCTTGGCAAATAAGGGCTAGTCCAGCCCCGGGAGGAGCACCCGAATTCGTTTAAGTGGCCGCCGCGCGGAACGATAAAGGATTAGTGGATGTTTGGCATAGCATCATAAGTGTTTGATTGGTCATCATTTCATGTTATGGTGTGTTCAATGAGTTTTAATACAATTCGTGAATGTTACTAGAATCCTTGAATCTTGAGTTCATTGTTCCATAACTTTGCTATCTAGTGTCAGATAGCAATCTCAGTTTAGTTTGCAAAAGCATGATTACATGTATAACTTCTTGTCACTTACCTTGTATCTTGATCTCCTTGATTATAGACTTGAATCCTACTGAGCTAGTTAGCTCACAGAATTCTATTTTTCAGGTAATCCAGATGGAACATGTTTAAGGGGAATAGTGTGCTGAGTGAACTACCAACCTACAAGAGCTAATTACGATGGTTTTCTATAGTGTTTAGCATAGAAATGTGATGTAAAAGTTTCTGTTGACTTTTTCCTCATGAGATCTAAATGAGGAAACTTTTGTAATAAGACACTTATGAGGTTATCTTTATGAATGGATATCGTGTCTTTTCCGTGTATGTATGTTATATTCTGTCCACTCCGATAAATAGTTTATTTAATTATTAGGACGTGACAAGCTCAGTTCGGCGTTCCATCCCCAGATAGATGGACAGTCCGAGGGACTATCCAGATGCTCGAGGAATATGTTGAGAGCGTGTGTGCTGGATGGAGGACGACTGGGCGCGTCATTTACCTTGTGGAGTTCGCATATAACAACAACTTTCATACGAGTATTGGTATGGCTCTTTTGAGGCGTTGTATGGAAGGCCTTGCAGATCTCCTTTATGTTTGGAGGAGACCAGCGATAGGCACATGATCGGTCCGGAGGTAGTTCAGGAGACTTCGGATAAGATTCAGCTTATCAGGAAAAGAGGCTTGTGCGGCACAGGATAGGCAGAAGAGCTACGCCGACAACAGGAGGAAGGATTTGGAGTTCGAGGTGGGTGAGCATGTCTTTTGAGATTTCACCTACTCGAGTGGTGTCGTCAGATTTGCAAGCATAGCAAATTAAGTCCCAGATTCATTGGCCGTATGAGATTCTCAGGCGGTTTAGGTAGCGTGGCTTACGAGCTAGCTTTACCCCCGGCTTTAGCTAGTGTTCATCCTGTTTTCCACGTATCTATGCTCAGGAAGTATGTTCGAGATCCGTCTCATGTTATTAGTCACGAGCCAGTAGAGATCCAACCAGATCTGTCATATGTGGAGCAACCAGTAGCTATTCTTGACCGGAAGGTCCAGCATCTCCGGAACAAGAGTATTACGTCAGTGAAGGTTCTATGGCGGAACTTCTCGCGAGAGGAGGCTACTTGGGAGCTTGAGGATGCAACGAGGAAGAAGTATCCTCATCTGTTCGAGTAGTGTGCTTAAACTACGAGGACGAAGTTTTCTTAAGGGGGAGAGGGTGTATGTAACGACCCTCCTTATACCGGTACGGTTATACCAACCCTCATCGATATAATGAATGCAGCTACAGTGGGACATTTACCCAACAATTATATAATAGGCTGGAATATACATAAATACATTCACATAATAGTGGAATTGAATATGACTGAAAAGTAACTCTTATTCCATCATCCACATTCTATTCACAGTCCGTATAGAAGAAAACAAAACCAATTTTCCATAATTTAAAATAAAATAAATAAAATGTCAACATAAATACGCAGAGTCTTTATACATACTTATGAAAATGAAAATGCATGCTGAATCTAAACAAGTCTCCTACTCCCGCTCCGAGTCGCTCATAACGATCTCCTCGGAGAAGTAGTAATCTCTGCACCTGTACGCCGAAGCAAGAATGAGTTCAAAAGAACTCAACAAGTAACACCAAACACACTAAACTTACATGCATCACATAACTTCACATTTTCATACTACACAACATATAAACATGGATTTAACAATTAACTAAAGTAAAATCCTAAACATAATTTCTACACAGGTGACACATGGAAATGTCTTATACAAAATTTTCAATAACTTAAAGCCTATCACATGCTTTCTACACACTTTTCAATATATTAAACTAAACTTATTTAGCCACATTCACACACTTACAAGCTAAACATTAGTCATTTTAACATGGAGTTTGTACACATAAATAAGAGACAATTCTCATGGATTCTATAATCATTCCATATGGATAACACATTTATACTCTTGAAAAATTTGCTGTTTTGCTATGTACATATTATAATCATTTAAGAAGTTATCAATTTACATGCTGTCACAAGAATCATATTAATACGTGATCACTTACACAATTTCACAATTTACACATTCACTTCCACTTAAACACAAGTTCACATTTATTAAATGCCGTGACACATAGCCCAAACCACCTTTTAGAAGGACACACACTAATCCCATCACACATCTATCACCTAGGCATTTCAGTGATAAATCTTAGTTACTGCGCAGAACCGGGAGAAGCACTCTCCACCCTAACCAGCGATACTTGTTCGCCTCCAGGATTTAATCCCAATGCCCGGGGACATCACACACTTTAACTTTCCCATGGGGACTTTACCACAGTACAGTACCACAGCCCTCTAAGGTAGCAGTGTCACCCATTGGCACAATTACACATCTTCCAAACTTTTAACACACACTTAATGCACAATTTATCATATTTATACTATGTTCACATTTTCACATACTTCAGTATTACCTAGCATGGCACTACTATTTTCAGAATTTAAAATTTTCAAAATAAGTCTAATCATGCTGAAAATTTCAGATTTTTAATATCTACCACATTAACATGTTTTAATCTATCAATAGGTCACATGAAACCGGAATATATAGTCACTGTCATCATTTCATTACAAAATTTAACCAAAAATCTATTACAGGTTAATCATCATGCATACCAAATTTCGCATTTTTCTGAGTTACACACAGTTTCTGAAAATTCTAACAGTGGTATTACATAAGATAAAATAGTCAAACTAGAATGGAATATCATCATTTGGACTCAAAATTCATTCTATACATGAAAAATGACATTTCTAGGCATATGTCAATTTCTAAGAATTTTACTGTTTTTACGTTATTTATCTGAATTTCTACACTAATAAAACATGCTCATTGTATTTCAGTTCAGAAAATATATAAATTTACATAGTCATCAGAAAATTTCAAAATTAAAAACATGCTCTAACATTGATTTAAGCACCACATAAAATTTCTGACACTTAACTTCCACAAGGATAACATAACAGTATTTACAATATTCAGAACCTGTTGAACATGTATTTCAAAATTTTTTAATAATTAATACACTTAAAAAAATTTCACAGAAATTACACAACATGCTCCACTACACATATTACATAACATATAAAATTTACCATATATCCTCATGCGCAGAAATTCAGAAAAATAGCTTACAAAGGCAGATAGTCCACTGCTCTTGCCTAAGAACTCAACGACAAAGGTATGACCGTTTACTCATGTTAACGGCAACATAGGTGCCGCCAGCTCAGGATCTTAACGGCAAGGAGATCCCGCCGTTAAGTTCCTGTCTGTGAAAAACACAGACTGAACACCCAAAAGATTATGTGAATGGGTTTCCAGGACACGAGAAATCTGTAAAAATTCTTGGGACCTACTAGACACATGTAGGGATTATGTGGATGGGGTACTTGCCTGTAGAAAATTTCTCTTGATGATTTGAGTCGAAGAAGCCCTCCTCGGCCTGAACCAAAGAGTCCCCAAATCCACTTTACCCGGTTTCTGTGTTGATCTCCTCAGCACACGTGTGGGGAAGTCGTTCCCGGATGTATTGACTCCTCTCCAGTCGTTGTAGAACGCCGGATGAAGTCGCCAGTCGCCGGATTTCAGAGGTCCAAGTCGGGGTTTCGCACATAAAATATTAGGGTTTTTGACAAAGAGTCAAAAGGAGTCAGATCGGCCCACGAGGGTGTTTTTATAGGGGCAAGGGTCGGAGATGTGTTTGGGTAAGGCATAGAGCCATTGGGGTCGGTTTCTAAAACAAAAGGCTGTGTCTCCGGAGATGTTTCCGGATCTGAAAAATGTAACTGATCTGGGATATTGACGTCAACATCTTTGGCCGTCGATTCAGAATAGGCGTCCATCGATATTGCCGCCGATTCACAGTCAACGTCAACTGATGTTGACGCCAACTGGTTGACGGAACAGACTTAAAACATGCAGAACTATATACACCACACACATATAGATATATACATATATACAATGTATACATTATCATAACACTAATTCATGCAATACATATAAATAAGTACTACGCACAATAAAATTATTCACACAAGCAATTACCCAAAAAAATCACGGGCCTTACACCCTCTCCCCCTTAAAGAAACTTCGTCCTCGAAGTTAGACCAACTCTATTCAACAGCTGAGGATACTTCTTCTTCATTGCATCCTCAAGCTCCCAAGTAGCCTCCTCTCGCGAGAAGTTGAGCCATAAGACTTTCACCGACGCAATGCTCTTGTTCCGGAGATGCTGAACCTTCCGGTCAAGAATAGCTACTGGTTGCTCACATAAGATAGATCTGTGGATATCCACTGGCTCGTGACTAATAACATGAGATGGATCTCTGACATACCTCCTGAGCATAGAAACGTGGAAAACATGATGAACACTAGCTAACGCTGGGGGTAAAGCTAGCTCGTATGCCA
This sequence comes from Colocasia esculenta, assembly GCA_014218235.1. Lineage (NCBI taxonomy): Eukaryota > Viridiplantae > Streptophyta > Magnoliopsida > Alismatales > Araceae > Colocasia > Colocasia esculenta. The sequence goes on from CM024756.1 coordinate 12,731,420, forward strand.
CGCTGCCCAATCATCTGAGAATCTCATACGGGCAATAAATCTAGGACTTAACTTATCATGCCTGCCAAATCTAACTACACCACGAGTAGGCGAAATCTTTAAAAAGACATGCTCACCTACTGCAAACTCTAAATCCTTCCTCCTGTTATCGGCATAACTCTTCAGCCTATCCTGTGCCGCAACAAGTCTCTTCCTAATCAATTGAACCTTATCCGAAGTCTCCTGAACTAACTTCGGACCTATCAACTGCCTATCGCCTGTCTCCTCCCAACACAAAGGAGATCTACAGGCCTACCATACAAAGCCTCAAATGGAGCCATACCAATACTCGCATGAAAACTGTTGTTATATGCGAACTCCACTAAAGGTAAATGGCGCTCCCAATCGTCCTTCCAATCCAGAACACACGCCCTTAACATATCCTCGAGCGTCTGGATAGTCCTCTCAGACTGTCCATCTGTCTGGGGATGAAATGCTGACTGAGCTTCAACTCCGAACCTAACGCATCTTGAAGACCCTTCCATAATCTCGAAGTAAATCTCGGGTCTCGATCTGAAATGATCGACTTCGGTACTCCATGCAATCTAATAATACTACTAACATACAATCTAGCTAAACTCTCTACTGACTGCTTCTTCTTCATAGGCAAGAAATGCGCAGTCTTCGAGAATCTATCTACCACTACCCAAATCGAGTCATTACCTCGTCTAGATCGAGGTAAACCCGTAACAAAATCCATAGTGACAGCTTCCCACTTCCATACTGGGATCTCCATCTTCTGCATAAGACCAGATGGTTACTGCCGCTCGGCCTTCACTTGCTGGCAAACTAGACATCTAGACTCAATTCTGCTACATCTCTCTTCATGCCAGACCACCAAAAAGATCTCTTCAAATCCTGGTACATCTTTGTGTTACCCGGATGAATAGAGAATCTAGACCTATGAGCTTCGGCTAATACACGCTCACGGACATCTACGATGTTAGGAACACAAACACGGTGATGGAATCTAATCACACCATCCTCATCACGAGAAATGCCCGCCTTGCCCACTAACTCTTGGAGTCTAGGGTCGGCTTTCTGTTGCTCGATCACCTCATCCAACACCGAAGACCTAATGGACAACTGAGCTACAAAAGCCTGGCACAATGATGGCTCTAACTCAGTCATGCACATACTGCATCCTCCAACATCTTCCAATCCTGCTGGAGAGACGACCTCTTCCTACTAAGGGCATCCGCTACGACATTCGCCTTTCCAGGATGATACTGGAGGTCAAAGTCGTAGTCCTTCAGGACTCATCCATCTTCTCTGCCTAAGGTTTAATTCCTTTTGGAGAAAAGATACTTTAGGCTCTTGTGGTCAGTGAACACCTCAAATCTGACACCATAAAGATAGTGCCTCCAGATCTTCAGTGCATGAACCACTGCCGCAAGCTCAAGATCATGAGTCGGATAGTTTCGCTCATGCTCCTTCAATTGACGAGAAGCATACGCTACTACCCTTCCTTGCTGCATCAACACAGCCAAGGCCAATCGAGATGCATCCGTGTAGATAGCAAAACCCTCTACACCACTCGGCAAAACTAATACAGGAGCCGATGTGAGTTTAGTCTTCAATAATTGAAAACTACTCTCACACTCCTCAGACCAGACAAATTTTACTCCCTTCCTGGTTAGCTGAGTCAATGGTGCGGCGATGGATGAAAATCCCTCAATGAATCGCCGATAATAACCCGCCAAACCAAGAAAACTCTGAATCTCCGAAGGAGTCTTAGGAATCTCCCAATCCATAATAGCCTGGACCTTCGCTGGATCCACTGCTACACCAGCACCGGAGATAACATGCCCAAGGAAATGAACCTCGCGCAACCAAAATCGCACTTGCTGAATTTGGCATACAGCTTGTGCTCACGAGACCTCTAACACTATCCTCAAATGCTGACGGTGTGTGGCCTCATCCGGAGAGTAGACCAGCACATCATCAATGAAAACTACCACAAAACTATCTAGATACGGTCTAAACACCCTGTTCATGAGATCCATGAACGCTGCAGGGGCTGGTCAGACCAAAAGGAAGGACCAAAAACTCATAATGTCCATAACGGGTTCTAAAAGCCGTCTTGGACACATCCTCACTCCTAATCCTCAACTGATGATAACCAGACCGTAAATCTTTTAGAAAAGACTGATGCATCTTGCAGCTGGTCAAACAAATCATCAATCCGAGGTAAGGGATACCTGTTCTTCACCGTCACTTGGTTTAGCTTCCTATAATCGATGCATAACCTAAGTGACCCATCCTTCTTCTTCACGAATAAGACAGGTGCGCCCCAAGGGAAACGCTAGGGCGAATAAATCCCTTATCTAACAAATCCTGCAACTGCTTTCTTAGCTCTGCTAATTCTGCAGGTGCCATCTGATAAGGTGCCTTCGAGATAGGAGAGGTACCTGGAAGCAACTCTAAAGTGAACTCTATCTCTCTAGCCGGTGGCAATCCAGATAAATCATCAGAAAAACATCTGGAAACTCCCGCACTACATCAATCTCCGCAAGAGTAAGTGACTCATCAGCCTTGGGTACTAATACCACACTGGCAAGAAAGTGTCACAAACCCTTGTTCACCATTCTCATCGCCCTCATGGCAGAGATGACAAACTTCCCTGCTAAGTTTCTTGGCAAAGGATGAGAAAATTCATCTTCACCAGGAATGCGAAAAACGATCTTCTTCCCACGACAATCTACTAACGCATAGTGCTCCTCTAGCCAATCCAGACCAAGAATAGCATCGTAGTCCTTCATCTTTAGCAAGAAGGAACACCCTTCTAGGACTCTATCCTCAATGCACACTGGTAAAGACGGAATACACTTCCTAGTCGATACTGTACCTGCAGGTGTGTGCACAGACAAAGGGACTTCTAAATCCTCAGACTCTATCCCTGACTCTAAGGCTAACTGCCTAGAAAAATGCTCGAAAATGAACGAGTGGGTAGCACCATATCGAACAAAACCTGAGCATGAACACCTAAGAATAGAACCGTACCTTCGGTGACGTGATCCGCCTGCTCGGCGTCCTCACGAGCTAACGCAAACACTCGAGTTGGGCTCGAGGTCTCCCTGGTCGTCCCATCGCTGGAGCTGCTGCTGCTTGCTGCTACTACTGGGGCTGGTCCACGCTGGACTCCCTGCTGAAGCCTCGAACAATCCTTGATCCTATGCTCGCTGCTCCCACACTTCAAGCACTTCCCCGCCAGCTTCCAACATTCCGTACCACCATGTGCCCTCCCGCAATGAGGACACTCCTTCTTACCATTAGGGAACGTTGAGAATACCTGACTGCTTGACCCGATGCCACGGGACGCTGCAGTGACTGAAAAGTCGCCTTCTTTCTCTCTTGCCTCTGAAATGGAGCTGCTGGCCTCTTCTGAGAAGCCTTCTTCTCCTCTAGATACTGCTCCATCTCTCCCTCCTGCCGACACACTGCGCTAAGTGCTGCCTCAAGGGTACGATGATCGAAAGCCACCAACCTCGTCCTCAGTGATGGTCTCAGCCCCATCACGAACTTCTTCGCCTTCCTGTGCTCATCAGCTACTATATGAGGAGCATACTTTGATAATTCTGCAACCTGGCCTCATACTCTAGTACGGTCATGGAGCCCTGAGTCAACGAGAGGAATTCCTACTCCATCTTGTCCTGGATGTGCTCCGGACAAACTTGGCTCGAAATAGCCTCACGAACTCATCCCAACCAACCTCCACAGCACCATCCTCGAACCGAGTACGCAACAACGAGGACCACCACATCGGCTCGCTCCTGCCAAAACCATCCATAAGGACTAATCAACATAATTTATACTTAAAGAAATAACCACCAAATTAATTTACACATACCTGTAGCATATAGGTGGCTAAAGTGACCTTGTCATCCTCAGCGCACCTAATAGCCCGGAAGATCTTCTCAATCTCCCTCATCCAGCTCTCAGCTAATAATGGATCGCTCTCCCCCTTAAAAGAGGGTGGCGACATCCTCTTGAACCTTTCCATGATGGAGGGTCCACCATGGTCACCTGGGGAGCTGGCACCTGAGCCTGCTACAACAAGCATCATAAGCAACACATACAACATATCAAACATGCATTTAATAAAACAAACTACTTTATCTTATTATTCTAACCGAGCCTCCAGCTGAGCCTGGAGTGCAGCCTGGGTGTGAGCCTGCGTCTGCATGGCCTGCACTAAACCCTGCATGAACACTCCATAGTCTACTGGTGGCGGTGGGGGAAGCACAGGACCCTGGGGTGCTGGGGCCTGCTGCTCACCCTGATCCTCATGCCTAGGCTCATCTCTCCTCTGCTCACCCTCACGAGCAGGAACACCATGCCTACCACATGAAGCCATGGCCTGCAAAATAATTAATCACAATTTAGAAACTAGGCTATCTAATTTCTAACTATCCATATGTGGACAATCTACACAGACTTAGCATACAATGAAGATGATGGTCTATGTGTATATTTATGTACAATTTCAGCCTTGTCTCTTGATACCAATCTCTGTAACGACCCTCCTTATACCGGTACGGTTTACCAACCCTCATCGATATAATGAATGCCGCTACAGTGGGACATTTACCCAACAATTATATAATAGCTGGATATACATAAATACATTCACATACAGCGGAATTGAATATGACTGAAAAGTAACTCTTATTCCATCATCCACATTCTATTCACAGTCCATATAGAAGAAAAACAACCAATTTTTCATATTTAGAAATAAAATAAATAAAATGTCCACATAAGACTACGCAGAGTCTTTATACATACTTATGAAAATGAAAATGCAATGCTGAATCTAAACAAGGTCTCCTACTCCCGCTCCGAGTCGCTCCTAACATCTCCTCGAAGAAGTAGTAATCTCTGCACCTGTACGCCGAAGCAAGAATGTTCAAAAGAACTCAACAAGTAACACCAAACACACTAAACTTACATGCATCACATAACTTTCACATTTTCATACTACACAATAACATATAAACATGGATTTAACAATTAACTAAAGTAAAATCCTAACATAATTCTACACAGGTTACACATGGAAATTGTCTTATACAAAATTTTCAATAACTTAAAGCCTATCACATGCTTTCTACACACACTTTTCAATATATTAAACTAAACTCTTTAGCCACATTCACACACTTACAAGCTAAACATTAGTCATTTTAAACATGAAGTTTGTACACATAAATAAGAGACAATTCTGGCATGGATTCTATAATCATTTCCATATGGATAACACATTTATACTCTTGAAAAATTTGTTGTTTTGCTATGTACATATTATAATCATTTAAGAAGTTATCAATTTACATGCTGTCACAAGAATTCATATTAATACGTGATCACTTACACAATTTCACAATTTACACATTCACTTCCACTTAAACACAGGTTCACATTTATTAAATGCCGTGACACATAGCCCAAACCACCTTTTAGAAGGACACACACTAATCCCATCACATATCTATCACCTAGGCATTTCAATGATAAATCTTAGTTACTGCGCAGAACCGGGAGAAGCACTCTCCACCCTAACCAGCGATACTTGTTCGCCTCCAGGATTTAATCCAATGCCCGTGGGACATCACACACTTTGAACTTTCCCGTGGGGACTTTACCACAGTACAGTTCCACAGCCCTCTAAGGTAGCAGTGTCACCCATTGGCACAATTACACATTTTCCAAACTTTTAACACACACTTAATGCACAATTTATCATATTTATACTATGTTCACATTTTCACATACTTCAGTATTACCTAGCATGGCACTACTGTTTTCAGAATTTAAAATTTTCAAAATAAGTCTAATCATGCTGAAAATTTCAGATTTTTAATATCTACCACATTAACATGTTTTAATCTATCAATAGGTCACATGAAACCGGAATATATAGTCACTGTCATCATTTCATTACAAAAGTTTAACCAAAAATCTATTACAGGATAATCATCATGCATACCAAATTTCGCATTTTTCTGAGTTACACACAGTTTCAAAAATTCTAACAGTGGTATTACATAAGATTAAAATAGTCAAACTAGAATGGAATATCATCATTTGGACTCAAAATCATTATATACATGAAAAATGACATTTATAGGCATATGTCAATTTCTAAGAATTTTACTATTTTTACGTTATTTATCTGAATTTCTACACTAATAACATGCTCACTGTATTTCAGTTCAGAAAATATATAAAGTTACATAGTCATCAGAAAATTTCCAAATTTTACAACATGCTCTAACATCGATTTAAGCACCACAGAAAATTTCTGACACTTAACTTCCACAAGGATAACATAAACAATAATTTACAATATTCAGAACTTGTTGAACATGTATTTCAAATTTTTAATAATTAATACACTTAAACGAAATTTCACAGAAATTATACAACATGCTCCACAACATATTACATAACATATAAAATTTACCATATATCCTCATGTGCAGAAATCTGGAAAAATAGCTTACAAAGGCAGACAACCCACTGCTCTTGCCTGAAGAACTCAACGGCAAAGGTATGGTCGTTTACTCATGTTAACGGCAACATAGGGTGCCGCAAGCTCAGGATCATAACGACAAGGGATCCCGCCGTTAAGTTCCTGTCTGTGAAAAACACAGACTGAACACCCAAAAGATTATGTGAATGGGGTTCCAGGACACGAGAAAATCTATAAATTCCTGGACCTACTAGACACATGTAGGTATTATGTGGATGGGGTACTTGCCTGTAGAAAATTTCTCAATCGATGATTTGAGTTGAAGAAGCCCTCCTCGGCCTGAACCAAAGAGTCCCCAAATCCACCTTTACCCGGTTCTCTGTGTTGATCTCCTCAGCACACCAGTGTGGGAGTCGTTCTCGGATGTATTGACTCCTCTCCAGTCGTTGTAGAACGCCGGATGAAGTCGCCAGTCGCCGGATTTCAGAGATCCAAGTCGGGGTTTTTGCACATAAAATATTAGGGTTTTTGACAAAGAGTCAAAAGGTTCAGATCGGTCCACGAGGGTGTTTTTATAGGGGCAAGGGTCGGAGAGTGTTTGGGTAAGGCTAGAGCCATTGGGGTTCGTTTCTAAAACAAAAGGCTGTGTCTCCAGAGATGTTTTCGGATCTGAAAATGTAACTGATATGGGATATTGACGTCACATCTCTGGCCGTCGATTCAGAATAGGCGTCGATCGATATTGCCGCCGATTCACAGTCAACGTCAACTGATGTTGACGCCAACTGGTTGACGGAACAGACTTAAAACTTGTAGAACTATATCTACCACACACATATAGATATATACATATATACAATGTATACATTATCATAACACTAATTCATGCAATACATATAAGTAAGTACTACGCACAATAAAATTATTCACACAAGCAATTACCCAAAAAATCACGGGCCTTACAGTGTAAGGCCCTCGAATTTTGTCCTTTTATTTAATATCATGTATGGATTCGTGCTTGTGTGTAAATATCATGTGTGCATATGTAGTGTACTATGTTCATATTGCTAGGTGTACTTACGTGTGCATGTGTAAATTAATTGTAAATAGTGGATGATTGCATGGTGTAGTAGTGTGTATATTATACTATATGTATTGCATGCATAGACATAGTGTACATAGGGTTTTCTGCATGGTTTTTAAGCTCTGGCCGAAGAGCAAATGGGCATCAACATGGATGGACGTCCATGATGAGTCAACGTCCATGTCGATGGACGCCAACACTAAAGTAGACGGCATCTATGTGGACGTCTACTTCTCTGATTTTTTGTGCGCAGCAGACCCGAAATTTCGGGGCAAGCTAGCTCACCGATTGGGGAGATGTCCCCACGGCTCTCAGCCCTCCCATCAGACCTGCATGAGATCCCATGCTTTTCTTATAAAAACAATCACCTTGCATCTTGGGAGAGCTCTCTTGGCTCTTTGCAAAGAGGGAAAAAAAAAAACCCTAGCTGAGAACTAAAGAGAGGCAGCACTTTGAGAGCTTAGATCCGGCGATTTGAAGCTGCTTCCGGCGAGACATTGCAACTGGAAGATAGCTTGGGCATAGGGGAAGGCTTCCCTGACCTTGGACTGGAGGCTACATCATCTTAGAACCCGGAGCAAGAGGATGTTGGAGGCTTCTTGGCACTGCCCGAGGAGAGCTTCAACATCCATTAAACCCCTTTGGAGATTTTTCTAAGGCAAGTAACCCATCCACCTTGTCCATGTGTATGTCCAGTAGGTCATAGGTATTTTCTCAGATTTAAATCGTGTCCTGGAACCTCACTTTCCCCCTATCTTCGGAGTTCGGTCGTGTTTTCTGCATAACACATTGGTTTCACATGTTTACACATTTACGTATTCACATGTTCACTTACGCATTACGCATTCACATGTTCACACTACACAATTTGCACATATACACATTCACATTTTCACATTTAAATGCCGTGACACATAGTCCAAACCACCATTAGAAGGACACATTCACATAACACATAGACACCACCTAGGCAACCACAGTGACGCTCTTGGTACTGCACAGACCGGGAGAAGTAATCTCCACCCTAACCAGTGGTACTTGTCCACCTCCAGGATTTCATCCTAATACCCATAGGATTTTAAACACATTAAACTTTCCCATGGGGACTTTTCCACGGTACAATTCCACAGCCCTCTATGGAAGCAGTGTCACACACGGCACATTTTACACATTTTCCCGTTTATTATACACATAGTTCTCACACAATTGGACACATGACTTACATTTCACCACTTGGCACATGATTCAGTTTTCCCCTAACATGATGCTATTGTTAACAGAGTTTAACACTTAGGAATCTACACTAATCATGTTGGGAAATTCATTAACAATCATAACCACAATAAGCATACTTTAATAACTAAATTTCACATGGAAATTTCACAACCTCATCTACTGTTGCCCAAATCACACGAAATTTTAACCACATGTTGTTGGCAGGTTTCAGATCACACATGCACATTTTCATATTTTTCTGAGCTACATTGATTTTACAGAAATTAAAATACTCATTCACATGCCATTCATAAAGTAGTTTATCATAGAAGCATAGTGTCAAGGTCGGATTTAATAGTTCACTAACCTGCATCTAACATTCATATTATCATGTGAATTTTCCCCGAATTTATCAAGCATCATACAATTTACTGAAATTTTAAACATCCTACACATGCTCCCTATTTTTTCATACAGAAATTATAACAAATAGCATGGTCATGGGAAAATTCCCAAATTTTCAGAACCAGGACTGACATACATGCACATCACTCAATAATTTTATGGCACTGAAATTTTGCAGGGATCATATGAAAAGAACTCTACCACATTCAAGGTCTCATCTAACATGCATTTCACATAAGCCTAACAATTTATACTAATTGCAGAAATACATAAAAATCTCACGACACATTCCATTATCTATATTACATAACATATAATGTTTACAATATATCCTCATGTGAAGGAAATCTGTGTGATTTATGATATGATAATGTTAGATTCATGTCAAAACAGCAACCTTAATGTGTTTATAATGGTGTTTTATATGTGCAAAAGTGTGTAGGATCCATGATAGGGATATTTCCTTCTTATGTGTGAAAATCTCCATGCTAAAATTGCTATCATGTTGTAGTTAAATGTAAGTGTGGTTCTCATGTGAATGAATGCGTAGAAGGCATGCGGTAGGTATTTCATTTTGGGATTGATATAAACCATGTATCATGCATAGTGAAATTAGTAGAAATATCATGATAGGTAGTTTTGTATTATTGTACAACCATGCTACATGTTTTGATTAATAAAATGGAATGAATAGCCTACTTGTGATGTATGCATGTATGATGTGTATGGAGTTTACTTGCTGAGTCTTTTAGACTCACCCTTGCTTCGGCGTACAGGTTTAGCAGCGGATCCTACTTCCTTGGAGGAGACCGTTGAGAGCGACTCTGAGCGAGGAGAGTAGTTGTGGTGGATTATCGACTGTACTTTCTTTTCATAGTATGTATTTGGGACTTATGAATTGAAGCTTATGTAAATTTGGGATGACCATGTAATTTGAATTTCGTATTTCATTATGTGGACTTAGTTCCTTAAATTTATATGGATCATGTATGTTTAATGTGGATGATGAAATGAAAAGATAGTGGTTCTTCTACTGCCGCTACTCTGTATTCATATTTGTGTACATCTCATCATATGCGTTAGTGCTTGGGTAAATGTCCCACTGTGACGAGACTCACTATACCGACGTGATTGATATAATCGTACCGGTATAAGGACGGTCGTCGCATTAACAACTCCTAGCATGCTATCTAATCAATTTCTGATGCAATTATAACACTTTTTCACACATTTAGCTTGCTATTTTAATGTAAAATTATCATATTCACATGACATTAACACATGGGTTAGATTAAACTATACAACATGATACTAACATGTTATCACAATTAACCTAAATCATATTAATACATGTATGACATGAATATATACACTTTTACCTTTATTTTCACATGCGTTTACTCTCTCATTCACATTCACTTTCACTTACACATTCACATGTCACATCACTTGCACTTACCACGTGCCACATTCACATGTCACTTTATATATTATTGACATTTTACACTTTTTACATTTAATTTGCCATGACACATAGTCCTAACCACCATCTAGAGGGACACACATAACACATAACACACATCCGCCACCTAGGCAATGCAATGACGAATCTTGGTACTGCGCAGACCGGGAGAAGCCCTCTCCACCCTAACCAGTGGTACTTGTCCACCTCCAGGATTTCATCATAATGCCCTTAGGATAACACATACACATTGAGCCTTTCCGTAGGGACTTTACTACAGTACGGCTCTACAGACCTCTATGGTAGCAGTGTCAATATCGGCCAAATTTTACACATTATCACCTTATCACACGTTTCATTCATTTATCTACACATTTTAACTCATTTACATGCACTTTAACATAATTACACATGTTTCAGTTACAGTACATGATGCTTCTGTTCCACAGTGATAATTAACTCATAACAACATCCTAATCATGTTGCTAATCACAGAATTACACATGATTAAACTTAACATGCTCAACATGGTTAATTACCATTGTTAAACCAATAACCATAACTACTGTTATCAAAACAGCATGAAACTTTTACCACAGGCTTCACACAGTTCATATGTCACATACGTAAATTTTCAGATTTTTCAGAATAGTAATCAAATTTTAACAATTAAAAGAGATTTCAGGCTTATCTATCAAGAAATTCATTAAACATGGTTCACATCAATACAGTCAGTTCTAATAGTTTAGAAACCTGAAATCAGTCATCATACCATCATGGAAAATTTATGAAACCCTAATATACAATGGATCTAATTATTCATGAATTATCATGGTCAAATCATGCTCATTATCCCATTAATTTTTTTTAATAAATAAAAATATTTACAAAAATTCGACACCTCCTCATGACATGACCTAATGACTGTACTTGACTACACATAATATTCTCAGCATGCACAGATAACCATAAGTCTGAATTCCATCACATAGATATGAAAATCAAGGTTCTGAGAAAACAAACGAACTTGGCGGCAAAGGGGTTGCTGCCAACCGGGGTTAACGGCACACGATGTTGCCGCTAACTCAGGATCTTGATGACACACATGTGGCCGTCAATCTCCTATCTGCAGAAGTGTAGAAGAACGCAATACACAAGGGGAAATGGAGGCTCTAGGACACGAGAAAATTCTGTAAAAATGCCTAGGACCTAAAGAACATGGGTAGGGATGAAATCCCTAGATCACTTGCCTACAAATAAATCTATGAAGACCTAATTTCGTTGGTGAAGCCCTCCTCGGCCAAACTAAGAAGGTGCACAAAACTACTTCAGATCCGGTCTTTCTGCTGATGTAGATCAACCTTTGGAGTCGAGGACGCTTCCTCAATGCATGGTGTATCTTCCAGTCGATGCAGATCGCCAGAAGACTCCTCCAATCGAGGGATCCAGCTCTCCAAAGATTAGGTTTTCCCACAGAAACCCTAGCTTTTCTCTTAAGGCCAAAATACCTCTCTCGGCCAGAACAGGATGATTTTATAGAGCTAGGTGGTTGGGTACGCATTAGGTTAAGTCTCCTACCATTAAAGCTAGGTTTCCTAAACAAGAACCGGAAGAAATGCTATCGTTTCCAGATATGAAATTGCAGCAAAATGCAGAAATAAATGGCCACATTGTTGCCGTTCACAGAGAGTCAGCGTCCATCGATCTGGACGTCAACCTCACCTGGCCATGCAGTCAACGACACAAAGGTTGCCATCAACATGCAATTAACGTCAATGTATATTGACGTTAACTGACATTTTGGCCAGAACATCGAAATACGTTAAAATAAATATAAATATACATCATAAACAATTTAATGTGTACATAAAATAAATAGATATTATATGCACATAATAACACATATATATATACATATGTACATAACATAATTACATACAATATGCACATTAATAATTAGATACTATATGCACAACATTATTTAAATACAATATGCATAGGATTTAAATAAGTACAAGATGTATAGAATTAGCTAAGTACTTATATTCACAGAAGCAAATATATATTTACATATACATATATATACATTCATATGCACATGAGTAATTAAATAGTAATAATATGCACAAAATTTATACACACACCATGTACATAAACAAGTAAATACCACATGCACAAAATATAATATATATACACATGCGCATAAGTAATACTTATAATATGCACAAAAGTAATATTTACATGCTCAAATGACAGTATTAAATGAACAAAAATTCGAGGGTCTCACAAGGGGTGAGCCTCACGAGTCACTGGCTCAGTAGGGAAACTTCCCCAAAGCCGAACAAAACCAAACTCATAAGTAAAGAAGCAGGAAGCTATGCTCACAATTTATAGAGCTATCCATACAGGATATTAAAGCTGTAACCTACTTATCGCATGCCATTATATAAATCAGCATTTAATAAATAAACGACAAACCTCACCAGGTGTACGTGCTAAAGTAGAAAAACATCACACTCGAGTCACGAAGACTGGTTCGCGACACCAACAACCGACCTGGACAAACCACACAGGACTACCTCTCAGTCTCGTAGCCTCAAACGAAAGGTCCAGGTGCCACTCCACTAGAACAAGCCAAGAAACTATGGAGACTAACCAACACCACTCCTACAGATCACACTGTCGTAGGCCCATGCCTGACACCTTTAGGGACTCCAGCCTAAGCTCCCTAAAGTCAGGCACTGGAAAACAGGACTAGCTGCGGCCCAGTACGTCTACTAGTGTCCGTAACCCCCAACCACGAGCACACTATAAGCGACAGAACACAAACTCTCACAAGTCGTTTGCCCACAGCCGTCTTTCCCTCAGCCGAACGTACAACTCTACACAAGAGTGAGGGTGTCCAGGAAAATGACACAGACCTCGACGGTACACAAGTACCGGGACAAGTCCCGAGCACTAATGTGCCTGACTCACACAAAACCTAGGGCTCCCAACTGAAGAGGTACCACGGTAGGCGTTGTACCACTCACCACGCATACACAAACTGAAGGATCGATAAAAATGTGACAAGATCTAGAAGGGGGGGGGTGTTGAATAGATCTATGCCACTAATGCGGAAGCTAAAACCAATTTTTAAAGTCCGTTGAATCAGAGTTAGATTGAGAGCAAATTTCACAGATCTGAAGAAAATTAATTGAGTTAAGCAATTGGAGTGAGTAAACAAGTTGATTAGATAGATTCAAACAATCCTATGCATTCATCTAACGAGGAGAAAATTCAACCACAAAGAGACCAATGCACAGAGATTTTTAGGTGGTTCGGAAATCACACCACGTGACTCCTACATCCACCCCTCACCCGCAGTGAGGATCCACTAAACAACCTGGGTTACACACCCCACACTGGAGCCTGACAACTCCACAAATGAGTTAGACAACTCACACACTACCTAGAGCAAGACTACTCTAGAATCTGAGCAAGACTGCTCAACCACACAACTTGAGTACGACGACTCAAGAACCTGAGCACACAGGCTCACAACCACTTGCTAGAACAAAAACAATAAGATGCAGATCCTCTAGCAATGATCTGATCTATTAAGGCCAATTCAAGAAAGTTGGTGCAACAGATTATGCACAATTTCTAGAATAGCCAGGAAGAAACAAGAAGACTTTAGACTCGAGGTTGACAATTCTTGTTCTTCAAGAAAACTCCCTTGTAGAGGCCGAATTGGAAGAATCTTGATCACTTGAAGTCCCTTGTCCGATGCTCTGCAACTTTGATCTTGGGATCTTCCTTGAGAGCTTCACAATGCTGGCTTCTACTTGATCTGCTCCTTTGAAGATGATCCTAATGCTTCATGCTGATCAATCTTCAAGTCTTGTGCTCGAAGAAGTGTTAATTGGTGTGGGACACAGGAGAGAGCAAGAACAGGGAGGTGAGACTCTCTTGCCGCCGCTTGCAGGTTTCTGGAGGCTCTAAAGAGATTCTCTCGGGATGAGTGCCCAATTAGAGGGTATTTATACCCTAAGTATCCGGAAGATACCCTTGGGGTACGTGGGCACATGATCCAAGAGTGATCTGACATCTCCCTAGGGTGCCACGTGTCCAGGGGAAAGTTTAAGTCACAGAGATTCCGGAGTGTGTCGACCTGCCCATGAGGTGTGTCGACACACTCTCCCAGACTGGCAAAACAAATCCCTGGGAGAGTCTCTAGTGTCGACCTGAGATGATTCAGTGTCGACCTCATGTCCCAGACAGCAAAACAGCCCTTCTGGGAAGGCTCTCTAGTGTCGACCTGATCTCATCTCGTGTCGACCTGCTTTGGCCATCTGAAAAACAGGCCTTCTGGGATAGCCATCTAGTGTCGACCTGCCTCATTTGGTGTCGACCTGCTGTGGCTTCTGAACAACTTCTGGGAAGACTCTCTAGTGTCGCCTGCTGCATTGGTCGACTGCTTTGGCTGTCTGAACAACAAGCCTTCTGGAAGGCTCTCTAGTGTCGACCTCTCTGGACTAGTGTCGACCTGAGATGGACTTTTCTTCACATTTCTGCCTTTGTTCTGAACCATTGTGTCGACACCAAGGATGGTTGTGTCGACACTACCTTTGCAGAAGATGTTTGCCCCTGAGAAAATAAACACATAAATCATTAGTTAAATATTTATCATGAATATCAATGATAAATGTGCTTGGAAACATGCTTTTTGAATATTGTAATTTCAGGTGATGTATTTTACATGTTCCAATGGTTATGCATTAAAATCACAACTTGTCATCATCAAAATGTGAGGAGAAATGAATTATATTCACACTCAACCCAACAATCTCCCCCTTTTTGATGATGGCAACATTAAGTTCATTTGGAATTGGAAAATTTCAATGAAATGTGATTTTAAGCATTTTCATTTTCATTTATTTTTTCTTGTCAAGGACCTTTGAACATTTTTTAGTGACATTGAAATTTATACACATGATAGACACAATGTTACTAGAAATAAGCTGTTTCCACACAAAGGTAAGCAGCTTGACAAGCATTCATCACATTCACATTCATTCAAAAGATTTGCAATCACATTTAAGGCACAAAAATAGGCACAGAAATTTCTATTCATTTCATTTCATTCATGATGTGAACATTACAATCTTTCAAACAAACTTCTCCCCCTTTGACATTATCAAAAGAAGTACATTACTGGGGAGGAGGAGGAGGAGGAATGGGTAACAAAATAGTCTCAATATCCGTTAGCCTCTTTTCCATTGAAGTTAGACTAAACTTCATTTGGGCTTGGATAGTTGAGAGTCTTGTGTGCAGAAGATTCTCCATTCTCTCTGAATTTTCTGACATTGAAGCTTGAAGTGCACTGAACTCATTTGACCTTGGCTGTGAAGAGGAAGATGAACCAGTTGACCAACTGGCCTATTCAATACTTTGAATTTTTGCTTGAGTGCAGACATTTCTCCATCTGTGAGCAGAGAGATTCTTCATGCTCTCCAAGTCATCTACCATATGTGCAAATGATAGTCTTGTTTTGCTGATCTCAGATAGTGTCTGCTTGGTGTTGAAGACATCAGCTTGGGAATTTGCCAAAATTCCCTGAAGAACTATTTCCAGCTTTTGTTGGTGCTCCTTCAGCTCAATCGAAGCATCTGCCATTGTCCAATCAACCTGTTGAACCTTTGGGCAGCATAGTCTGAGGCTGCCTTTTGCTCAATGAATTTAGCAGATACTGTGTTCTCCAATCTTTGAATCCTCAATTCAAAATTAGATGACATGGTCTGAATAGAGTTGTTCAAGGTGTCAAACTTGTCATTTAAGAAGGTGAACAACTCTGGTGGAACAGAAGGTCCACCAAAGGAGGAGGATGCTTGAGCTGGAGGTGGTGGAGAAAATGATGGGATTTCAGGTTCAAGGTTCATGGAGGAGGAGGCTGAGGTGAGGTTGAGGAGAGTGAGGGGCAATGAAAGGTTCCTCAACTTCATCTGCCACATGAGGCTGATCCTCATTTATGGGAGGCTGGTCCTCATGAACTTGAGGCTGATCCTCTGGAGCTAGAGGCTGTTCCTCTGGAACTGGAGGCTGTTCCTCTTGAATTGGAGGCTGATCCTCCTGAGCAGGGGCCTCTACAGTAGCTGGCCCTCTCCTTACCTGATCACCAACAATCCTAAAGCCCATGAATTTCTGAACATGCTTAAAGCAATAGATGTTGGACTTAGGAATTTTCTCAGATTTTCATTGTCAAGAGGCACACCAAAGTGCTTGAAAACTGCAGTCAAATGGGCTGCATAAGGGAGTGATCTATGCAATCAGCCCTAGTGGTCTCAGAGATTATCTGGTACATGATGACATGGAGATTTATCTTGATGTCCTTGCTCATACAATAAAGGACAAATCTTTGGATGTCTGTTAGCCTATCTCTCCCACCACCTTGAGGTGTGATGATGGTAGTGAGCATGTGATGAGTAAGCCTCAACACAGGTGGAAAGGTGTTGGTATTGAATTTTGTGACATGGGTTTGCTTAATATCCGACTCATCTGCAGGCAAACTAGTCATTATGGTGTAGGCTTCATGAAGGTTGAATTCAAAATTGTGGTAATCTTCTCCTTCATCAGGGACTTTGAAAATTGAAGCAGCTATGTCTGTGGCATGTCTATGGCAATCCCTTTGACCTTGGACTTGTACCCTCTTCTGTGCATTCCAAATTCTGATAGAATTCTTGTACAAGTCTAGGTAAATTATACGAAATTATGATACGAAAGACTGCCAAGACTGGAATTTGAAGAAGTTCAAGACTTCAGGAAATGCATCAATGAGTTCACTGTCATCCAAATCCACAGCTCTGGGTTTCAGGATTGTCTTCCGCACTTAGGGGTTTGGAAGGGGGTCTCCTAGTGGGCTGGGAGGACTCTGAGGAAGAGGATGAGGATGAGGATGAGGACTCTCAGAAATCTCAGGAGAAGAGTCTAGGGTTTTTCTCCTAGGGTACATGGACCCTTGACTCGACCAGAGGAGGATGTACCTCTCTTAGCAGATGAAGATCCTGGCTGCTCTGTAGGATCATGGCGACATTTGGTTCTCCTCTCAGTGGAAGGAACATCATCGCCGGAATGGGCCTAGCCGAAGCCCTTGATTTTGCTCCACGGCGAGGAAGCTGCTTGGGTGACATGGAAGTAGAGAGGAATTGGGGATGATGGAGAGAGAGGAGATGAGAAAGATGGATGGAGATGAGTTGGAGGAGAGAAAAGGTGGAAAGGATTCAAAATCCTGACGGATTCTAGGAAGAATGTGACCGTCGGGTCGACCTGGAGAAGAGAAAGAGGGGTTTTGGATAACCTACCCCGCAGGAACAACTTGCGCTAACCAGAGCCCACGGTTTAAATGAGTCTGGCAGGGGGGTCAGTGTCGACACTAGAGGATGGCAGTGTCGACCTGAGTCAAAGTGTGTCGACACTAGATGGAATAGTGCCGACCTGGCTGATGAAAAATCTGGATTTGAGTTTTGAAAAAATTGTGAGCTAGTGGGATATCTTTATAATGATAATCAATGGGTGGAATGACCATTTCAATGATATTTAAGAGACTAAAAAATTCATTTGTTAAATTTTACAAAAATTCAACATAATTCAAGTTTTACACAATATCCAACAGGATATGAGCATTCAGTGACTGAGTCATTAAAATGATAATTTGAGGGATATAAAACATTTAACAATCAACTACACACTACCATATTCTTCAATTCCAAAGAGATAAAAAAAAATCTTTAGACTGAAAACAAGTGTGTTGACAGCAAACATTTTTAAGGAACAACTTGATGATGGATAAGAATGATTCTTTAAACAAATTCTCCAATGACATATATTTTGTTTTGAAACAAACTATCAAATGAGATATATCTTGTCCAGCAAGTTTTTGAAATCAGGAAATATTCTCTTTAAACAATAAAAGCTCCCCTCAACAATTGCATATTCATGCCTTGGTACTTGGCGGCATACTCTCGCATAGTGAAAGTGTCCAGACAAGCAGAACTGTCCTCTTCAAATACCATTTGATATACCAAGAAGTTCAACACAATGTGAGGTGAAAAGTTCATTGCAAACAGAAATAGACTTGAAATAGAGAGAGATATGATGAATCAATGAAGCAAATGAGTAAGATAATGCACAGAACTCCCCTCTAGAAGATGCTAACACTCAACCCAATCCAATGGACATTGCAAAGACCAAGTGTTCTCTCCTTAAGGATGAGAACCTACTGTCAGGAAGGGGTTTAGTGAAAATGTCAGCAATTTGCTTTTCAGTTTCTATGAAATGGAGTTCCAAAAGATTTCTTTGCTACATCATCTCTCAAGAAATGATGCCTAATTTCATATGCTTAGTTCTGGAATGCTGAATGGGATTTTTAGACAGATTTATTGCACTTGTGTTATCACAAAGGATGGGAACACAACCTAACTCTTGGTTGTAATCAAGAAGTTGATGTTTCACCCAAAGAATTTGGGTTCCACACCTACCAGCAGCAACATACTCAGCCTCTGCAGTTGACAGAGCTACTGAATGTTGCTTCTTAGAAGCCAAGAGATTAGACACCCACTAGGTACAAACACAAGCCACTTGTGCTTTTTCTATCTAATTTACAACCAGCATAATCAGCATCACAATAGGCAATCAAATCTAACTTGCAATTAGTAGGATACCAAATTCCTAAATCACATGTTCCAACAAGATATTTGAAAATTTCTTGACAGCTAGCATGTGACTTTCTTTAGGATTTGATTGAAATCTAGCACACAGACACACACTGAATTGAATATCAGGTCTAGAAGTTGTAAGATAAAGTAGAGAACCAATCATACCTCTGTAGGTCTTTGGGTCTACTGACTACCATTTGAGTCTTCTTCTAGCTTAGCATTAATAGCAATTGGTGTGTTTGAATGCTTGAGGTTCTGAAAGTCAAACTTTCAGAAGTTCTTTGACATACTGGTTTGACTGATGAAGATCCCCTCATGAGTTTGGTTAACCTGCAATCCCAAGAAAAATTTTTGATCTCCCATTAAACTCATTTCAAATTCATTTTTCATTTGATTGGAAAATTCATTACACATGCCTTATTGGTTGATCCAAATATTATGTCATCAACATAAATTTGGACAACAATTATTTGATTATTAACTATTTTTGTGAACAAGGTTTGATCAACAGTTCCTCTAAATTATCTTTTTCAAGCAAAAAAGAACTTAAATGGTCATACCAAGCTCTGGAGCTTGTTTAAGACCATATAGAGTCTTATGAAGCTTGAAAACATGGTTAGGATGTTTTTTATTTTCAAATCCAGGAGGTTGTTCAACAAAAACATTTTCCTTGATATATCCATTTAAGAATGCACTTTTAACATCCATTTGATAAACTTTGAATTTCATGGAGGATGCAAAAGTAAGAAAATTCTAACTGCTTCTAGTCTAGCTACAGGGGCATATGACTCTTCAAAATCAATTCCAAATCTTGATTGTACCCCTTTGCAACTAGCCTAGCTTTATCTTATGACTTGACCAGATTCATTCAGTTTATTTCTGAAGACCCATCTAGTGCCAATGACTGTTTGGTCACTAGGTCTAGGTACTAATTCCCATACTTGATTTCTTTCAAATTGATGAAGTTCATCATGCATGTCATTAATCCAATCAGAACTTGATAAAACTTCATCAATTGACTTTGGTTCAATTTGGAAATTAGAGCTAGTGGGTCATCTTCAATAGCAAGCATAAATGATGATCTAGTCCTAACTCTATCATTCAAATTACCAACAATATTATCTAATGGGTGATCTCTCAAAATTCGATGTTCAGAAATTACCTGTTGAGGGGTATTTAAATCTGGAGCAATGTTACCTGATCCACTTGAAGATGGTGAATTGGTGTTCAAGATCTCACCAGTGTCTTCAAGGTCCTCAACAGTTGGTGAAGAGTCCACAATGAAGTCATCCTCTTCACTGTCGTTTTTCCCTGCAAGATTTAGAAGTGTTAGTTGAAAAGGAATTTTCATCAAATATAACATGGGGAGACTCTTCAACAGTTTGTTTTTGAGAATGTACACTCTGAAAGCTCTTGACACTTCTGAATAGCCAAGGAAGATGGCTTCCTGACTCTTAGCATCAAACTTGTCAAGATTTTCTTATTATGTTGTGTACATAACATTGCACCCAAAGATTTTGAAATAAGAAACAGTTGGCTTCTTGTTTTCAGTAATTCATAGGGGGTTTTCTTGATTTTTGGTCTGACCAATGCTCTATTGAGAATATGATGTTGTGTTTACAGCTTCAGCCCAGAAGGATTTGGGCAAATTACTCTCAAGGAGCATGGATCTAGCCATTTCCACAAGAGTTCTGTTCTTTCTTTCCACAACTCCATTTTGTTCTGGAGTTCTTGTGAAGAAAACTTGTGGAAATTTGAAGTTCAGCACATAAATCAGAAAAGGATTGGTTTTCAAATTCTCCCCATGATCAGTCAAAATATTTTGATTTTTATGAATAATTTGTTAGGGCAGTAGTGGTACAGAATTTCCTGAATTCAAGGCAAGTATCACTTTTGTGGGACAAGAAAATGACCCAAGTAAATCTAGTAAAATCATCAATGATTACAAACCATATTCTTGCCACTTAGACTTAGAATTCTTGTTGGGCCAAAAAGGTCCATATGAAGTAGTTCTAGTGGCCTAGATGTGAGTACCTCATTGAAGTTCTTAAAAGATTTCCTGGTTTGTTACCTTGGGCACAAATCCCACAAACTTGATTTTCAACATTTAAAAAGGATTCAGGAAGACCTTAACCAGATTCAGCCTTAACAATTATTCAAAGTTCTGAAACTTGCATGGCCAAGTCTTTTGTGCCAAGTCCATGCAATTTCATCTTTATTTGCAACAAAACAGAGATTTTCAGAAAAGTTTTATTAAGGTCAATCATATAAACATTGTTTTCCCTTTTTTCAAAAAAATTTAATTTTATCAGTTGATGAATCAATTATTTTGCAAAAATCAGATTCAAACACAACTTGTGACCTTGTCACATAGTTGGCTGATGCTGAGCAAGTTGTAATCAAGACCATCAACTAATAAAACACTATCAACAGAGTTTGAGGAAGTTTGACCGACCTTTCCAAATCCAATGATCTTCCTTTTTTTTACCTCCAAATGTCACTGAACCACCCTCCTTTTCTAGCAGGAAAGAAAATTTGGCTCTATCTCCAGTCATATGTCGTGAACACCCACTGTCAAGGAACCACACATTTGAATTGGGTGCACGACCTTCCTGCAACATCAATTAGTGGAGAGAAGATTTTGGTACCCAAACAGAGTTGGGACCATCAGAAAGTTTGGACAATGTTAACAAATCTTTTCTCACCAAATTTGACTTGTTTTGTCTTTTGTTTTATTACTGTGGTGTTCTCTGTCTTTTCACTTTCTTCTTTTCTTTTGGGATGAAAACACTAGTGTTTTTTTTTGGAGGAGGGGTGTTTTTCATTTGAGCATGAGAATTCAGATGTGGAGGTGGAATCCAAGGATTTTGTTGGTACATCAGAAAGTTTGGATAGAAAAATTGAGGATGATACCAACATGGTTGTTATACCATTGGCTCCAAGAATTGGTCCAATCAGCTTGATATGCTGTCTTGGAGGTCCAATGCTTTTCATTAATGACTTCCTTGACTTTTCTTATTTTTCAGATTTTTATTTGAATTTTTTTTTTTGTGATTTTCTTGGTTGATGTTGAGCAGTCGACCTCTCTTCGACTGGTGTCGACACTACAGCCACAGAAGCCTTTTTCTTGTGGACTAGTGTCGACCTGTCAGGAGATTGTGTCGACCTGGTTGCCTTGTCTTTGTTCTGAGTTTTGGACTTTTTGTGTTTTGCTTGATTTTGTTTGACTTCTGTATTTTCAAGACTAGGGCCCTTAACAAATTTGATTAGTGGTGCTTTATCCTCTTTTCACCGGATTTGTCTTTCTTAGATTTTGTTATCAAACCCTAGTCCATGAGAGATTGATTTCATATTTGTTCCAGCAAGGCCTCCAAATTATCTTTGCCATTTGTGAATGTTTCAATGACTTCATCTTTTGTCTTAGCTGGTTTTCCAAGATTTTGATTTCTTCAATTTTTTGTTGTTATCTTGATTTCTTTTTCCAGCTTTTCAGATAAGTCTTGAATTCATTGGTGGCCTTTGAGAGGCTAGCTTAAGTTCATCAATCAGATTCAGAAGATTTCTTTCTTCATTCAATTCTATCACTTCATTTCTAGTTCAAAATTCTTTTGTTGAAGATTGGTTATGATAAATATTTTCAATTTTCTTTTTGAGATGCTTATTTTTTTTTTCATTTCAGTATAGTTTTCAACTAATTCAGCATAAGCATCCTGCCAATCTTCAACAGAAAAATCTTCAAAAGATGTGCTTACCTTTCCATCTGAGCTGTTTGCCATGAAGCAAATCTCCTCACTTCCAGAGCTTGAGGATTTTTCTTCTTCTTCATTTTCACTTGTGTCCTCATCAGACCAAGTGGCTACCATGGCCTTCGGCTTCTTGAATTTGTGAATTTTCTTGTGCTTCTCCTTCTTGTTCTCAGGACATTCTCCCTTCATGGTCCTGGTTTTTGCACCTGTAGCAAATGACAATATCGTCAGATTTTTTATTCTTGTTAGAGTTTGCATTAGAAAAGGATGTGTTTCTTTACCTGAAGAGTATTTCTTTTTACCGGAAAATTTCCTTTTCTATATTTCAAGAATTTTCTGAATTGCCTGGTCATGAGGGCAATTTCATCCTCATTTGACTCAGACTCATCAGAACTGGTTTTATCCTGACTTTTGTCCTTGTTACTAGATGAGGCCTTTAATGCTACTGGCTTGGTTTTGATTATGTGTTCCTCATTTCTCTTTAGATTAATTTCATATGTCATTAAGGATCCTATCAACTCATCCAAAGAAATTTGGACAAGTCTTTAGAATCTTCAATGACAGTGGCCTTGGTGTGCCATATTGAAGAGAGAGAACGTAGTAGGATTTTTCTTACCAAGTCAGCATCCGTATAGTCCTTACCTAAGGCCTTCAGTCCATTGACTATGATCATAAACCTGGCAAACATTCAGAGATTGTCTCGTTAGATTTCATCATGAACAACTCATATTCAGAGACAAGTATGTTAGCCTTGGTTTCTTTAACTTGAGATGTCCCCTCATAGAGTACCTCAAGTTATCCCACATCTCTTTGGCAGATTTGCACATTGAGATTCTTGAGTACTCTTTGGGGTGAACAGCACATTGAATCATGTTCATGGCACTATAATTCAATGTAGCTCTTCTTATTTGTTCCCTAGTCCAGGTTCTTCTTCTCCCTGGTTTTCATAGGGACCTACCTCCACTACTTTCCAGATTTCATAATTTTGGGCTCTTAGAAAACTTGCATTCTATTTTTCCAATAAGAATAGTCCGTTCCATTAAAGAATGGTGGCCTATTTATGGAATGACCCTCAGCTATGAATCCTCTGGAATCCATTTAATTAAACAGATGGTGCAAAGAAGGAAACACTCAGCAAGCAAACAATCAAGCAGACAAAATCACACAAAGTACTCAGAAATCACTCAGATCAAATCAGATCAATGTAAACCCGCTCTGATACCAATTGAAGGATCGATAAAAGATGTGGACAAGATCTAGAAGGGGGGGGGTTGAATAGATCTATGCCAACTAATGCGGAAGCTAAAACCAATTTTGAAAGTCCTTGAATCAGAGTTAGATTGAGAGCAACATTTCACAGATCTGAAGAAAATTAATTGAGTTAAGCAATTGGAG
The DNA here is from genome assembly GCA_014218235.1 of Colocasia esculenta. Lineage (NCBI taxonomy): Eukaryota > Viridiplantae > Streptophyta > Magnoliopsida > Alismatales > Araceae > Colocasia > Colocasia esculenta. Next base: position 12,755,934 of record CM024756.1, read on the forward strand.
TGAGTAAACAAGTTGATTAGATAGATTCAAACGATCCTATGCATTCATCTAACGAGGAGAAAATTCAAACCACAAGAGACCAATGCACAGAGATTTTTAGGTGGTTCGGAAATCACACCACGTGACTCCTACATCCACCCCTCACCCGCAGTGAGGATCCACTAAAACCTGGGTTACACACCCCACACTGGAGCCTGACAACTCCACAAATGAGTTAGACAACTCACACACTACCTAGAGCAAGACTACTCTAGAATCTGAGCAAGACTGCTCAACCACACAACTTGAGTACGACGACTCAAGAACCTGAGCACACAGGCTCACAACCACTTGCTAGAACAAAAAATAAGATGCAGATCCTCTAGCAATGATCTGATCTATTAAGGCCAATTCAGGAAAGTTGGTGCAACGATTATGCACAATTTCTAGAATAGCCAGGAAGAAACAAGAAAGACTTTAGACTCGAGGTTGACAATTCTTGTTCTTCAAGAAAACTCCCTTGTAGAGGCCGAATTGGAAGAATCTTGATCACTTGAAGTCCCTTGGCCGATGCTCTGCAACTTTGATCTTGGGATCTTCCTTGAGAGCTTCACAATTGCTGGCTTCTACTTGATCTGCTCCTTTGAAGATGATCCTAGTGCTTCATGCTGATCAATCTTCAAGTCTTGTGCTCGGAGAAGTGTGAATTGGTGGTGTGGGAGCACAGGAGAGAGCAAGAACAGGGAGGTGAGACTCTCTTGCCGCCGCTTGCAGGTTTCTGGAGGCTCTAAAGAGATTCTCTTGGGATGAGTGCCCAATAAGAGGGTATTTATACCCTAAGTATCTAGAAGATACCCTTGGGGTACGTGGGCACATGATCCAAGAGTGATCTGACATCTCCCTAGGGTGCCACGTGTCCAGGGGAAAGTTTAAGTCACAGAGATTCCGGAGTGTGTCGACTGCCCATGAGGTGTGTCGACACACTCTCCCAGACTGGCAAAACAAATCCCTGGGAGAGGTCTCTAGTGTCGACCTGAGATGATTCAGTGTCGACCTCATGTCCCAGACAGCAAAACAGCCCTTCTGGGAAGGCTCTCTAGTGTCGACCTGATCTCATCTCGTGTCGACCTACTTTGGCCATCTAAAAAATAGGCCTTCTGGGAGAGCCATCTAGTGTCGACCTGCCTGCATTTGGTGTCGACCTACTTTGGCTATCTGAACAACAAGCCTTCTGGGAAGGCTCTCTAGTGTCGACCTGCTCTGGACTAGTGTCGACCTGAGATGGACTTTTCTTCACATTTCTGCCTTTGTTCTGAACCATTGTGTCGACACCAAGGATGGTTGTGTCGACACTACCTTTGCAGAAATGTTTGTCCCTGAGAAAATAAACACATAAATCATTAGTTAAATATATTATCATGAATATCAATGATAAATGTGCTTGGAAACATGCTTTTTGAATATTGTAATTTCAGGTGATGTATTTTACATGTTCTAATGGTTATGCATTAAAATCACAACTTGTCATCATCAAAATGTGAGGAGAAATGAATTATATTCACACTCAACCCAACACAAACCACGTGAACACCGCTCAAACAACGTGAACAACACGTTCCTCAAACTCCACAGGTGCCAATGCACCACTCACCATTGCCATGCATAATAAACAATGATAATCCGACAATCCCACAACCATGCACAAGCTCATTGCCATCAGAACCCTTAATGCGACGGGGTCCACTGTCGCCTCTAGAACGCGACGCCACGATACGACGCTTTCTGAAGAAGAACACGATGGGTCGGGCTGTCGTGTTCTGAATGTGACAGTCAAGTCCAGCCTTCACAGACAGTGACCTAATTCCGGAAACCCATCTCCGGATTCCCCATGCAAACCATGTAAAATGCTGTGTCAAGGAAATATTCATGTTCTACTCATTAGCCTAGCATGTTATCTAGCATCTATATTGCAAATAACAAGCTACACATGCACCACATGCAATCCACGACGTAAAACATGGCAGAATCTCCCTACCTTCGCGAAGAATGCGAAAAATCGGTGATACCCCGGTGTTTCCCCCACTATAGCACGTATTCGCGGCGAGACCATGCCAAAAACAACACCAAAATGTCGGATCGCCCAAAATCCACCACAACAAACCCTTCCTGTATGAGCAGAGCGTTCCCAGCTCTGTTCGGCTGACCTAAGTTAAAAACACCTCAGAATTGGAAATGCGACGCACCCTACCGTCGCGACCTGAACGCGACGGAGAAAGCCGTTACCTTCTCATGGCCGACGTCAGCAGGCCGCCCAGCGCGCACCACGCGGCGGACATGCAGATGAAGACCCACCTGTGGCAGTAACCAGAACACGACACCCAGGGCTGTCCCGTTCAGAACGCGATGCCCAGCCCTGTCGTGTTCACAAACAGTGAACCGATGGGTGCTTTGGGCCCAACCCGTCGGCCCACAAAGCCCCACAACCTATGTAAACACCTGTAACACACACCAAGGGCCACTCACTGGCCTCCACAACCACTAAGCCACGATCCGAATGGTCAATACGCTACATTACTATCACCTAAAAGAAAATTCATCCTCGAAATTTAGAAAGAAAACTCAACACTAGAAAATTTTAATTAAACAAGCATGGTACTATCACCTAAAAGAATTAAAGGCTTACTCAAACAAGTATGGATACACTTTCATCATTTCCTCAGCTAATTCCCATGTATCCTCTCCACCCTGTCTATTCTCCCATCTGACTTTCACTAATTCAATTTCCTTATTCCTTAGCTTCTGGGTTCTACGGCCTGTAATCTGTACTAGATATTCTAGCATTGTCATGTCTGGCTTCAAATCATCTCTAGGTAACTGACCACCTGGGATGGATCTCAGATATATTTTCTGAGCATAGAAACATGAAACAAGTCATGGGCATTGTGAAATCTGCTGGGAGATCTAATTGTAAGCTGTTTTACCAATTCTTTCTAATATCTGAATGGGCCAACATATCTCGGACTTAATTGCCCTTCTTGCTGAACTTGAGCACACCCTTGGTAGGAGAAACCTTCAAAAATACATAATCACCAACTTAAACTGTAATGGCCTGCGTCTGGTATCTGCATAGCTCTTTTGATGACTCTGTGCTGTTTGAAGCTTTTCTTTAATAAATTTAACCATTTTTGCACATTGTTGAATTAACTCTTGTCCCATAACCTGTCTCTCACCTACCTCATGCCAATTCACTGGTGTCCTGTACGGTCTGCCATATAATGCTTCATAAGGTGCCATTCCGATACTTGCATGATGACTGTTGTTATATGCAAACTCTACCATATTAAGTGGTGCTCCCAAGACCTCCCATACTAGACAACAAGCTCTCAACATATCTCTATAGTCTGAATGGTTCTCTCTGTTTGCCCATCTATCTGTGAATGATAAGCGGAACTGTACCTCCAATTATGTACCAATCTGTGATGGAACGCCTTGTTCAAGCCCGTTAAACCACTAATGAACTTGATCCGAGTCCGCCTCCCGCGAACGGGCCGAAGCCTCGCAAGGGATATCATACACACGTTTGTGAAAACACAAAGGAACACACCTGATCATATATGATTCATCAACTCATATATAATGTACAAGATTTACATAGCCAAATTTCAACAAAAGTACAAGAAAGTACAGGAGCCTGGGGCATACCCAAGGTAAACTAGTACAACTGAAAAAAGAAACTACACTGCTGGAGGTGCTCGCCCCAACACGCGTGCGACGCGGCTCCAAACTGGACGACGGTAATGAAACGTCCTCCTCGCCCTCACCTGTGGGGTAGGGGTGAGCCTCTCTAGTCACTGGTCAGTAGGGAACTCCCCCAACACCGAGCAAACCAAAACACAGGTACGGAAGCAGTAAACTGTGCTAGCAATTTATAGAACAACTAAGCAGGATATTAAAGCTGTAAATGTACTCACCATTTGCCGACTACGTAAAGCAACTGTAATAAATAAATGGCAAACCCAAATAGGTGTACGAGCTACAGTAGAGACCGCCACACACGAGCCACGTGAATTGGTTCGCGACACCAGTGACTGACTTGGACAAACTAACACAGGTCTACCTCTCAGTCTCGCAGCCACGGACGAAAGGTCCAGCTGCCGCTCCACATGGAAAAGTCAAACAACTGTGGAGGCCAACTAAACACCACTCCTGCGGACACACAACCGCAGGCCCATGCCTGGCACCTTTAGGGTCTCTGGCCGGAGCACCCTAGAGTGAGGCACTAGAAAAGGACTAGTGGGGACCAGTGTCGACAACGGTGTCCGTACCCCCAACTAAGAGCGCACTACAAGTGACTAGAAACAAACACAAAAGTCACTGTCCCACTGTCGTCTTTCCCTCAGCCAGACGTACAACTCAAACAAAGGAGTGAGGGTGTCTAGGACAGACGACACAGACCTCGACGGTACAGCACAAGTACCGAGACAAAGCCTCGAGCTAACAGCCTGGCTCACAGAGAACCTGGGGCACCCAACTAGAGAGGTAACCACAGTAGGCGCCGTACTACTTGCCACGCACACAGAACCACGTGCACGTCACACACAAACCATGTGAAACGTCACGTAAACCTCAAGTAACAATTGTCCACAACATGTGAACATAGTGCAACTCGCGTGCATACCACGCCAACACACAAACCACTAGCTAGCTACGTAACCAACATACTAGCCTTGAAAACATGCACTCCCAGAACCACGGGTGCCAATGCACAACACGGTATTACCAATACATCGAATAATAACAACTGGATAATCATATCACATAAATCATGCACATTCAGACCACTCAGCTGTGGTCGCGACATGGACCTGTGTCGCCTTCATAACTCGATAGCCTGATAGGTCGCCTTCAACACATTAAAGCGACGCACAAACAAGTCGCATCATACCTAAACACGACAGGTCGGCCCATCGCCACCTGATCGCGACAGGGGGATCCGTCGCCTTAGCAGACGGAAACCCTAATCCGGGATCCCCTCCACAGATTACCAACCCACACCATGCAAACCACCCTTAATCAGTGTTTTTCATGCTTTAATGGATTCCTAGGCATGATATCTATTGTGTAGAAAGTGTTAAACTGATCAAACCCTGCATTCCACGTGATTCTCTCCCCAAAAACGGGAGGAGTCACCCTACCTCGCGAAGAACACACGATACCACGCTTCCCCAGCATTTCTCTCGCCCCATGCGAGCTTCCCACGACACGATCATGCCAAAATCATGAATTCCCGCAAGAATCGCCGCAACTCCCCTTCCCCTGGCCGAGCAGAACTCGCTGCAGTTCTGTCGAGCTGGGGTTTCTTAAAAACACCCAGCGGTGGGAACGCGACGTATCGTCACGTCACGACTGATAGCGACGGACCTAGGCGTTGCCTTCCCAATGCCTACCGCTCTACGCGCTACACGTGGCGCACATGCAGACGATCAACGCCCCAAGGCAGTCACCAGAACGCGACGGCCACCTCTGTCGCATTCAAAACGTGACACTCCTCCCTGTCGCTGATAGGCTGAGGACACTGGGGTGCTGCAGGCCCAGACTATCGACCCAATAAGCCCTTGAAACACGCACACGTACCATACACAAACCACATTGGCCTCACGATAGCCATCACAACCACTAAACACAGGATCCACGAAGATCCGAAAAACACGCGACATTACATTACTATCATCTAAAAAGAAATTTCGACCTCAAAATTCATAACTTAAATACAAGAAGTTTCATCACACATATTACAAGTACTATCATCTAAAAAGAAATGCAAAACCTTACTCAAATAAGTAAGGATACCCTTTAGCCATTTCCTCGGCTAATTCCCAGGTATCCTCACCACCCAACCTATTCTCCCATCTCACCTTGACTAATTCAATTTCTTTAGTTCTCAGCTTCTTTGTCTTACGACCAGTAATCTGCACTGGATACTCTAGCATAGTCATATCTGCCTCAAGTCACCACCTTGGTAACTGATTATCTGCGCTGGATCTTCAATGCACTTTCTTAACATAGAAACATGGAAAATATCATGAACATCTGCAAAGTCAGCTGGCAAATCAAGTCTATAAGCTGTTTCCCCAATTCTTTCTAACACCTGAAAGGGTCCCACATATCTCGGGCTCAACTTTCCGGTCTTGCCAAACCTCATAATACCCTTACTATGGGAAACTCTTAGAAAAACAAAGTCTCCCACTTCAAACTGAAGTGGTCTTCTCGATTATTGGCATAACTTTTCTGCCTGCTTTGAGCTGCCTGCAACTTTTCTTTAATGAGCTTCACTATTTCCGTGGTTTGCTGAATTAATTCAGGACCCACCATTTGCCTTTCTCCCACTTCATGCCAGTTCAATGGGGTTTACATGGCCTCCCATATAGAGCTTCATATGGTGCCATCCCAAGACTGGAATGATAACTATTGTTATAGGCAAACTCAACCATACTTAAATGATGCTCTCAGCTACCTCCCCAAACTAAACAACAAGCTCGTAACATATCTTCAATTGTATGAATAGTCCTCTCTGTCTGTCCATCCGTTTGGGGATGATAAGGGAGCTATATCTCAACTCGATGCGAATACTCTCTGCAAGCTCCTCCAAAAACCAGAAGTAAACCTTGGATCCCTATCAGATACAATAGTCTTCGGAATACCATGCAGTGGAACAATTCTATCAAACAAAACCTTCGCTAATCTGTCCACTGTCCAAGACATACTTACTGCTACCAACCTGCACACTTTGGTTAATCTGTCAACAAATACCATATTCCATTATGTCCTGCTGCTGACCTCGGTAAACCTGCTACGAAGTCCATAGCAATATCATCCCATTTCCATTGCGGAATGGACAACGGTTGCAATAGACCTCCAGGCTTCTGATGCTCTGCCTTAATCTGTTGTCAAATTGCACATCTTGCAACAAATTCTACTATTTCCTTTTCATATGAGGCCACTAGAAATGCTTCTTCAGATCCTGGTACATTTTAGTACTGCCTAGTGAATAGTGTACTGGATTTATGGGCCTCTTCTAATACTCTCTGCTTTACTTCTCTTTTTGATGGCACAAATAACCTGCCTCTGAGCCTGACCACACAGTTATCATCAATGGTAACTTCTTCCATTTTTACTATTTTAGCTAAATTCACATCTGCTTTTTGGGCCTCAACAATTTGCCAATACAGTGACGGCTCCACAACACAAACTAGCTAATATTGCCCGTCGCTGACTACTTGGCACATAAAGGGAGTTCTCTGCTATCCTCATACAATTTCCATTCCTTAATCATCATTTGGCTTAAATAGGCTTTTCTGCTTAGGGCATCAGCCACCACATTGGCCTTACCCAGATGGTAAGACAAACTAAAATCATAATCTTTTAAATACTCCACCCATCTACGCTGACGGAGATTCAAATCTTTCTGGGAAAAGATATATTTTAAACTTTTATGATCTGTAAAAATTTCAAATCTTTCACCATAAAGATAATGCCTCCACATCTTTAAGGCAAACACAACTGCTGCTAGCTCTAAATCATGAGTGGGGTAATTCTCTTCTGTTGGTTTCAATTACCTGGACGCATAGGCTATTACCTTGCCATGTTGCATTAACACTGCGCCAAGCCCCCTTCTAGATGCATCTGTATATACAACAAAACCACCATTACCTGTCGGTAATGTCAACACAGGTGCCGCTGTAAGCCTCTTGTTTAATTCCATGAAATTTCTTTGACATTCACTAGACCATACAAATGGTACACCCTTTCTAGTCAGTCTAGTCATGGGTGCCGCAATCTAGAAAAATTTTGAATGAAACGCCTATAATAGCCTGCTAACCCCAAAAAGCTTCTAATTTCAGTAATTGTCTTAGGCACTTCTCATCTCATCACTGCTTCCACTTTACTTGGGTCAACTGCCACTCCCTCAGCTGATATGACATGGCCCAAGAACTGAATTTCCTTTAACCAAAATTCACACTTACTGAATTTGGCAAACAACTGATTATCTCTTAATAACTGCAAGGCAAATCTCAAATGCACTGCATGCTCCTCTTCAGATGTTGAGTAAATCAGAATATCATCTATAAAGACCACAATAAATTGGTCCAAATATGGATGAAAAATCTGTTCATCAGATCCATAAAAACTGCAGGAGCATTGGTTAGCCCAAATGGCATAACCACAAACTCATAGTGACCATATCTGGTTCTAAATGCTGTTTTATCTATATCTCCTCCTTAATCCTTAACTGATCGTACCTAGATCTCAAATCAATTTTAGAAAATACCTTTGCTGACTGCAACTGATCAAACAGATCATCTATTCTCAGTAATGGGTACTTATTCTTAATGGTCACATCATTCAACTTCCTGTAATCTATGCACATGCGAAAACTACCATCTTTCTTTTTCACGAACAACACCGGTGCTCCCCACGGGGAATGACTCAGTCTAACAAACCATTTCTACAATAACTCATCTAATTACTTTTTCAACTCTTTAAGCTCTGCTGGTGCCATCCGATATGGTGCTTTAGAGATTGGCATGGTACCTGGCAACAATTCGATAGTAAAGTCAACCTCTCTGTGTGGAGCTAAACCAGGCAAATCTTCTGGAAAAACATCGGCAAATTCCCTAACCACAGGAACTGCCTCCACTGACTGACTAGCCTCTACCAGACTCACTGAAGCTAAATAAGCCACACACCTGCATTTATCAACTTTCTAGCTCTAGTTACAGAAATTATAAAATTAGGAGTACAAAAAGGCATACCTTGATATTCAAACACCGCACCATTAGGATGACAAAACCTGACCCTTTTCTTTCTGCAATCTAACATTGCTCCATAAGTCTCAAGCCAATCCATTCCCAAAATAATGTCATAATCTATCAATTACAGGGCATATAACCGACCCGGCATCTGATTCCCTCCAATCACAACAGGAGCTTCATCTATGTAGCTCGAAGTGAGCAAAATCACCAGAAGGAACCTCCACTACCAACTCACAAGACTTTTCTTCCAAAGGATGAGTCATACAATTCAGGAATTCTTCAGAAATAAAAGAATGAGAGGCACCCGAATCAAATAAAACTCTTGCTGAATAATCATAAATGGTTATAATACCTTCTATCATATTCGATGCCTCCGCCTGGGCACGGGTGATAGCCATAACCCGGCCTCTACCTCGCTGCTGCGGTACACCTCCACCACGACTTGCTAAAGGCTGTTGGGGCTGCTGCTGCTGAACACCTCTACCATACCCATTTCTCTTGGATAAGGGCAATTGCAGATCAAATGGCCTGGCTGATTGCAATTATAACATCTATAACCTGGTGGAATAGTGGGCTACCTGGCAGTACTCTACTGCGATTCTTCTACCTCTGGCGTATAACCACGCCCTGCTAAAACTGCTGACGCCCCCCTCTTCCTCTTCTTTGCCCTAAATACTTGCTTTAATTTCTGACCCCACTTACCAAAACCTGAAGAAGAAGGTCCTACTGGAGCCTTTTCCCCTACTAACTCCTGCTGCTGCTGAAGTAGCCGAAAACTACTCGAACCTGACCCACTTGCCTGACGAGCCCGAATAGATCTCTCAAGAGTAGCTGCTCTCTGGGCTGCTTGCTCAACTGATCTACACATTAACGGTATTACCGCATTCTGCAACTCTTCTCTCAAACCCCGAATAAAATATTCAACCATCATAGCATTATCCGATACTACATAAGGTGCATATCGGCTAAGTGCCATAAATCGTATTTGATATTCTAAAACTGAGGTATTACCTTACTGAAGTGTCCGAAATTGCTCTCTTTTCGCCTGCTGCACTAGAAGTGGAAAGAATGTGTCATTAAATGCCTCGAGAAATTTTGGCCAAGTAATAACCTCCTCTGACCTACCTGCAAAGGTGGTCTGCATCTTCAGACGCCACCACTGCTGCGCAAAGCCTCTCAACTGGTATGTGGCTAGCATAACTTTATCCGCTGCTGGACACCTCATGGTCATAAAGACCCTTTCAACCTCATGAATCCAGTGCTCTACTGTATCTGGATTCGGCCCTCCTGTATAAGTGGGTGGCTGCAACCTCAAAAACTTTTCAACTTGCATCACTGGCTCTTCTACTGCCATTACTGGTGGTGGTACAGGTGCCACATAAGGTACCTCCACCCTTGGCGGTGGTGCAACAAGGGCCACGGGTATTCCAGCATCTGGTGGTATTGCTGCTGGAGGTACCGGTGCCTGCTGATCCATCCTCATTCGAATATCAGTGAGGCTTTCCCAAATCCTCTCAATCATATGCTGAGTGGACTCTTTAGGGTCCTCTCCTCCACCACCCCAATTCCTTCTATCAGCCATCTCAACTCCCTGCACAAATAACATATCAATTACGAACAAAATCGGTCATTACGAAACCAGAGTCAACTATCAGCAGTGTACAAATGTAGAAATATGGCTATATAATTTCCCAGTTCCTTTATATTTACATGGACTTTGCTCTGATACCAACTGTGATGGAACGCCTCGTTCAAGCCCATTAACCACTAACGAACTTGATCCGAGTCCGCCTCCCGCGAACGGGCCGAAGCCTCGCAAGGGATATCATACACACGTCCGTGAAAACACAAAGGAAAACACCTGACATATATGATTCATCAACTCATATATAATGTACAAGATTTACATAGCCAAATTTCAACAAAAGTATAAGAAAGTACAGGAGCCTGGGGCATACCCCAAGGTAAACTAGTACAACTGAGAAAAGAAACTACACTGCTGGAGGTGCTGGCCCAACACCATTGCAACACGGCTCTACACTGGATGACGGTAACGAAACATCCTCCTCGCCCTCACCTGTGGGGGTAGGGGTGAGCCTCTCTACTCACTGGCTCAGTAGGGAACTCCCCCAACACGAGCAAACCAAAACACAGGTACAGAAGCAGTAAACTGCGCTAGCAATTTATAGAACAACTAAGCAGGATATAAAGCTGTAAATGTACTCACCGTTTTTCGACTACGTAAAGACCCTGTAATAAATAAACGGAAAACTCAAATAGGTGTACGAGCTACAGTAGAGATCGCCACACACGAGCCACGTGAACTGGTTAGCGACACCACTGACTGACTTGGACAAACTAACACAGGTCTACCTCTCAGTCTCGCAGCCACGGACGAAAGGTCCAGCTGCCGCTACACGTGGAAAAGTCAAACAACTGCGGAGACCAACTAAACACCACTCCTGCGGACACACAACCGCAGGCCCATGCCTGGCACCTTTAGGGTCTCTGGCCGGAGCACCCTAGAGTGAGGCACTGGAAAAGGAATAGCTGGGGACCAGTGTCGATAACCAGTGTCTGTACCCCCAATTAAGAGTGCGCTACAAGTGACTAGAAACAAACACAAAAGTTACTGTCCCACTGTCGTCTTTCCCTCAGCCGGACGTACAACTCAAACAAAGGAGTGAGGGTGTCCAGGATAGACGACACAGACCTCGACGGTACAGCACAAGTACAGGACAACACCCCGATCTAACAGCCTGGCTCACAGAGAACCTGGGGCACCCAACTAGAGAGGTAACCACGGTAGGCGTCGTACTACTTGCCACGCACACAGAACCACGTGCACATACACACAAACTACGTGAAACGTCATATAAACTCAAGTAACAATTGTCCACAACACGTGATCATAGTGTAACTCGCGTGCATACCACGCCAACACACAAACACTAGCTAGCTACGTAACCAACATACTAGCCTTGAAAACATGCACCCCCAGAATGCCACGGATGCCATGCACCACACGGTATTACCAAATACATCGAATAATAACAACCGGATAATCATATCACATAAATCATGCACATTCAGACCACTCGGTTGTGGTCGCGACATGGACCTGTGTCGCCTTCATAACGCGACAGCCCGATAGGTCGCCTTAACACAATAACGCGACACACAAACAAGTCACGTTCACAACCTAAACACGGTGGGTCGGCCCGTCGCCACCTGATCGCGACAGGGGGATCTGTCGCCTTAGCAGACGGAAACCCTAATCGGGATCCCCTCCACAGATTACCAACCCACACCATGCAAATCACCCTTAATCAGTGTTTTTCATGCTTTAATGGATTCCTAGGCATGATATCTATTGTGTAGAAAGCGTTAAACTGATCAAACCCTGCATTCCACGCGATTCTTGCGCCGAAAACGGGAGGAGTCACCCTACCTCGCGACGAACACACGATACCACGCTCCCCCGGCGTTTCTCTCGCCCCACGCGAGCTTCCCACGGCACGATCACGCCGAAACCACAAATTCCCGCAAGAATCGCCGCAGCTCCCCTTCCCCTGGCCGAGCAGAACTCGCTGCAGTTCTGTCCGGCTGGGGTTTCTTAAAAACACCCAGTGGTTGGGAACATGACGTATCGTACGTCATGACCTGATTGCGACGGACCTAGTCGTCACCTTCCCAATGCCTGCCGCTCTGTGCGCTACACGTGGCGCACATGCAGACGATCAATGCCCCAAGGCGGTCACCAGAACGCGATGGCCACCTCGGTCACGTTCAAAACGCGACACTCCTCCCTATCGCGATGACAGGTTGAGGACACTGGGGTGCTACAGGCCTAGACTATCGGCCCAATAAGCCCTTGACACACGCACACGTACCATACACAAACCACATTGGCCTCATGATAGCCATCACAACCACTAAACACAGGATCCACGAGGATTCGAAAAACGTGCGACGTTACACAATCACTCTCTGCAAACTCCTCTAGAAACCTGAAATGAACCTAGGATCTCGATCTGAAACGATGGTAACGAGAATCCCATGCAAAGGTACTATTTTGTCTACATATAATCTGGCTAATCTATCCACAGTCCATGACATACTTACTGCTAATAATCTGTAAACTTTGGTCAGTCTATCCATAAAAACCCAAATACCATTATGACCTGCTGCTGTCCTGGGCAAACAAACCACAAAATCCATGGCAATATCATCCCATTTTCATTGTGGAATGGGTAATGGCTGCAACAGTCCTCTTGCCTTCTGGTGCTCTGCCTTCACTTGTTGACATATTGAACATCTTGCTATAAACTCTGCAATCTCTTTCTTCATATTAGGCCACCAGAAATGCTTCTTTAAATCTTGGTACATATTGGTACTGCCTGGATGGATGGTGTATCTGGACTTGTGAGCTTCCTCTAACACTTTTTGCCTCGCCTTGGCATCTGTTGGAACATACGACCGGCCCTTAAGCCTGACCACACTGTCATCATCAAGTGTCACCTCCTCCATTCTCACAATATCAACTAAATTTTCATCTATTCTTTGTGCTTCTACTATCTGCCAATATAGAGAAGGCTCCACTGCACTATTTGCTAATATTGCTCGCCGCTGACTATTTGGTACACATAATGAATTTTCTACCAAATCTTCATACAATTTTCATTCTCTGATCATCATATGACTCATAACTACCTTTCTACTTAGTGCATCTACTACAACATTAGCTCTACCTGGGTGGTATGCCAAACTGAAGTCATAATCTTTCAAATATTCCATCCACCTGTGCTGCCTCAAATTCAGATCTTTTTGGGAGAAGATGTACTTTAAACTCTTGTGATCAGTGAATATCTTAAACCTTTCACCATACAGATAATGCCGTCAAATCTTCAGTGCAAACACAACTGCTGCCAGCTCTAAATCATGTGTCGGATAATTCTCTTCATGCTTTCTTAGTTGCCTGGATGCATAGGCAACCACTTTTCCATATTGCATTAACACTACTCCCAAACCTCTTCTAGATGCATCTATATATAGTACAAATCCTCCACTGCCTGAGGGAATTTCCAATATAGGTGCTGTGGCAAGCCTCTTCTTTAGCTCTGTAAAACTACGGCGACAATCCGAAGACCACACAAATGGTACTCCTTTCCTTGTCAATCTTGTCATTGGTGCTACAATCTTCGAGAAATCTTGGATAAACCGCCTATAATATCCGACCAAACCCAGAAAACTTCTAATCTCTGTCACTGTCTTTGGTTCTTCCCACTTCATCACTGCCTCTACCTTGGCCGGATCAACTGCAACACCTTCACTTGAAATCACATGACCTAGAAACTGAATTTCTTTCAGCCAAAACTCACATTTACTAAACTTGGCATACACCTGGTGATCTCGCAAAGTCTGCAACGTGATCCTCAAGTGTGCCGCATGCTCTTCCTCTGATGGTAAATATACCAAAATATCATCAATAAATACTACAATGAACTGATCCATATAAGGGTGGAATATCCTATTCATCAAATTCATGAATGTTGTCGGCGCATTAGTCAACCCGAATGGCATAACAACAAACTCATAATGCCCATATCTGGTCCTGAAAGCTGTCTTGTCAATGTCTTCTTCCTTAATCATTAGCTGATGATATCCTGACCTTAAATCAATCTTGGAAAATACTATGGCTGATTGAAGTTGATCAAACAAATCATCTATTCTGGGAAACGGGTATTTATTCTTGATTGTAACCTTATTCAATTGCTTATATTCAATACATATTCTCAGACTACCATCCTTCTTTTTAACAAACAAAACTGGTGCTCCCCATGGCGAATGACTAGGTCTAATGAAGCCTTTCTCTAATAGTTCTTACAATTGCTTCCTCAATTCCTTCAGCTCTGCTGGTGCCATTCTATAAGGTGCCTTTGAAATGGGCATACTGCCTGGCTGCAACTCAACTGTGAAATCCACCTCTCTATGTAGAGCTAACCCTGGAAATTCCTCTGGAAACACATCTGCAAATTCTCGGACCACGGGCACCATCTCTACAGACTGATCTGTCTCTACTAAACTAACTGAAGCAAGATATGCTACACACCCAGCATTGATCAACTTTTTAGATCTAAGTGCAGAAATAATAAACTTAGGAGTATAGAACGGCCTACCTTGAAACTCAAACACTGCTCCACCAGACCTACAAAATCTGACTTTCTTCTTTCTACAATCCACCAATGTAACGGCCCTGGATATTTATGCCCATTAAGGCTCCATATCCAAGTCCGCCTCCCGCGATCGGACCGAAGTCTCGCAAGGGATAGCTCGTACACGTGTCTAGTAAGAATATAAAAGACAACCACAACAGTATAAGACACAAGAAAGTACATGTGCTTAGGGCTGTAAACGGAGCGGATACGAAGCGGATATGAGTTTTCCGGTTCCGATCTGAATAGTTAATCGGATAATTCGTATCCACTCCGAATATAATTCGAATACGGAGCGGATAATTTAATCGGATAATTTTCGAATTCGGAGCGGATACGGATATTATCCGCTTCAAAAATATAAATTTAATAAAAGATATTACGTGGTCTAAAAATCATAAAAAATAAAAATATCTATGTTTTTTAAATATAAATTTGAAAAATATTTTCTAAACAAAAATTAGTATTAGATATATTATATATTTATAAATTATATATATTATATATGAATCATTAGATCTAAAATATAATGGTAAAAATAATTCTATTTCGGAGCGGATCTTAAACGGAGCGGATCACCCGTTTCCGTATCCGCTCCGTTTATTATCCGGATAATATCGTATCCGAAATCCACTCCGCTAGATATTTGTTAATCGGATAATATCGGATAATCGGATACGAATTCGAATCGGATCCGGATATTATCCGGATCCGTTTATAGCCCTACATGTGCTCATATCTGCATATAACAATTTACAACTATCCCAATACATTATTACATGTCCAATTAAAAAGTACAACTACCTGGGGCATACACCGAGAGAGCACAAGCTCACACAACACATCTAACACTACTGCTAGTGGTCCAAGTCTACCACAACGCCTTTGCATGCCATACCAAAGGTAAGCCCTAAAAAAAACTGTAGGGGAGTGAGCCTCAACAAGTCATAGGCTCAGTAAGGACCGCCCAAAAACCACACGAAACTAAAGAGACCTCAACTCCAGAGGGTCTCACTGGCAATACCGATAGCCAATCCATAACATGGTTACAACATTCATAATGAACAACAACTAAACAGTAATTCAGCATACTCACAATATTTGTAACGAGTAACAACTAAAACAGTAATCCTCGGAAAGAAAGAGGAACCACAGGACTAGTACAGCACCACTAGTCCGCCCACCAATTGCATTGCCTAAGCCATAAGCCTCACAGGCAAACCATTACAATAACGCGTCGCCTAAGCTACAAGCCACACAGGCAAACCACTACCTAGGCTACAAACTTCACAGGCGAACCTCAAACACCCGGGTAACAGGACTGCTGACCAAGAGCTGGTCCATAATACCCCAAGCCACGATATGCCGAAAGCCACACACATGGTAGCAGGACTGGCAACAATGGGCCAATCCATCACACATTAAAACCATCATCGGAAGTTTACCTGAGGAAGGGTAAAACACAACGAGTGGAAGGTCTCACCACACGACCTCCACAGAGCACAACTCTACCTCAATACCTAAAAGGGTTGGTACTCCACGTACCACGAGAAACAGGTACCCACTAAGGGTACAGGTACCTACCACCATGAGGTACCACCGCAAAATCTCAGTACAACTATGCCTCCTACCAGGCATACCACAACGGGTCAAACCACAACCACTGGAAAAACATGAATAGAAAGGAACGACGCCACCACACGGGATCGAACTACTGGTTCATGACGCCAGTATCCAACCCGAACAACACAACACAAGAACTACCTCTCAGTCTCGCAGTCAAGGACGAAAGGTCCAACTGCCGCTCCACAAGCACAAGCCAAAGAACAGTGGAGACCAACCAACACCACACCTGCAGATCACATAGCTATAGACCCATGCCTAGCACCTTTAGTACCACTTTGGAAAAGGGTTGGGGTTAACCCAACTCAACCCCAGGCATAACTTTACACCGGGTTAAAGTACAATTTGATTTGGTAATGTAAAAGTTAACCCCATGGGTTAAAGTGGGTTAACCCACTTTGCATTTTTGTGGTTTGGTAGGGTAAAGTTACTAACCCCTCTACTTTTGTGTTGTCTTTCCTAAAATACCCTTATCCTCTACCCTCCATTACTTTTCTTTATTACTTTTTTATTGTACTATGTGCTACCATCTATCTTGTGCTATGTAATTGCTACTATCATATTAATTTTATTATGAAATATAATGAGATAATGAAATATAATTTTCATCATTAATTTTTTTTTACTATATGGTACCATCATATTTATTATATTATACTTTATGCTATCTTATTTTTGTTACATGTTGTGCTACCATACTTTTGTTATAAATTATCACATATATCTATGTTTTGCTATGTACATGCACATGAACATTAAATAAATGATATTATGACTACACTATATGCTATCATCATATTAATTTTATTATGAAATATAATGAGGTTATGACTTATAATATAATATTCATCATTAATCTTTTTAATACTATATGCTAGCACCATATTTATGTTATTATACTTTATGCTACCATATTATTATTATATCTTGTCTCATATTTTGTTATATATTATCATATATATTATTCATTATTATTTTCCTTTTGATAAGTATTTTGTTAATAACTTAAATTATACATGTTTAAATAATAGATCCTTCCCGATTTGCACAATCACACATCACTTAATTATAAACTATCATATTCTACTATCACAAATTGGAAAAAAATGTCAACCATATGTTCTTTTTTTTTTCAAAAAAAAACTTTGCAAGTTTAAAATTAAATAAAATATTCATATTTTTCTGGAAACAAACGGACAACATTTCCTCTGTTTTACATCATTTAAATCCTGTAAATTTAACACATCTATGACAATATAAAATATAAAAATGCATCTATATCTTTCAAACATTCATTTCATAAAATGACCACACATCATCATATATACAACAGAAGTATTTTATTTACATCAATTTACATCATCATCCTACATATAACGAGTCCGAATGTACAACAAGAGTCACAATCCGCCCATGATATACAAAACATAAGAATATGATGTCTCTTATAAGCCTTCCATTTAATTTTTATCTCCCCATTGAACAACAATACATCCTGCAATTGTAAAAAAAACCATCAATAAATGTAACCAACAAGAATAAAATGAAAATTGATGTACAATAACATTAATTGATTACCTGTATCAACGATTCTTCCTTTAACATAACCATAGAGTATGTGAGTTCCTGTACAAAAAATACTGAAAGTAATAGTTTAAGTTTTTGGTTTTTGGGCTCAGAATTTCAAATCCGCATTTTCAACAGGGTTGCCTATTTGACCATCCAACTGTTGAATTGGATAAAATAATTCACTCATCATTGCCCAGTGCCCACACATTGTCACAAATGAAGTCACCTGCTACACTACTATGATACATTTGTAAATGCATGCACATATGTGGGGTTGCATCATTCATGCCATCCTACCAAATATAATGCAAGTATTGACAAAACATATTATAGTACGAGGATAACTTGTCATTTGTGAAATATGTGGGTTGGAATCGGAACACCTACATATAATCAATATTTGTATGACATAAGAAACTTTGTTAAGTCTAAAAATAACTAAGTAGAAAAATACAACAATTCACTATTACATGTGATTAAGGATGTGAAAACAACACTAATATGATAGCATAAAAGCAGAATAATAAAGCACATGAAAAGATAACTTAACATGGATCCAACCACAGCATATGTTAATCAGACAAGTAATATGGTTACAATGCTAGCCATTCTCTAAACAAGCGTGTGAGATAAGAACTAATGGTGAGTGCTCGCCCTTTGAACCACACAGCCAGAGGGTTTAACTGCAACACAATTATGCAGTTAGAAATATACAAGGAACATAATTAACTAACCGAGTTAAGATAGAGGTGAAAGATTGCAACTTGAAAATATTGCTGCCAAACTAGGTCAGCAACATTAATTAGGTTTTCAGTAATGAGATAATAAGTTTTGTAGAAAGTAAAATGATGATAGAAGTAACACAGTGGCCAAGTCAACCCAAATTCTTCATTGAACAAGTACTGGACCATTTCCCATCCTTCACTGTTGAGAGTTCCCCCCACTACTTTGTGTAGGTTATATTCTTCTCCAATGAGGTATATTAGGAGAAAATCTTTCTCGTCATCCTACAATGCATCTGAGTTGAATTATGCATAAGGATATCAGTTTTCAAAGTAGATAAGAAGTAAAGGAACATTACAACGTGTCTAACAAAGCGTGCTGAAAATAAGTAGACAGAATGACAAACAAGGGATGCTAAGAACATAGCAACGTAGATATTAGCTTGACATCCTGGTCGTGTAAGACCTAATTGTTCACCATATTTGTGTAGCAGCAATTGTGTTCGAAGAATCTCCCTAGCTTGCATGTCAGAGGAATAACCACAAGGTTAGGGTCGTCCGGAGGATCATCATCGTCCTCACGTTATCCATTTGGCGTAGGTTGAAGTAGTAGTCCTCCTCGTGTTTACGTCTGATGAAATTGTGGACAACGCAACATGCAAGAACAATCAGCACTTGTACGAAGGATAACAATTGCCCTCCCTCAAAGTCTGAAATCTATTCTTAAGCACACCGAAACAACGTTCCACACAATTGCGAAGTTGAGCATGGCGATGGTTGAACTTGTCGCGCATATTCTTGTATGCGGCATTACCACGATTTTGGTATTCTGAGATATGGTATCGTTCGCCACAATAAGGTGCCAAGAATTGTGCAGCATTTCCATATCCTGAATCCACTAAGTAGTACTTTCCTATTATTAAATAAGGAATGGGTTAGTCAGGAACCTTATGAGCTAGTATGTATGTAGTACATGTGGACGATATGGTATTGTCATACCTTGTGGTACTGTAAAACCATCTACGTCGATGGCTCGTCTAAGGACTGTCATATCTGCAGCCGTTCCTTCGAACCTGACACCGACATAATGAAAGATGAGATCAAAACAACATACGCCCATCACATTTTGGCTTATCACATTTTTCCTATTTCTGTAACGTGCTTGTCTGTCTTTGAGTATGTGTGCTGGAATGTATGTTCCATCGATTGCACCTATGGCATCCTAGATAAAATGACAAATATTAAAATTGAACCCACATGCTTAAAATGAAAAAGACCATTTGATAAGACGGGACAATTACCTTGAAGTATGGGTAGAACCAGTCATCATGGCGAATGCGAGGGTGTACTAGATCAGTCCCACTTGGAAGCCGATGTATGTGAATCGAAGTAATGCAATCGCCTTAATGACACAGTTGACATAATAACTTATAGTCTCCGATGAGTGTTGAAAGTGTTCACACATGGCACCTGTTGCAACACCATGTCCCATGGCATACAAAAATATTGCTAGCTGCTCAGATGTTGTCACATAATGACAATCTCAGATGAGTTCCTTCTCCATAAGGATGTCCCTTAATTTTAGAAACATGGACGGGTGCATCCGAAACATGACCGTGCAGTACTTCGTGGACCCACACATGTCCTGTGTGACGACTGGTATGCATGGGTCTAGGGATTGGAGTGGTGTCTTCCTCATCCTCATCCATATAGAGGACATTAGCATTTCACCGCTGCCATGAACATAGCATTCTCCTCCAATATTGCCTCCATCAAAAGTGCATCAAAGTCTGAATACGTTGTGAGTTAGTTTTGTATAACATGATTCAAAGTATGTGACTTGAATAAATGCTTGATCATCGAATTAACTAATACTTAACATAACAATGGAGAATAAGTTACAATGTTCTCTAAACAACGTAGAACTGATTATAATGTACTCATAACAATGTACAAGAGTTAACAAGATAGATAAGACTACATCCTCATTTAGTAACCCATAACTATGAAAATGAGGCCCATAAATATCAGCAAAAGGAGTAACAAAATCATCAGCAAGATAACAAGGACTACATCCCGATACACAACACGTTCCTCAGCCTCCCTGGGTTGTGTTTCATGCACAACAGACGATGCCTGGAAGGGCACCGTATCATTTGCACTTGAAGTTTGTCTCATGATGATCCCCCTAAATGCCATGTTCCCTTCCTCAACGGTTGCAAATCCCTTATATCTTGCTCCAGGATAACCATTCACCTGTTCAAAACATTCAGACCAAGTGTAGTACACGCCCGGTCGACGACCCACCCACACTACATAGCATTTATATCGAGCCATGTTTAGTTTCACAGGCAGCCTGCAAAACCATAATAGCATTGTTCAAAGCTTAAAAAAACAATCCACATACACCGACAAGATGAACATGATACCCATAATATAGATCAATAGAAACAACTATTTTAAACATGAGTAGTACATGGAGGGATTACACTAAATCATAAAGATGAAACCCAAAACATAGATGGGGAACTACTCTAAACATGAGAACGACATCGATCGACTACAACCTACACCATAAGAACGACATCGACTAAGAAGATAGACACACACATCATACAAACAAATCCTAGGTGTTGGTAATGATCCAAACCATAGCATCTTCCTCATCTAGGGACATGAAGACCACCCTTTTAGATGGTATCTCAAACAGAGGCAAAGCCCTCATCAACAACTCCTGTGAGTATCCGACCATTGTCTTCAATCGCGACACACACTCCCTTACAGTGTATTGCTCTTCGTCCTTGGACGCCGTAGATGAAGAAGACCGAGGGAATAATGACTTTTCCAACTTCATCCGTTGATCGTTTAACTGGCAATATTGAGCTAGGGTCAACAGTTCAGAAGACTTCTTGCTTCGCCTTTTTCTACTCTGGGATGACTGGGCTTGTGTGGTTCGTCTCTTGTTAGGGGATGTTGCCTCATCCTCAATTGGAGTATTTTGTGTTTGAGTGTTTTCATAACTTGGAGGTTGAGTCAAAGGAGGAAAATCAAAAGGATTGAAATTGTCATCATCAATGGACTGTACTTGTTGCGAGTCCAATCCCATCGCACTAAACCCTTGTCTTGTAGAATTGTCAGCATCACCAAAAGAGCGCCGCAAATCAACATCTACATCTTGGGTGGAGCCAAGGAAATGAGAACCCCTAACTGTGGTCTTCCCGCATAAGATATCCATTTGTTGCTTATAAGGGAATGGTTTGTCGATAAGTTTCGCGAGATCTGAATTTGTCTGTTGCAATGGACAAAGCGTAATGGTGGGTAACTAAAGATATTGCGAATAAACCGTAAAATGTTAAATTATAAATGAGACCTTACCGCTATGGCTGCTTGGATACTCTCCTCATCCGGGGCAATTGGAACATTTCTTTGCTCATCCCACCCCCAACCACTTCTCGTGCGCAGCGATTCATATAGATGATATAACTTCTTCAAATTCTTCCAACAGTATTGCAAGTAACTACTATGTCTTTTAACCCCCCCTCTCGATTATAGTGCTCCAAAATATCATTGAACACATGGTTTTTAAAAGTCCCTTGTGCATAGTTTCTAAGGTACTCATCAGTCAATATGTCTAATAAAATCTTGTCTTGTCTGAAAGACCAATTAGGGATACGTGGCTTAGAGGAGGGGCGAGTCCCAATCTCATCTAAGCATATGCATATTGGACTATCAGTAGATTAACAAACAATGAAAATTATGATTATATGAAGTTCTGAAATGGGAGTTTTCTAAAACACATGAACACATACATAGTGGTCCAAGCACTACTATGTTAACCTACAACAACAATTATGTGATTCACAATAGTTCAAGAAGGACCCTCCCACTCACTAAATAATTGAATTATGTCATTGAGGAAAGGTAAGCTTCTCTCCTTTAACAACAACACCAACGGATTGAACTGTAAAGAGAATATGAAGAAATAAGGTACAATGATAAAATTTTGGGCATTTAACCTACATTAGGACGCAGGCACAAACCTCAACATAGGTATTCCATGAAATGTCATTTCCAACCACTTGATTGGTGCCTTTATCCCACTTGAAACCTCCATTTTCTAGCAGGTCTTTAGTGATGAAGTAAATACTTTTGTAAAAGATGAGTCTACTTTGTAATTGACAAATAGTTGCATTGACCTCATATTGGTCAATGAATGTCTCAACTATGAACTGACAGGCATGGTTTGGGACAAAATTGCCACTCACTAACTCCTCCCTAAGTAGACGTATAAGCTTTTGATCCATGTCGATGGTCCATATATAACCTAATTTTTTGTTTAAAAGCACACATGATCATCAACATAGTATCTTAAAAATAAAATTGAGACAGGTCTTGAGAGGAATGGCTATCCTAGCTTTGCTAAAAAATGATGTTTCCCTCCATGAAAGAATGTGCAGAACTAAGGATGGTTGAACATTTTCTTTTAGATAAGCAACAACCAACTCAGTTTTGGCAGGCAGGTAAAGGATGGATTGGGAGATGGTAATAAAAAAAACATGCACAAATAAAAACATGCATAAAGCATTTTCTAATAGTTCCTAGGAAGTAGATGGTAATTACTCAATTTAAACTAAATATGACAATGCTACATGAAGTTCATGATCACTAAACAAAGGTAAACATAAAAAATGAATTTACAAGAGAACTCCACCATTAGTTCCATGATTTAATGATTAACTTAGGGTCCCTTTGGTTCCTTGTAAATGGGTGCAAATGGCGGATATAGGGCAAGTTAATTGAACAAGATAAGTTGCTGAACTTGTGATGCAGTGCTTCTGCCTGAAGGGAGATGAGAGGCCAACCATGAAAGAAGTAGCCATGGTTTTACAGGGATTAAGTATGACTGAGAACCACCCATGGGTCAAGTACAAGCCTGAAGATAGAGAAAGCTTACTTGGTGATCCTTCAACTTACTATGCAAGTGACTCCACTGACCAATGTAGTTTGGCAAGTCATACAACACTAAAAAATATTGAAACAGGGAGGTGAACATTTCTTCATGTCCAGAATTCCCAGATTCATATGGTGTGTGTAGTGACATCAATTTATACAATAAATAAGTGTGATCTGATAGGGAAGATGACATGCTTGAACCGCAGCTTGAGAATTTGGGTTTTATATATGCACGGTTATATATTTTCTACATTAACTATGAAGAACATCATATATATTTTTTCTAAGTTATGTCACCATCGTAAACACAAAGAATGAGAATATATATCTACTCTTGAACGAAGATTAGTGTTATCCAAAAAATTCTTACAATCAATTCTTAGGGAATGTTATAAATGTTTCATCTTTAGCATACACTTAGTAAAAATATACCAGCTATTTTAAATAATGGTACACATAAAAAATTAAATTTTCAAATTAGTTGAAGTACCTGGCTGAGACATCCTTCAAAATTTTCACTGCTAAAAGCACCTTAAAACCTTAAAACAGGGGTCCACAATTAGATATAATGAAATCGGTGTGAAACACATAGAAGGCAGACAAATAAACACTAGGAACGATGAGGATAAATAGCAGGAAAGCAAGAAAGAAGGGTAATGATAGGATTAATGATAGGAGAACTACATAAAAACTAGTTCATGGCAGGAGGAACCAATACATAAATAGGATAGATAGAACTACATAAAAATCACTTCATGGCAGGAGGAACCAGTACATAAGTAGGATACATAGAACTAAACATGGATCTACATGTCTCTTTACATAACTACATTCATATAAACACTAGGAACCAGAAAATTATAATATATCTAGGCAGTGAAATGGCCAAAGAAAACCAAAACCTTAACAAAACTACATGATCACATCTACATGAATAGCACATGGATCTACATGTCTATATCTAATTCATAAGCACAAGTTAATCACAGACTGAATTGAACATAATATGACAGACATCACACTAGGATAGGAACCATTACATAAGCACAAGTTAATAATCACAGATGGCGGATATATGGCAAAATAGGAGGATAAATAATGGCACTAAAATGAACATATTATGACAGAAATCACAGTAGGATAGGAACCAGTACATAAGCACACTAGTAAATAATCACACAATCATGGCAGGAGGATAATTAATCACAGACTGAATTGAACTGGGCCTCAACATTCCTTTTAATTGTTCAACATTAAAAACAAAAAATAATAAACACAGGATGACTACATAAACACCAAGATTACTACATAAATACATAAGCACACTAGTAAATAATCATACAATCATGGCAGGAGGATATTTAAGCTCAAATGCATAAAAAAAAAATAGTATAGTAAGCTCTAATTAATACAAGATAGTGGGTTAATAATGGTAAGCTCTAGGTAATAAAAAATAGAACTCCTCAGTCATGAAGTAATGCACATGAAGAAGATAGGTTAGGTAGTTATGTATTAAGTAAAAAACCAATGAAGTGCAACCAGACATCTGAATGTCTTGGATGCAACTAAAAAGGACAAAATAATAAATAGTGAATGTAAATTGGAAGAATGAAGCACTAATATATAACATGACTTTAACATGAAGCCAAAGAACCTTGTTTTCATGAGTTAAAGACAAAGCTTCACCAAAAATCTCCACTGAATACCCATTATATGGCTTTAATTAGATTAATGATCCTTGAAAGTTAATTTAACTCATACGCCTGCACAACTCAATGAGACCTAACAAAAGAACAATTACAGAGATATTGGCTTCCAGGTAGTTGACAATATGCACAATATGCAACAATAATAAACCATTAAAAAATTTAAGAACAAGAAATACTGTCAGGAAATTGACAGTAAGTCTACCAGACACAGGTGACACTCAGAAGTTAGAATGTGCATTTAAAAACTTATATTTGCAGCAAGGAAAAAAAAACTAGAATGATACTTACAAACTAACCAAGAATCAAATGGGAACGTGGGAAAGAACTCACCGCATCCAACATAGCCAAATCTTTTGACACATTATACTGTAACAAATTAATGTATCATGAAATCGGTGTGAAAAAATTCTGTTACTACAGTGAAGTAAGTTAAACTATCATAACATTAGGAACACATGATAACTACATAAACACCAGGTAAAGTCATGAACTTTCAAATAACCACATTCAAATAAACACATTCTCCTAATAATATGACAAAACTCACACAACATAATAATCACAGAAGGCAGATAATTGGCAAAAACAGAAGTATCCCTAAACCAAATTCCTCCAAACATTGAGTGAACACCAAAGAGGAGGCAGATATACCACAAAATAATAAAAAAGATAAACAAACTAAAATGAGATGAACGCCCACAGAGGAGGGGGGTATAGGGCACAGTGAAAAATACCAGAGTGTCGGCCTTCAAGAACAGAAGAATACCACCGAATGAACACCCACGGAGGAGGGGGAAATAGGGCAGAATGAAAAACCACAGCAGCAACGCACTTGAACACTACCACAGAATGAAAAACCACAGCAGCAACGACCTTCAAGAGGAGGGAGACCTTGAAGACATGGAGAGGAGGCTAATATCCAGTGCAGAAGACTTCACTGAAGACCACAACATCTTCTTAAATAGACCATCTACCATGAAATAAAATTAGGGAAAGGAAAGTAGAACACCCTGTGACCACGGTCATGGCATCGCAGACTGATATGATGCGTTGTCAAACGAAAGCACAATCTGCAGAGCCGTGAACCCTAGAGCAAGGTAGGGAGAACAAGGGAGGAAGACTAGGGTAGGAAGACCTGTATGCGAAAGGAGAAGCCCGTGAGCACCAGTAGCATGTGACCCCAGTAGATTTTGCAGTGGAACAAAGGCGATGTCAACGGCAGAAGATTCCCTATCGTCGCAGTGTGAACGAGGTCAAAGAGGAAAAACGGACACAGATTTGGCGTAGACGGTGTGAGGTATGTGTAAACGAAGGTGGGAGAAGGGGAGACAGTGGCAATTCCACGATAGTAGATGTCGACAAGAGCAGATTCCCTGTCATCGACAGGCGATCGAAGTCAGAGGAGGAAGATGAACGAGTGTCAGAGAGGGTGTGCTCTCTCTCTCTCTCTCTCACGCTCTCATAGGTACCAGCGAAACGGGGGTGGTAGAAGGGGAGGGATGGGGCCGTACGTAAAAAAGGTGTAAATACACCTAAAAAGGCAGGGGCAAAAGTGCATTTAAAAAAGAGTTAGATTGGGTTAACTCTACTCCACCTCCTGAGGTGGGTTAGAGTAACCCAGGTTAACCCAGTTTACATCTGTCCTAATCCACTTTAACCCAGGTTAAAATTTATTGCTTTCCAAAGCACTTTGTGGACTAACTCAAGGTTAACCAAGGTTAACTTTAGCCTAACCCTTTTCCAAAGTGGCCATTTAGGGACTCTGGCCCAAGCTCCCTAAAGTGAGGCACTGGAAACAGGACTAGCGGGGAACCAGTGTCGACTACTGGTGTCCGTACTCCCAACCACGAGCGCGCTACAAGCGACCAAACTCAAACTCTTACAAGTCGCTGCCCTCTGTTGTCTTTCCCTCAGTCGGACGTACAACTCAAACACAGGAGTAAGGGTGTCTAGGACAGACGACACAGACCTCGACGGTACACATAGTACCGGGACAAACCCCGAGCACTAACGTTCCTGGCTCACACAAAACCTGGGGTATCCGACTGAAGAGGCATTCTGGAATAGGCGTCGGACCACCACACTCGGCAATGCACAAACCACAATACATACACATATTATTCTTATTACAAACCACGGTACACATGTGAGGAATAGCTTGTCCCGGTCACTCTGTGACCCATAAGCTAGCCTACACAAACACATACACAATTTACATTAAACAATAATAACTTGACCTGTCATTGATCACGAGGTGACCTCCATTGCTGCATTAAACTCATTACACGATAACCACTTAATAACCATACTTATGCTTTACTAACTAACCATCTTAAATAATCTACAACGGACATTAAAGGACCAAGGCTAGGTTCACACTAGAACCTCACTGCCCGGTCACCACAAACCAACCTTACACACACCACTCAGACCATGTAGACATTACACCAAACATACGAACAACACCCTAACCACGTAAACAACACACTAACCATATAAACAACACATTCAACCACGTGAACCACACGCTAGTCATATGAACAGCACGCTCAAGGAGCGTTAGAGGTGCCAATGCACTGATAACCAAAGCCACGTACAACACAAAGATAATCCGAGAATAACATAGCCATGCGTAAACATATAGCCCCCGGGACCCTTAACGCGATAGGGTCCTTGGTCGCCATCAGGACGCGACCCTTCGATATGTCGCATTCAAGAGCAGAACGTGACAGGTCGGGCTGTTGCGTTCTAAACGCGACACCCTGAGCCGTTGCCTTCACAGGCGAAATCGAAACGCGACACCCTGAGCCGTCGCCTTCACAGGCGAAACCCTAATCCGGAAACCCTTCTCCGGATCTTCCATGCAAACCACCCTAAAGTATGTTTCAACCCATGTTTCATGCTCATTTCATTGCCCTAACATGGTATCTACTATTTATAAAGTGATAAACAATCTAAACATGCATTACACGCAATCCACGTAGCAAAACAAAGTGGAATCTCCCTACCTTCGTGAAAAACGTGCAAACCAACCACGGCACGGCGTCTCCCCCGCTCCATGCAACGTCCTTGCGGCGAGACCACGCCGAATACGATCCCCACATGCCAAATCGTGCGAAAAAACCACCGCCTCAGCCTCCCCCTGGCCAAACAGAGCTCGCTCAGCTCTGTCTGGCCGACCAAGGTTATAAACTATTTGCAGTTAAGAACACGACGTCCCTATCCGTCGCGACTTGAACGCGACAGCATAGGGCATCGCCTTCACAAGGCCGACATCAGCATGCCGCCCAGCATGCGACACGCGGCGCACATGTAGACGCGACCACCAGGGCCGTCGCGTTCAGCATGTGATGCACACCCCTGTCGCGTTCACATGCAGAAAACCTGTGAGCGCTTTGGGCCCAATCTGTCGGCCCACGAAGCCTCACAACCTACAAGAACACCTGAATCACAGACTAATGAGCCACACACTGGCCACCAAACCCACTAAACAAGGATCCGCGAAGATCCGAAAAATGCACGACGTTACATTACTATCACCTAAAAAGGAATGTCATCTTCGACATTCAAACAAACCATAGTAAGCTGGACTATCACCTAAAAAGAAACAAAGCCATATACAGAACAAGTAGGATACGCTTCCTCTACACTTGTCTTTCAAATCATTATGTGCTAACTGATTCATCTGTTCATTTCCATATTTATTCTGCTTCCCTTTCTCCTTAATTCCTTTCATAGCTGCACTGCCCAATTATTACATTCTGCTGTTTCTTTACCTTTCAACTGTAAACAACTCTACCCTGCTGTTGGAGCTTTATCTCCTTGGACTCAACCTGCTTTCACAATTTCGCGGCTGTGTTTGCAACATTTCTTTCTCGACCACTTTTCTTTCTTGATTTTTTTTTTGTATCATAAACTGCTACCCTTAAATGCTCTGCCATGTAAAATCATCTTTAAATTCTTCAAATTTCTTGATGCTTTTCTCTTATCTGCCTTTCACTGCCAACTGTTATTCTGCTTCAACTTTTTTCACATTCTTAATTATCAACTTCTTATCAAAAATCACACTACCATAACTGAATTCTCTACTTCTCTATACCATTTTGTCCATACTATCTTTATTCCTTTCTAGTCAAAAACCACTGTCTCTTTACCCAACTATGCAAAAATCTTAAATTTTCCTTTAAACATTCAATCTCAGATAATATGTGAATATTAAACCTCCCATGCTTCCGCTGCGCTACTCTGATTACACTGAATACCTAGCAAATTATTCCATAAATTCCGCTCCCATCATTATTCACAATTACTTCGCAGTTTTATTATTATTCTGACTCTTGCTGGATTCAATACTAAATTTTCTCGCTTCTCAAATCACCTTACTCAATCAATCAATACTGGAAGAAAATATCAAAATTTTCTGAACTACTTTCTCTAATACTTCAATTCTGGTTGCGTCATATGCTTAAATTCTGAATCCTGCCATATCGCTACTAACTTATCCAGCTCTTTTCATTACTTTTCTGCTTGAATAGCATACTCTGACTGATCTAATCAATCTATTACATAATCTTTAAAATGTCAATTCTCATTGTTGTGCCACTATACTCTCTTATCACATAATAACTCTGCTCAACTAACTTTGTTCATCTTCTATCTTCATCTTTACCGAACTCCCTCATAATCAGGTGCCACCTTTCTCTAAACTGTTCTTTGTTTATCTGATCTTACTTTTCCTTTCTGTACTTATCAATTCCAATTTCCATACATTTCTTGCTCTCTTTATTCTATTCTGCCATACTCTAGTCTACTTATTACTCCTTAACTGTTCCGTCTTTTATTCTTACATTGAACTCTAAAATACTCTTATAGAATAATACCTTTACCCAACTAAATCACTTTCTGCACATTGGCAGGCCAATTCTTATTGAGTATTTTTTGAACCCTCTAATTATACTTGTTTCATAGTCTACTATACCCTTTTCTTTCTCTGATCAATAACTCTTAATCTCATCTGTATTGCCACTTACCCTTCTCTTATCTATTCCGCTATCTGGTTATCCTCACTGTATTATTCATATTGCAATTCCTGCTAATACATAATCATCTTTCATTGAAATACTGTCAAAACTAAAATCCGAAATTGATTTATTTAAATAATATAATCTGCTCTGCCTGATTTCTCTATTCTACTTTACTTCTTTACTTTCCGATCCTGAAATCATCACTGCTACATCATACTTACTGCTATCCTTTTTATTCAAACCTTTACTTTAATTCCTTTCATAGTTTACCTTGCTATTCCACTTTACTTGATATTGCTTAACTGTTATTCAGCTCATCCATCTCCTTCCATTCTGACTCACATAACTCTATTTTGCTCCAAATATTTTTAACCTTAGCCTCAATCTTTTTCTGACACAAACTTTACTTCTTTTCTTCACAAACCATACCCAATTGTTAAACATCATTAACCTTATTTTTAACACTGTATTCTTTAACAAACCATTCTATGCAATCTTCACAAACTGCCATTTGCCAAGCAAATATCTCTCTTATGAAATCCTCAGAAAAGTCTAACTATACACTGATCTTTCCTTTACTCTCTCTTTACTTAACTGCTTACCTCTGCACATACTTATACTGATCTTTTCATCAAACTTCCTATTACCACCACTATTCACAGCAACACTATTCCCAAGCTGTTTACTGCTACCATCTCTAATCACAAATACATTTAACCTGACTACCACACATTGCTGCTCCTTTGTTTATCATACTGTTTATCTCAATACTCTTATCTCAACATGTCTCAATATTACCACACTATTCCTTAACACTGATTAACACAAATCTCAAATTTTACAATTACTTCTACTAATGTTCTCGACTATAATTCACATACTTAACCATCCTCATTACGCACTGATTTATTCCTCATTACTAACACTATTTCACTGCTTCTTTACCATAACATTACCCTATACCTGTCTCTGCTAACTCTGTATCTTACCAAAATAACTCAGTCACACCTTTTCCAAAATACTACTCTCCCATTTTGATTATCACAACTAAATTCACTAATCCCTTTCATTTCTAGAATTAAAAACCTTTAAACAACTGCACTTTAACTGCAACTGGCACACAAATATAACCACTCAACTTATACCATTAACCTCACCATTTCTCTGCCATTACCAATAGCTGCCGAACTGACTAGCTACACATACAATTCACATACAAGAAACTATCGTGAAAACCACACTAAAAATCATATAAAACCGCAGACTTACTACTAGAAGTGGACATTAAACCATGTCTTGGGACATTGTAACTTCAATGTCTTTTCATATTCTAACTGGACCATTGCTCTGATACCAACTGTAACGGCCCTGGATATTTATGCCCATTCAGGCTCCATATCCAAGTCTGCCTCCCGCGATCGGACCGAAGTCTCGCAAGGGATAGCTCGAACATGTGTCCAGTAAGAATATAAAAGACAACCACAACATTATAAGATACAAGAAAGTACATGTGCTCATATCTGTATAAAACAATTTACAACTGTCCCAATACATTATTACATGTCCAATTAAAAAGTACAACTACCTGGGACATACCCTGAGGGAGCACAAGCTCACACAACACCTCTAACCCTGGTGGTCCAAGTCTGCCACAATGTCTTTTCATGCCATACCAATGGTAAGCCCTGAAAAGAACTGTAGGGGAGTGAGCCTCAACAAGTCACAGGCTCAGTAGGGACCACCCAAAAACCACACGAAACTAAAGAGACCTCAACCCCAGAGGGTCTCACTAGCCAATACCGATAGCCAATCCATAACATGGTTACAACATTCAAACAGTAATTCAGCATACTCACAATATTTGTAACAAGTAACAACTAAAACAGTAATTCCTTATCAAATAGTAATCCTCGGAAAGAAAGAGGAGCCACAAGACTAGCACAGCACCACTAGTCCGCCCACCAATTGCATTGCCTAAGCCACAAGCCTCACAGGCAAACCATTACAATAACGCGTCGCCTAAGCTACAAGCCACACAGGCAAACCACTGCCTAGGCTACAAACTTCACAGGCGAACCTCAAACACTCGGGTAATAGGACTGCTGACCAAGAGCTGGTCCATAATACCCTAACCATGATATGCCGAAAGCCACACACAGGGTAGCAAGACTGGCAACAGTGGGCCAATCCATCACACATTAAAACCATCATCGGAAGTTTACCCGAGGAAGGGTAAAACACAATGAGTGGAAGGTCTCACCACACGACCTCCATAGAGCACAACTCCACCTCAATACTTAAAAAGGGCTGGTACTCCACGTACCACGAGAAATAGGTACCCACAAACGGTACAGGTACCTACCACCATGAAGTACCACCGCAAAATCTCAGTACAACTGTGCCTCCTACCAGGCACACCACAATGGGTCAAACCATAACCACTGGCAAAACACGAGTCGGAAAGGAACGACGCCACCACACGGGATCAAACTACTGGTTCATGATGCCAGTATCCAACCTGGACAACACAACATAAGAACTACCTCTCAGTCTCGCAGTCAAGGAAGAAAGGTCCAACTGCGCTACAAGCAACCAAACACAAACTCTTACAAGTTGCTGCCCTCTGTCGTCTTCCTCAGCCACCGGAGTGAGGGTGTCCAGGATAGACGACACAGACTTCAACGGTACACACCGTACCGGGACAAACCCGAGCACTAACGTGCCTGGCTCACACAAAACTTGGGGTACCCGACTGAAGAGGCATTCTGGAATAGGCGCCGGACCACCACACTCGGCAATGCACAAACCACAATACATACACATATTATCTTAATACAAACCAGTATACATGTGACGAATAGCTTGTCCCGGTCACTCTGTGACCCATAAGCTAGCCTACACAAACACATACACAATTTACATTAAACAATAATAACTTGGCCTGTCATTGATCACGAGGTGACCTCCATTGCCGCATTAAACTCATTACACGATAACCACTTAATAACCATACTTATGCTTTACTAACTAACCATCTTAAATAATCTACAACAGACATTAAAGGACCAAGGCTAGGTTCACACTAGAACCTCACTGCCCGGTCACCACAAACCAACCTTACACACACCACTCAGACCATGTAGACGTTACACCAAACATACGAACAACACCCTAACCACGTAAACAACACACTAACCATATAAACAACACATTCAACCATGTGAACCACATGCTAATCATATGAACAGCACACTCAAGGAGCGTTACAGGTGTCAATGCACTGATTACCAAAGCCACGCACAACACATAATGATAATCCGACAATAACATAGCATGTGTAAACATATAGCCCCCGAGATCCTTAACGCGACAGGGTCCTTGGTCTCCATCAGGATGCGACCCTTTGATATGTCACATTCAAGAGCAGAACGCGACAGGTCGGGCTATCACGTTCTAAACGCGACACCCTGAGCCGTCGCCTTCACAGGCGAAACCCTAATCCGGAAGCCCTTCTTCGGATCTTCCATGCAAACCACCCTAAAGTATGTTTCAACCCGTTTTTCATGCTCATTTCATTGCCCTAACATGGTATCTACTGTTTATAAAGTGATAAACAATCTAAACATGCATTACAAGCGATCCACGTAGCAAAACAAAGTGGAATCTCCCTACCTTCGCGAAAAACGCACAAACCAACCACGACACGGTGTCTCCCCCGCTCCATGCGACGTCCTTGCTGCAAGACCACGGCGAATATGATCCCCAAACGCCAAGTCACCCGAAAACCTGCCGCAGCAGCCTCCCCCTGGCCAAACAGAGCTCGCTCAGCTCTGTCTGGTCGACCAGGGTTATGAACTGTTTGCGGTTAAGAATGCGATGTACCTATCCATCGCGACCTGAACGCGATGGCATAGGGCGTCGCCTTCACAAGGCCGACGTTAGCATGCTGCCCAGCATGCGACACGTGACGTGCATGCCGACGAAGACCGCATCTCGGTCAGCAAACAAAACATGACCACCAGGGCCGTCGCGTTCAGAACGCGACGCACACCCCTGTCGCGTTCACAGGCAGAAAACCTGTGAGGGCTTTGGGCCCAATCTGCTGGCGCATGAAGCCTCACAACCTACAAGAACACCTGAAACACATACTAATGAGCCACACACTGGAGACCAAACCTTCTAAACAAGAATCCGCGAAGATCTGAAAAACGCGCGACGTTACAACCAATGCCCCATAGGCTTTCAACCAATCCATCTCCAAAATCACATCATAATCCATCAATGAAAGTACATATAGTCTTGCTGGCATTTGATTCCCTTGAATTTCTATCGGAACCTCATCTAAGTAACAGGAAGTAAGCATAAAACCTCCTGAGGGAATCTCTACAATCAACTCACATTGCCTTTCTTCTAGGGTATGTACCATGCTATCCATAAAATCCTCGAAAATGAACAAATGCGAAGCACTCGGATCAATAATATTCTAGCAAAAACGTCACAAAAA
Organism: Colocasia esculenta; assembly: GCA_014218235.1. NCBI lineage: Eukaryota > Viridiplantae > Streptophyta > Magnoliopsida > Alismatales > Araceae > Colocasia > Colocasia esculenta. The sequence continues at coordinate 12,791,045 of CM024756.1, forward strand.
GAGTAATATACCTTCAAGTAAATTGGATGCTGCCATTGAGCTCTAGTAACTTCCATAACTCGACCCCGTCTCCTCTCTGGAAAGGTGAACCTCTACCTCGCTCTGCTGGCTGCTGAAATGACTGTTGTTGCTGCGGTGCTCCTCTACCATAACTGTACTCTCGAGGATGCGGACAATTCCTGGCTAAATGCCCTGGCTACCCACAATTATAACACCGAAAACCTGGAAAAGCTACAGACTGCCCTGCTGTACTCTGCTGCGACTCCTCCGATGCTGGCCTAACACCTCGGCCCTACTGAACACCCGGCTGAAAACTCTGCTGCCTGCTGCCTCCTTATCCTCTAAACATCTTCTTCAATTTACCACCCCACTTTGCAAACCCTGATGATGATGATGCTCCTGAGGGTGCCTTGCCCTTACTAATACTTACAGACTGCTGCGGAAGTCGAAAACTACCTATCCCTGCTCCTCCAGACTACTTAGCTTGCATAGTCCTCTCCAGAATTGCTGCTCTCTGCGCTGCTTCTTCCACTGTTCTGTACATCAAGGGAATTACTGCATCCTGAAGCTCTGGTCGCAATCCTCAAATAAAATACTCCACCATCATCGTGTTATCAGTAACCACATATGAAGCATATCTACTCAACGCCATGAACCTCATCTGATATTCTAGCATTGACAGGTTCCCTTGCTGCAACGTATGGAACTGCTCCCTCTTAGCCTGTTGTATCTGAACTAGGAAGAAAGTATCATTAAATACCTCCAAGAACTCTGGCCAGGTAATGGTATCCTTTGTCCTTCCTACAAATGCCGTCTGCATCTTCAATCTCCACCATTCTTGTGTAAATCCACGCAACTGATAGGTAGCTAGTAACACCCTATCTGCTTGTGAACACCTCATAATAACAAAAACCCTCTCTATCTCATGCACCCAGTGCTCTGTTGTGTCGGGATTTGGACCTCCTGAATATGTGGGTGGCTGCAACCGTAGAAACCTCTCTACTAGTGCTATGGGATCCTCCACACTGACTATCCCTACTGGTACTCTAGGAAGTATAGGTACAATGGGTGGTACCTCAACTACTGGTGGTGGTGGGGGTGGTGCCACTGGTACTGCCTTCTCCACAATCGGCAGTACCCCTACTGCTGGTTGTACTGGTGCCTGGTGATCCAATCTAGTATGAATCTCTGTGAGGCTTTCCCATATTCTTTCTATCATCTGATGCATAGTCTCCTCAGGTTCATCTCCACCCCCTCCCCAATCTCTCATGTCTGCCATTTCTGATCCTGCACAAATATCATTCCAACCACACAACATACAACAAATCAATACAAAAACTAGGGTCAACTACTAGCAGTGGGCTAAAGTAGAGAACAAGCTATGCAAATTTCTGATTCCTTTATATTCATACGGACCTTGCTCTAATACCAACTGTAGCGGTCCTCGTCATTCAAACCCGTTAACCTAATAATGAGCTTGACCTGACTCTGCCTCCCGTGAACGAGTCGTAGCCTTGCAAGGGATACCATTCACAAGTCTGTAGAAATATAAAGGAAACAACTCAAATATATATAAGATTGCCATCTCACAAATATTTACATGAAATATACATAGCCATTTTCTCAACTGTAGCCAGACACAAGCACAACAATGACCTGGGGCATACCCCGAGGTGTATAAAGAAAGAAGATTACACTGCTGGTGGTGCAGACCCAACTCTGCTACGGTGCGGCTCCGAACTAGAAGAGGGGCGAGAAGCCTCCTGCTCTCCCTCACCTGAAAGAAGTAGGGGTGAGCATCACAAGTCAGTGGCTCAGTAGGGAAACTCCCCCAAAAGACGAACAAACCAAACTCATAAGTAAAGAAGCAGGAAGCTACGCTAAGAATTTATAGAACTATCCACACAAGATATTAAAGCTGTAAACACTACTTACCGCATGCCATTAATAGAAATCAGCATTTAATAAATAAATGACAAACCTCACCAGGTGTACGTGCTAAAGTAGAAAAATGCCACACTCGAGTCACGAAGATTGGTTTGCGACACCAGTAACCGACCCGGACAAACCACATAGGACTACCTCTCAGTCTCGCAGCCTCGGACGAAAGGTCCAGCTGCCACTCCACTAGAACAAGACAAGAAACTGTGGAGACTAACCAACACCACGCCTATGGACCACACTGCCATAGGCCCATGCTTGACACCTTTAGGGACTCTGACCCGAGCTCCCTAAGTGAGGCACTGGAAACAGGACTAGCTGGGGCCCAGTACGTCTACGGGTGTCCGTAACCCACAACCACGAGCATGCTACAAGTGACAGAACACAAAATTTCACAAGTTGCTGTCCCATTGCCGTCTTTCCCTCAACGGACGTACAACTCTACACAAGAGTGAGGGTGTCCAGGAAGACGACATAGACCTCGACGGTACACAAGTACCGGGACAAGCTCCAAGCACTAACGTGCCTAGCTCACACAAAACCTAGGGCTCCCAACTGAAGAGGTAACCACGGTAGGTGTCGTACTACTTGCCACACACACACAAACCACGTAAACACTGCTCAAACACATGAACAACACGTTCCTCAAACTCCACAAGTGCCAATGTACCGCTTACCATTGCCATGCACAATGAACAATGATAATCTGACAATCCCACAACCATGCACAAGCTCATTGCCATCAGAACCCTTAACGCAACGGGGTTCACTGTCGCCTCCAGAACGCGACGCCTCGATTCGTCATGTTCTGAAGAAGAACGCGACGGGTCGGGCTGTCACGTTCTGAACGCGATAGTCAGGTCTATCACCTTCACAGACAGTGACCTAATTCCGGGAACCCCTCTCCAAATTCCCCATGCAAACCATGTAAAACGCTGTGTCAAGCAAATATTCATGTTCTACTCATTACCCTAGCATGTTATCTAGCATCTATATTGCAAATAACAAGCTACACATGCACCACATGCAATCCACGATGTAAAACAGGGTAGAATCTCCCTACCTTCGCGAAGAACATGAAAAATGGCGATACCCTGGCATTTCCCCCGCTCCGTAGCACGTCCTCGCGGCGAGACCACGCCAAAAATAGCACCAAAAGGTCGGATCGCCCAAAATCCACCGCAACAAACCCTTCCTAGATGCGCAGAGCATTCTCAGCTCTGTTTGGCCGACCTAAGTTAAAAACACCTCAGAATTGAAAATGCGACGCACCCTACCGTCGCGACCTAAACGCGGCGGAGAAGGCCGTCGTCTTCTCATGGCCGACGTCAGCAGGCCACCCAGCGCGCGCCACGCTGCGAACATGCAGATGAAGACCCACCTACGGCGGTAACCAGAACGTGACACCCAGGACTGTCGCATTCAGAACGAGATGCCCAGCCCTGTCGCGTTCACAAACAATGAATCGATGGGCGCTTTGGGCCCAACCTGTCGGCCCACAAAGCCCCACAACCTGCGTAAATACCTGTAACACACACCAAGGGCCACACACTAGCCTCCACAACCACTAAGCCACAATCCGAACGGTCAATACGCTATAGCAGAACACTTACCTCTTCAACTTTCTCTAGTTCAGAGGTTTCCATATGTGACACATTTCCTTCTTCTTCAATTTTTGGTTGTGAATGATCTGGCCTACTTGAAGGTTCTCCTTCTGACACTGTAGGGATTCTTGCTGGAGAGGCAGAGAAATGAGGGTCTGTTGGTGCTTGGAGTTCACCTTCATGGCCTTCCTGTTCTGATTCTGTTGGTGTTTTTGGATTGAGTTTGTTCATAATGCTCTTCAATATCCTTCTTTGTGCTATAATAGACTGCCATACTTCTTTTCTAAAACCCTTCAGCTCATTCTTGACTTCCTTTAAATCTGCAGCCAGTTCCTCCAAACTAAAAGTAGCATTGGATGATGACTCCCCCTTAGTATGGGACGGTGTGCAGGCTTCCATTGAAGGCTCCCCCTCAGATGATGAGGAGGTTTTCTCTTCTTCTACTTCATCCTCTTCTTCCTCACTGCTTGTTAGAATTACTGCTTTTCTTTTCTTCAAACTAGAGGGAGCTGCAGTGTGCTTCTCCTTGATCCATATTCCATCACAGAAAATGAAACCACTTCTGCTTAAATAGACTGACTAACTCTTCTATTTCTCCAGTCAAATCAATGCCTTCTAAGGCCATGATATAAGTAATAAGGTTCCTATATGGTATCCATACACCATAGTTTGTTGTATACTTCATCCTTCCACCAATACTTGCAAAGATCTTGAGAACAAACTTGGCTATTTGAATTTTCTGACTTGTTGCAATTCCATAAATTAGATGGGCATCCACTTGGTAACAGTTGAATGACTGCTATCCCATGAAGTAATCACAACACAACACAACTTATGTAATAGCCGATACATTGCACTCAGTTGAGTCACACTTATTGCATCCTTTCCATAAGCCTTCTTAGAAATTTCTCAAAATTTTCTTTTTGTGGAATCTTATAGCTGGGTGAGATTTCGGTGGAGGAACACTAGAGATACCTTGTCAAAGTGTAACGACCCAAAATCTGAATTACCAGTTACCCACTAGTAACCCAAACCCTGAACTACCACCCACAAGTTGAAGCTCAGAAGGGTTAAAGGAAATGTTTGAGGAGAACATATAAGAAAGTGCACAAACCACAAGAACTAATATAAACCACTATATATATATAAACATCATGGTACAACTCAGAGCAGATCCAACAAAGGAAAAGAGTACACAAATATGTACACCAAAAAGTACGTCTCCCAGCAGCGAAGTAGGACCAGCACTAGAGTGACTCGACTCCTCAGCACCTGGAGCCGATGACGAACCATTTGAAAGGGAAGGGATTGAGTCTCAAGAAGAGACCCAATAGGGACACTAACCCCCACCGGTAAAAAGTACAAAAAGTGCAAGAAAGTAAACTACACTAAGTAACACCGCACTAAAACACATAGAAATCAATGGCGAGACGCCCAACTTCTCACAGGAGTGCATCAAAAGACTAGAACCTCACAATCTCAACAGTACACGAATCAACACAACAACAGTCGCACCCACACAATAAAGTAGGACCAACTATAGGGCTTGTGGCTTGGCACCTTGACACCATAGAGTCCTCAAACCCTAGCCACGTGTTCACACTTAGATGCTCTCCCCCGCGTCTGGTCCTCAATCGGTTTTTCCCTATGTCGGACTCAAACGGTGGAGAAGGGGCCCCACAGAAACCAGCTCGTAACCAGCAGAAGGGGCACACACTAGATGGAGTCGCACTCGACACCTAGGTGTAATCAGGGGGATTGTGCCCCCCCCCAATACACAAGCAAGTATTAAATCTAATAGTATGGAAAGAGGAATGTGATTGCCACCTAGATAGTTGCCTAATGAAAGAAATGATGTAGGCTAACTACACTAGGAAAGGGATAGAGAACGAGGGTGGACCTGGTATCGCGGTGGCCGTACCTGTCGCGACCATTCTGATAATGCGTCGCCTATGCCGGATGCGTCTCCTTGTCGCGTTGCCCTCCACCGTCGTGTTCTCTTCTGTGCGGGAGATGATGGATGGGACCTTCTTCCCATCCTCCAGCCGACCAGAGGATGAGAGCTCCTCGTGGAATATTGCTTAGGTGCCTGCCAAAAAATAAGAGAAAAACAACAAATGCCCTATTAGAACAAGTTAAGTGCGGTATCCACTCAAAAATGAAAAGAAAAGAGGAAGCATGGTGGGAACGAACCGGGGGTGGTTTTTAAACCCCTAGGGTATGTGGAAAACGTGGGAAAAAAAAGGGAATGAGTCCTATCTAGAAATAAAGTAAAATGCATGAAGAAAAGAGAGGAAAAGGGAGGGAGGAAAGAAAGAGCCCTATGAGGGCGACTCCCTGGCGTGTGATGGCATCCAAAGCTCGTGTAAAGGCTTCAGGAAGAAGTGGGGGTCGTCCTCCTCACGTTCCACGCTCCATGGATGTGAAATGAGCAAGCTTTTGAGGTGGGAATGTGAGGGAATGAGAGAAAATGGGAGAGCTGCGAGGCTAAGTCCAGATCAGAGGAGATTTCGGCAGCCCTTCAGGGTAGAAAATGGGGCTCTCCCGTTCATGAAGAGTGGACCTTGCTTTTATGGACTTTTGAGAGATATTATCCCCTAAAAATGATTAATAATTCAGATAAGAGATAAATCCCATTAAAATTCGTGTGGGAGAGTCCTATAGGCCTTCTAAAGAGTCCCCTAGCCCCAAACCTCGCCCAAGGGGTTGGGATATTATTTGGAGATAGGGATAAAGCCATAGGAGGGAAAATAGGAGGTAGTTGTGGAGGCTTGCATGCGCGGCTGCAGTCGCATCGTATCATAGGGACGCGACCTGCTAATGCGACGACCCTAGGCGTCGCGACAGTATGCCCACGTGCATGAATATGCATGGGCTGTCACGGCGGCCTCTGGCGTCGCGACACAGTAACGCGACCCTACGATACGCCGCGTCAAGATAATTAATTATTTGTGAATTATCAGCCAATCACATGAAAGGATAAGAGTTATTTAGGCCTAAGGACTCTCTCCAAGTGACAATGGGCGGGATTTCATGGGAATTTGAGTTGTCAATGGGCTCAAAACAAGGCTAATGATGGGCTCAAGGTGAGTGACCAACTAGGGGCTCACTAGGATAGCAAGAAATATAGTTCAACTTATAAGTCAAAATCAGGTGTCTACACCAGGCTCACTAGCGGAACAACTCAACGCCAGTCATCCACATGTGTTGAACCACTCTTATATTTTGCCCTTATATTTTGATGATAACAAAATTTATGATTAATTAAATATTATCAAATATATTTAATATCATGATTTTCTAAATAAATATAAATTTATTAGAACTATCACAGTATGCGGTGCACTAAAATGCTAAATCGATGTTCATTCAATATACATCGATTTCTATTCAAAGTGCCACATCGATTTCACTAACAACGATTCGTTAAGTGAAATATCGATTTGATTGTGCAATGATTTGATAAGTGAGAAACAATGATTTGCTTCTCACAACGATTTGCTAAGTAAAATATCGATTTGATTGTGCAACGATTTGGACAAGTGAGAACAACGATTTGGTTTTCATAACGATTTAATAAGTGAGAAAAAACGATTTGATTCTCACATCGATTTGATAAGTGCCATAACGATTTGATCGCCACATCAATTCTCTCTTACATCGATTTCATAAGTGAGAACATCGATTTGATAAGTTTCATAACGATTTGAACGCCATAACGATTTGATAAGTGAGAAACAATGATTTGGTTCTTACAACGACTCGATAAGTTAAATAGCGATTTGCTTATGATTGAACATTGATTTGCCCATCGATTTGCCTATCTTATAACATCGATTTACTTTTACTTAAACATCGATTTTGTCCAAACATCAACTTCATGTAACATCGATTTCCTTTATATTCAGATGTTTCAAATATGTTTGGCGCCTAATGAAAAGTCAAAAATGTTTCTGACAGAAGATCTCTTTTATCTTTCCAGATCTCTTCTCTCCTATCAGACAAAAAGATGGTCACTTACTACTTCTGGGAGAAAACAGGAAGCATAGAGGTATGTAAGCTTGTTGACAGAAACACTGTTTTAGCTAAACACTTTCTTCTATGCTTGTAGACCTCGAAGATCACCAAATGGCTGTCAATCTGAAGAAGAAAAAGATTAGAAAGATCAAGCAACGACTAGAAAATCCCCAACGGATCTATTCAAAGCCTCTCATATAAAAGATGAAGCAAGGCTGAAAAAGAAAGAAAGAGAGCTTTTCTTGAAGATCTTTGAAGGAGTGTACAACCAGTGAGGAACCTCAATGCCACATACACTCAAAGGAAAAGGAAGATAGAGCCTGAGCCAAAAAGAAGTGTTCAAGCAACTGAAGCACTCAAGCATTCAAGCTCCTTCTCCTCTTTCACTCTCTCTGTGTGCATCTTGTAATCTGGGGGAGAGAGTCTTTTAGCTGAGAGTTTCTTTTAGTTGGTTTTCATCTGTTCCAACTCTCAGTCGTGTTCTTTCTTTTCTAAGAAAGGTCTTTGTCCAGCTGTAGGACTGTATACAGTGTAGAACCTAGCTAGGGGTTTGTGTCTAGCAGAACCGCACTGGGGTTTGTACCAGGAGGTTGGCTTCTACCTGTAAGAGAAGTAGGCTGCCTTCTTGCCGGGAAAGAGAAGAAGACCAGCTGGGGTGCTAGGTGTTGTATTGTCCTTGAGTGGGACTGTACCCTTGGTTAGTGAAATACCAAGAGTTGCTTGGGGACTAGATGTAGGACATCCTTGTGGGAAGGGCCGAACCAGGATAAATTCCTTGTGTCCTTCGTGTGATTGTTTATTTGCTTCCGCACTGCTACTCTTTATCACACTTAACTAACCAAATTTTAAGTGATAATTTTCCATGTTTAAGTTTCTATTTCAGATTTCAAAAAAACCTATTCACCCCCCCCTCTAGGTTAGCTTGCTGTCGTACCAAAAGGGCCAACAAGTGGTATTAGAGCAAGGTTCTCTGATCAATCAAGAAGATCTAACGATCTTAGAGAAAATCCATGGCAGCTCAAGGATATGCTGAAGGTCAATCAGTCACCGGACCTCCATTCTTTGATGGAGAGGACTACCAATATTGGAAGATGCAAATGGAATGCTTCATTTGAGGCACAGACTTTGATCTGTGGCAGGTAATAGAGGTAGGTGATTTTGTTGTTGTTCCTGCTGCAGGTACTACTGCTATTACAACAGCTGATAAGAATAAACTATCTTTAAACTTTAAGGCTAAGAACTATTTATGTTATGCCTTATCTAAAAAGGAATTCAATAGAGTATCTGCTTGTAAATCTGTAAAAGAAATGTGGGATAAACTGCAAATAACTTATGAAGGAATAGATAAAGTAAAACAAACTAGGATAGATATTCTTGTCTCACAATATGAGCAATTTAAAATACTTCCATACGAAAATATTACTACTATGTATATTAGATTTTCAAGCATAGTAGTAGGTCTAAATTCTCTTGGTAAAACTCTTTCTAATGAAGAAACCGTTAGAAAGATACTTAGGTCCTTAACTCTTTCATGGACACCTAAAGTAACTGCTATTAAAGAAGCCCATGACTTAAACAAACTTTCAATTGATAATTTAATAGGTTCCCTCATGGCACATGAAATTAATATGGAGCGACTATCTGAAAGCTCATCAAAGAAAAAGTGTACTAATGCTTTTAAAGTTGCAGCTACTCCTTCCACCTCTTCCTCTTCTTCTAGTTCAAAAAATGCAGGATCTGAGGACAATGATGTAGATGAAGTACTGTCCAAGCTTCAGAAAATTTTTAAGAAGAAGAAGAATGGATCAAGAAGGATCCAAAAGAAAGATAAAAAGGAGAAAGGACCAGTCTGTTATGAATGCAGAAAACCTGGACATCTAAGACCAGATTGTTCTAAACTCAAGAAGGCTGGTCAACTAGAAAAATCCAAGAAGCAGCACAAGAAATTCAAAAGAAAAGCTATGGCGGCTGCTTGGGACAATGATGAGGCCACAAGCTCAGAATCATCAAGCTCAGAATCAGAGACAGAGCAGATAAATCTAGCCCTCATGGTAGGACTAGATGAGGTACAATTTAACTCATCTTTTGATTCTTGCACAGATTCAAGATCAGAATCTGAAGATTTAGAACAAAATTTTAATGAACTTTATGATAAACACAAGGTTGTTGTAAAAGAACTGAAAAATATCAAGAACAACCTTACTTGTTTGGAAAATACTAATTCTGATCTTAAATCAGAAATGGAACAATTAGAAGAACAATTAAAAGAATGTAAAGATAATAATCATCTTTTAAATGAAGATTTAAAAAGTAAGAATAATGGGAAGTTAGAGTTAGAAGAAAAATTAAAAACTCTAACTGAAGAAAATCTGTATTTAAAAGAATAGTTAGAAAATTAACTCAAGGAAAAACATCTTTAGCCCTATGCTTAAACAAATCAAAATCTGGAAATAACAAACAAGGGCTTGGTTACATACCTCCTGAAAAAGGAAAATAAGTCATAATTCCTGAAAAATATCCATTACCAAAATTGTAAAAGAAACCAAGATGCCTCAAAAAAAGGCCCCTATAAAAGAAAAGGTTTCCAAAAATTGTGTTCTAAACAGACAGTACAAAGATAATAAAAATGGCAAAACAATTTATATTCATTGCTGTTCTCATTGCAATAAATTAGGACACACAGTAAATACCTGCACAACAAGGCACTTAGTTTGGATTCCTAAAGGTTATTTTCATGTATTTGACCATCAAGGACCCAAAACGATTTGGGTACCTACTACTAAGTAGTTTATTTATAGGATAGCCTTGGAGCATCAGGATCAAGGATGCTCAAGGCACTGATGACTGTCAGCTCTTCATCCAACTCATATCTGAAGAAAGAATAGTCATTAATTTATTTTTTAAATGTTAATATTACTAACAATTATTTGCAAGTCTCTTTCAGGTAGAGTCTCTCATTCAGGGGGAGCTCAGACTAAGGGGGACTTATTTACTAATATTAATCATTGTTGAACCCCTCAATGGTAAGAAGATTTCACAAAAAGGGGATAGAATGCATGGTAAGATCCTTCCTTTTTGGTTAGTGACAAAAAGGGGGAGAGTATATATGTTCTATGAACTTTTTGTATTTTCTCTGCCTAGTATTGTGTCAGAAAATTCTCATAAAGTTTGTCATCACCAAAAAGGGGGAGATTGTTGAACCACTCTTATATTTTACCCTTATATTTTGATGATAACAAAATTTATGATTAATTAAATATTATCAAATATATTTAATATCATGATTTTCTAAATAAATATAAATTTATTGGAATTATCGCAGTATGCGGTGCACTAAAATGCTAAATCGATGTTCATTCAATATACATCGATTTCTATTCAAAGTGCCACATCGATTTCACTAACAACGATTCGTTAAGTGAAATATCGATTTGATTGTGCAACGATTGATAAGTGAGAAACAACGATTTGGTTATCATAACGATTTAATAAGTGAGAAATAACGATTTGATTCTCACATCGATTCGATAAGTGCCATAACGATTTGATCGCCACATCAATTTCTCTCTTACATCGATTCATAAGTGAGAACATCGATTTGATAAGTTTCATAACGATTTGAACGCCATAACGATTTGATAAGTGAGAAACAACGATTTGGTTCTCACATCGACTCGATAAGTTAAATAACGATTTACTTATGATTGAACATTGATTTGCCCATCGATTTGCCTATCTATAACATCGATTTACTTTTACTTAAACATCGATTTTGTCCAAACATCGACTTCATGTAAACATAGATTTTCTTTATATTCAGATGTTTCAAATATGTTGGGCGCCTAATGAAAAGTCAAAAATGTTTTTGACAGAAGATCTCTTTTATCTTTCCAGATCTCTTCTCTCCTGTCAGACAAAAAGGTGGTCACTTACTACTTCTGAGAGAAAATAGGAAGCATAGAGGTATGTAAGCTTGTTGACAGAAACACTGTTTTAGCTAAACACTTTCTTCTATGCTTGCAGACCTCGAAGATCTCCAAATGGCTGTCAATCTGAAGAAGAAAAATATTAGAAAGATCAAGCAACGACTAGAAGATCCCCAACGGATCTCTTCAACGGATCTATTCAAAGCCTCTCATATAAAAGATGAAGCAAGGCTGAAAAAGAAAGAAAGAGAGCTTTTCTTGAAGATCTTTGAAGGAGTGTACAACCAGTGTGGAACCTCAACGCCACATACACTCAAAGGAAAAGGGAGATAGAGCCTGAGCCAAAAGGAAGTGTTCAAGCAACTGAAGCACTCAAGCATTCAAGCTCCTTCTCCTCTCTTCACTCTCTCTATGTGCATCTTGTAATCTGGGGGAGAGAGTCTTTTAGCTGAGAGTTTCTTTTAATTGGTTTTCATCTGTTCCAACTCTCAGCCGTGTTCTTTCTTTTCTAAGAAAGGTCTTTGTCCAGCTGTAGGATTGTATACAATGTAGAACCTAGCTAGGGGTTTGTGTCCAATAGAACCGCACTGGGGTTTGTACCAGGAGGTTGGCCTCTTTACCTATAAGAGAAGTGGGCTGCCTTCTTGCCCGGGAAAGAGAAGAAGACTAGTTGGGGTGCTGGGTGTTGTATTGTCCTTGAGGGGTACTGTACCCGTGGTTAGTGAAATCCAAGAGTTGATTGGGGACTGGACGTAGGACTTCCATGTGGGAAGGGCCGAACCAGGATAAATTCCTTGTGTCCTTTGTGTGATTGTTTATTTGCTTCCACACTGCTACTCTTATCACAGTTAACTAACCAAAATTTTAAGTGATATTTTCTATGTTTAAGTTTCTATTTCAGATTTCAGAAAAACCAATTCACCCCCCTCTAGGTTAGCTTGTTGCCGTACCAAAAGGGCCAACAAGATGGAGCCCAGCTCAACGCCTGGGAGAAGCACAACACAAACACAATCAAGGCAAAGCACAACACACGCATAGACGGAGACACTCTCAACATCTGGCACACCGTGCTAGGAGGCAGACACCGCGTGTCCAAGCCTCGCCCACAGAAAGGGACTCAGACTGCTTGGACCTACCTATTGGGTTGACGGCAATCTCGATTGTCATTAACCAATGGTAGACGACACAGTCTATTGTCATCTACTATAGTAGACGGAAGTGTTGACTGCCGTTAACCACACCTTGATGGCAAGTGATCTTTCCACCAAGTTCATCCCGAAGAGCTTGACGACAACAAACCATGCCGTCAAGTTCATCGGCTTCTAGTAGCTGATACGGCCCTAGGCTGCTCCCCAGGGCAATCCAAGCCCAGAAAACATGAACTGATGTTGGGAAACGTTTTCCCACATCAAATAACACCATAATGATATCGGAAAACACCGATCCAACACTTGGATCGATCAACACACCCTCAAGTTCTTGGCATGGAAAAACCCTCCCCAAAACTTGATTTTCACACAAATCACATGCATTTCTTACTCATAGAAAGATCAAGGGGTTTAGGAGTAGGATCCCTACCTCAAGATGCTAAAAACTTCTAGAAAAACCCCAAAATCATGATGTTCATCGAAACACACCCTACGAGGCCGAACCCCCAAAGTCGTCATCTCCTCGCTCGATCCAAGGCCGCCACGAGCACAGCGACATCCAAATGAGCTCTCGTAGCTGCCGAAAGTAGTGGAGTAGGAGAGAGATGAAGGTGGTGGTGTGGAAAGAGGAAAATGGGTGGAATGGGAGGCCTCAGGTGGCCACATAAAAACAAACCTAGCCCAAGTTAACGTCAACCTAGGGTGCCGTCAACTGCACCGCCAAGAGGTTGATGGCAACATCGATTGCCGTCAAGTTGAAAGCTCGAAAATTTCCGAAAACTCGGGTAGATGGCAACATCTATTGTCGCCAAGACAAGGTTGACAGCACACTACGCTACCGTTAACATAATGTTGATGTCAATCAATCTTGATGTCAACTGACACTATTCTAGAAAGGCCCATTAAGGGTCCAATAAAGCCCAAGGCCTTACAGCCTCCCCCCCCTAAAAGAATTTCACCCTCTAAATTCAAACAAGAACAAGGGGAAAGGGATCTCACAAAATAGGTATGGAAACTACTTGCGCATCTCATCCTCGGTCCCCCAGGTCGACTCGCCGCCGAGTGCCACTGCCATGCAACATGAACCAGCAGAATGACATTGTTCCTCATCCTATGAACTCGAAATCCTCAATGTACATTGGAAACTCTGGCACTGTCAACACTGGTGTCACCTCAGTCCACTTTGAACTTAGGAGAATGTGCGACTCATCTGCAAGGTACCATCGCAACATCAATACATAGAACACATCGTGGAGCGCTTCTAACTCTAAAGGTAACTGCAGCCAGAATGCTAGACTCCCAATACGCTCAGTGATGGTGAAGGGTCTAATATAGAGGGGACTCAACTTCCCAGGTCTACCAAACCTCATCACCTCCTTCATAGGGGACACTCTAACAAATACCTGGTCCCCTACCTGAAACTCCAGCAGTCGCTTGCGCTGGTCTGCATAACTCTTCTGCCGACTCTGTGCTATCTAAAGCCTCTGTCTGACAAGCTGTTGAACCAACTCCGGCCCAGTGACAACATGCTCACCAACCTCAAACCAGTCAAGAGGAGTGTGACACAGTCATCCATATAGAGCCTCATAAGGTGCCATGTCGATGCTAGAATGATAGCTGTTATTATAAGCAAACTCAACCAACTGCAAGTGAGCTGCCCATGATTCCTGCCACTCCAAACAACAGGCTCGCAGCATGTCTTTCAAAGTCTAAGTAGTCCACTCTGACTGTGGGTGGTAAGTAGAGCTAAACGCCAACTTTATCCCCAAAGCTCTTTGAAAGCTGCGCCAGAACTTAGAAGTGAAATGAGGATCTCTATCTGGCACAATAGAGATTGGCACCCCATGCAAAGGAACAATTTGCTCCACATAAAGTCTGGCCAACCTACTCACCCCCCACCTAGCTCTAATGGGCAGGAATTTGGCAGTCTTCGTCAATCTATCAACAAGCACCCAAATACTATCATAACTCCTGATGTCCTCGGCAGTCCACACACAAACTCTATCGTCACATGGTGCCACTTCCACATGGGGATCTCTAGTGGCTTAACAAGCCCTCCAAGGAGTTGGTGCTCGACCTTCACCTACTGATAGACCAAACACCTGGCAACAAAAGCCACTATGTCTCTCTTCATCCTGCGCCACCAAAACTGTCGCCTCAATTTGTGGTACATCTTGGTTGACCCTGGATGAATCGAGTACCAGGACCTGGATGAATCGAGTACCAGGATCCATGTGCCTCGTGTAACACTGCTCTCCTGACAGACTCCTCAACCGGCACGTAGAGTTTGTCTCAGAACCTGACAATACCGTCATGATGTAACTCAACCTCTAGGAGTAGTAACACTGTGCAACTCAGGATCTGCCTACTGAGCCTCTATAATCTGCCGGACAATGGCTGGAGCAACTAACAAACTGCCTAGCATGCAATGTTGTTGCCTGGTGGAGACTCTAAAGGACCCCTCTGCTGCAGACTACCACTATCTGAACATGAGATAGCCAATCTGTGCCTTCCTACTCAGTGCGTCTGCAACTACATTAGCCTTTCCAGGCTGATACTCAATATTGAAATCATAGTCTTTCAGGTACTCCATCCAGCGCCGCTACCTCATATTTAAGTCCCTCTGTGAAAAGACATACTGCAGGCTCTGGTGGTTGGTGCAAACCACAAACCTTACTCCATACAAATAGTGATGCCAAATCCTCAAAGCAAAAACCATAGCAGCCAGCTCCAGGTTGTGGTGGGGTGGCTCTCCTCATGGGGCTTTAGCTGACGCAACGCATAAGCAACCACTCTACCATGCTGCATCAGAACTGCTCCCAAACCAACTCTAGAAGCATTTGTGCGGACCTCAAAACCCTCTGTACTTAAAGGTAACACAAGGACTGGCGCCAATGTAAGTAGTCGCTTCAACTCTATGAAGCTCTGGTCACACTACTCCTACCATTCAAATGGTACTCCTTCCTCATCAATGAGTTAGGGGTGCAACAATCTGCGAAAAATCTCTAATAAACCTATGGTAGTAATCAGCCAAGACTAGAAAACTATGTATCTCTATCACTGTGCGGGTCTCCCCCACTACAAAACTGTCTCGACCTTTGCTGGATCTACAGAAACTCCATCACCTAAGATTACGTGACCCAAAAAGTGAACTTGTTGCATCCAAAACTCACACTTACTGAGTTTGGAATACAGCTGGTGCTCTCTATAGATTATGCTTTTCATTCTTATGAACTATGAAGTGTCTACAAGGAAAATAATGAGAAAAGAATATAGAGGAAGGGAGATGGAGCGCAACTCCTTGATGTGTACATGATTGTTAGACATGCGAGGGTGTCGAAGGAGAAAAGTGCAGTAAATGCAAAAGGGAGATTGATCGCAGAATATCTTTTTGGAGCAGGGAGATGTGTCGGAGAGAGAGGGTTTGCTTATTCTTCTACGAGCACGACTGGCCATGGTAGAAGGCTTCTTCTTGTTTGATTACCCTTGCAAACACACAAAGAAAGGAGAGGATTAGCCAAAGACGTGTAGTATCAACTCTTAGAATAAAATAAAGCATGAAGAACATGGAGAAGAACACACCTTCTATGGCTTTTAAAACCCCTGGAATTTTTTTTTTTTAAGTGAAGAGGTCCACAGGGTCAGCGACCAGGAGAGTGCACCCTATTCCCGGGAATAGAATGAAACCACTCCACCAGTGCGAGCACCTGGGCCTGGATTATGATAAAATAAAGTGCCAACAGGTTACAACAGAGCGGGAGAAGCCCTTAGGGAGCAGTCCTAATGGAGGGTAGCCCAGAGCGGTCCAAGGTAAAAGGACCTTTGCAAGACGTAGGTAAAGAACCGCTAGAAAAGAAAAGTACATTTGAATTGGACGAACATCCAAAGTTTGCCAATGCATCAGCCAAATGGTTCGCTTCCCTGTAAGTATGATGAAAACCCAGTATTGGAGCCATGAAGAAAAGAATTAGCTTCTCTCCACCAGTATAAACAATTCCACGCTGGTGGTTTGTTGTGGCAATAGAAGCAACCAGAATAGCAGAGTCCGATCTGATTTCAAGCAGGGTGAAACCATATTCAATAGCTAAACGGATTCCATCGCATAAAGCCGGGTCTCAGCCACTAAGCTAGAACCATACCCATAGGAATGAGCAAAAGCAAGCAGCAGATTCCCTTACTATCTCTAATGCAGCCGCCTCCTCCACAGCTCCCGGATTCCTTTACTAGCACCATCAACATTAAGAACCATCCCCCTAATAGGCGGGATCCATCTGATAAGCTTGAAAGAAATGTCTCTAACTTTAGGAAAAAACCCAATGGAGTTGAGAATCTTCATATGCTGATCCTGGGGACTCACTTTGAATGTGGTAGCATCAAGGGACATATGAATCATAAAACGAATATTATGAGTAATCCTTCTAATAGAATAATTCTTACCCTCAAACCGCTGGGAACACCTGGCTTTCCAGATTTCCACAAGATGAGCATGACCGAATAAAGAGAGAAGAAACCACGAGGAGTAGAAGGATTAGAGTGGCATATAGTGTACCACAGCCGACAGGTAATGTTATCATGATTGCTCAGGTGGATGTTAAGGAGGACTGCAGCCCACTGCCAAAGGGAAGTCGCCAGCTCACTGTGTATAAATAGATGATTCAGATCTTCAACAGAGGGAGTAGAACAACAAGAGCACTTGGACACTATGGCAATACCATGTTCAGAAATGCGGGAATCCACAGGGATCGCTCTATACAAAAGCCTCCAGCAAAAGATAGCAGCACGTTTATAGTAGGCTGGGTGCCACAAACGCTTAAGGTGGGGTCTCTTAACACCATTCACAGAGAAGGTTCTATAGGCAGAAGAAGTAGTGAAACTACCCTCAGAGGAAGCAGTCCAGACACACCTATCCTCCTGGTTTAACAGATGCAGATCCTGAAGCAGAGAAGCGGCTGGCAGGAGCCTACGAACGGGGGGTGATGAGGATTGAGAACCACCTCACGAACAGTGATAGGGGGCCAGTGTAAGGGCCGTTGAGAAGATCTTGAAGGCAGCACTGGCCAATCCAGACATCTTTAAGGAAATCAACCGACCTCCCGTCACCATGATCCATCTAGAATTGTTAATGACATTACTGTGAGCAGCCCAGAAAACCAGTCTAGACATGCCATGAGGAATATAGTTCTTGAAAGGAAAACCACCATCCACTCTGAACCTGACTCTAGCATAAGAGGCCCACAAAGAAGAGCCATGATAAATGTTCCAAATCTGTTTAGAGGCCAGAGCTAATGAGTATGCCACAGACTTTTAATGTGAAGCCCACCTTTAGAGATGGGGTGATGGATGGTATCCCAGGAAACCCAATGCTTACGGTGGACACCATCTGTTCCACTCCAGAAGAAGTTTGCACAAACTTCTCAACATAGGAGATCACACTTTTAGGGATAGAGACAGTCGCAACAGTGTAGACTGGGATGGAATTAAGAACAGCGTTTATAAGAGTAGCCCTGCCAGCCTGGGAAAAGTACTTAGATTTCCAGGAATTCAACTTCATATTAATCTTATCAATAGGTATTTGAAATCTGCACTTTAGTTCTGCCAGATCTAAGAGGAACCCCAAGGTAACTCACAGCACAAGAGTGATGTTTGAAACCAGTAATGGAAGATATGTTGCGGGCCAATGAGGGGGGCGCTTTAGGAGACAAGATAAACAAACTTTTCTTCTCATTAATCTTCTGACCAGAATTAAGCTCATAATCCCGTAAGAACTTTTGCAGTCTGAGGATGTTGGATCTTTGGCCATTTAAGAACACAAGGGTGTCATCAGCGAATAGTAAATGAGGAGATAGGTGGACATCTCCTAGGACCAGAGAGAGGAAGGAGATAATTAGTAGACATAAGATGCCGTAAACCCCTTCTAAGAGCCTCCTCCATGATTATAAAGAGGGCGGGAGCAAGCGGGTCCCCCTGACGAAGACCTCTGGATGATTTGAAGTAACCCACAGTAGAGCCATTGAAGAGGATAGTGAACCAACAGTTAGAGACAAGCATACCACATAGGAAACAAATCTATTGGAAAAACCAAATTTGCGAAGCACAGCAAACATGAAGTCCCATTCTACTCTGTCATAAGCCTTCATCATGTCTAGCTTGAGGATGACATTATGACCACGAACTTTTCTGCTGAGATCCTGAAAAAGCTGGTTCGAAAGGGATATGTGATCCACAATATTCCTGCCTTTCACAAAAGCGCCCTGCTCTTCGGAAATGATAAGAGGTAAAATGTCGGATAGATGCCCACAAATAATTTTGGAAACAATTTTGTAACAAAAGTTACAAAGACTGATGGGCCTAAATTCACTAAAAGATGACGGGTGAGGAACCTTGGGAATAAGAGCAATCAAAGAAGAGCAAATACCCCTGGGGAGAGGGAACCCCATGAAGAATCCTTTGACAGCAGCAATAACATCAACGGAAATAATATCCCAACAGGCTTTGAAGAAAGACCCAGTGAAACCATCCGGCCTGGGGGCGCCATCCTCATGCATATTCCACACAGCCTCCTTAATCTCTTCAGGTAAGGGAATTTTAATTAGAGAGTCATTATGCTCATCATCAATCAAGAGAGGAATATTATGGAGAAAAGAAGTATCCACATGATGATTTTCAGAAGTCAAGAGGATTCAAAAAACTTTGCAGCTTCAGAAGATAGAATAGTCTGATCATCACACACTCATCATCAACTTTCAGTCTATGGATAAATTTTTTTCTCTATTGCCAAGAACCACTGCGTGGTAGAAGGCAGTGTTTTTGTCACCATCAGTAAGCCATTTGACTCTAGCCTTCTGAGCCCAGAACAACTCCTGGCAGTGAAGAGCACGACGGAGGGATGCATTGGCATTGTTGAGCAGAGATCTATTATCTGCAGAAGGGGTGTTGTCAAATTGTACTTGCATCTCCTCAACCTGCTTCTCGGCCTCATGAACATTCTCCTCCACCTTGCCAAAGACACTCAAGTTCCAGGAACACAACATATTCTTGGTGGCCTTAAGCTTGAGCTGGAGATTAAGAAAAGGATTATGAGAAGTAGCCGGGACACTCTTCCACACATCCTCCACAATGTGGTTAAAGGAAGCATGGGTTAACCACATCCGTTGGAATATAAACCTGGAGGGAAAAGTAGATTTGCTAACAATATTCATAAGAAGTGGGGCATGATCAGATGGCCCTCTAGGTAGATGCTTGACACTGAAAGCAGGGAAGGCCAGGCTCCATTGAGGATTGATTAAGACGCGATCCAGACGCACCTTGATAGCAGCGAGGCCCGTTCTGTTATTCGACCAGGTGAAACATTGTCCATTGAAACCAGCGTCCAGGAGGACCGGCAGCCGAGCAGAAGGAATTAAAATCAATCATGGACGTGTGTGAAGGAATAGAACCACCAGCTTTTCTGAAGGATTACTCACACAATTAAAATCGCCCCCACCATCCAAGGCAAAGAGAGATTGCTCCCCACATGCAGGAGCTGATCAAAAAGATCACGACGCAACCCCAGGTCACACGCAGCGTAGATAGCAGTGAACATGCACACAGGTTGTTCATCATTCAAGATAACAGCTGAAATGGACTGATCAGAAGTGTCAGTAACTTGAAGAGACACGGAGTTGGACCAGAAAAGCCAGATTTTAGAGTTATCACCAGCATTACCAGCATAACCATGCATATTAAGGTAGCGACAAATTGTGTCGGCCCCAGATAGGGAAGTTTTTGGCTCAAATATGGAAAATAGGTATGTTGTGTGCATGCATTAATATGTGTGCGTGTGTTGATTGGATGATAATTAAAAGTAGATTTTATGGACAAGAGGGAGAACAACCACGTTGGGGCTTAGAGGAGATGATGATGTGAATAAACAAATATGAAAAAGAAGAGAAGGAGGTGCTTCCCCTTTAATGGCACAGGGAGTTGCTTGTTGGAGATTTTGAAGATGCAGAGGATGCTGCACTGCTTGATGATGGAGATGAGAGGTGTTGTTGAGGCGGTAGTCTAGCAGGGCTTCGCCTTGGAATCACTTCTCAAATTCACTAGACGTGATGGTTCTCTGAAGTCTCCAACCTTCTTTGAATGACGAGACATAGGACACATTTATAGGAGCAAAGGCTCAAAGTCCGAGGTGGACAAGCAATGCAAATCGTGATGGACACAGTGGTCGCATTTAAAGTTGAATCGCGACGGTCCATATGGGCGCATCCAGAAATTTCCAATTATAATCGGATTCTGACCAAAATAAAAATCTTAATCACAACAGGAATGATCGATGCGGTTAGGAATATCCGAATTTTATTTATGGAAACTTGCCAAAAGTCAAATTAGAATATTGAATTGTGATGGGGGTACCAGATGCGTTTCAATAAAAGGCAACAAGTATTTCCAAAAATAAAATAAGAAAATTGTCGAGAAATATAGAAGTTCAGAATTGCGACGTACATATCCGACGCGTTCAAGAATGTTCAGCAACCGATGGACCAATCGATGTTTGTACAATCGATGAATAATCACGACAGACACAACCAACGTGTTCAAGATATTCAACAATTGATGGACCAATCAATGTTTGTATAATTGATGGAGAATCGCGACGGGGTTACCTGATGCATTAATGGTCTTTGGCAATCGATGAGCCAATTGATATTTGGTTTCCAATCGATATGAATTGCGACGGGTCTACCCGACACGCTTAAGATCGATTGATGGAACAATCGATGTTTGGTCACCAATCGATGCATAGTCGCGATGGTTTGACCTGACGTGTTTTGTTTCCTCTCCATCAATCGATGTGAAACGCAACTACAATATCCATCACAATTAACATTTTTGTTCAACCTCCAGCAAGCTAGGAAAATAAGGGGAAGCACCAAGAAATGATGAGATGATCGGAGGGACCTGAATATGGGGAAAAATACTCTCACAAGGCAAAAAGGGAGCCATTTGTGGCATTATGTCGTAATTCGAGATTTGCCCACGATGTTGTCAATTTTAGCCTGTCTACACTCTCACAGAGTCTGCAACACGATCCTTAGGTGTGGGGCGTGCTCCTCCTCTGAAGCAAAGTACACTAGAATGTCGTCATCAAACACCATGACAAACTAGTCCAAGTATTGGTGGAACACCCTATGCATTAGATCCATGAAGGTCGTCGATGCATTGGCGAGCCAAATGGCATCACCAAAAACTCAAAGTGCCCTATCTGGTCCTAAAGGTTGTCCTCTCCATATTTGAATCTCTGATTCCTAGCTAATAGTAGCCTGACCTCAAGTCAATCCTGGAGAAAACTTGAGCCGACTGAAGCCGATCGAAGAGATCATCAATCTAGGTAGTGGATACCTATTCTTGATGGTCACACTTGATTCAATTCATGTAATCAATACACAATTGCAGGCTACCATCCTTATTCTTCACAAATAATACTGGAGGCCCCCGGGGAGAAAAGCTAGGGCAAATGTAGCCTTTCTCCAACAGCTCCTCCAAATGTCTCTTCAATTCTCGTAATTCGCTGGTGTCATGCGTTTACGATGCCTGTGCAAAAGGTGCAGTGCCAAGGAACTGTGAAAGTGCTTAATCACGCGCAAAGAATAATTTTTTTTTCTGTTAAAATGAAAATATATGGATGATGAATGGATGGAAAAGAACAAGATGGAAGAAGAAGAAAAGAGAGAGTGCGGTGTGCACTAGATGGAGGTGTAATTGCTAGGTACGCATGGGTACCGAAGGAGAGAACGAAAGACGAAGATTACTTACCTTCACTCGAGATCGCGGGAGTGATGTATGGGTTGACTCTTACTTCTCCAAACGGCCATCCGACGAAGAAGACTTCAGTTTACTTGGTTACCTCCCAAAAAAGATTAACAAACAAGTGAAATGAACGATTAGACAAGTGCGTAATATTAAATTCAATGAAAAAATTGAGAAAATTTATTTGCATGGGCTTGAACACACCTTGTGGAGGTGGGTGTAAGACCCCTCAGTGGAGTATGGGAATGAAAGAAATGAAGTAGGGTGAGACCCTGAATTTTCTGTCATTTATATTGTGCATGCAATATTCATTGTCGTAAATATAGTGCTGTATTAAACTTTACATACTATAATTATAAATTGTTCATGTGCTTATGCGTGTAATAAATTATTTTCGTGAACATAAGTAATTAGCTAATTTTGTATATGATGTACTTATTTAAATACTGTACGTGTTGTATTTAAGCAATGCTGTGCAATATAGTATGAAGTATACCATGCATCTTGCAAGATATGTGAGACTACTTTTGTACATGTATTATATTAAATGTGTATGTATTATCTAATGGTTGAGATGCATATTGTATTTATATGTACATGCATATAGTATTGATATATTCCAAGCATATCTACGTAACTATGAAGCATAAATGTAAATATGTATATGTTATCTTGTGCAAATATATTGTCTAACCTAGGCAGGTTAAATTGTTATAGTGTATATAGTACTTAAATAATATGGTGCAATGTAATATATCAAAATATTATAAGCATGCTATAATTATGTAAATCAAGCATGTTGTATGTAATTATGCTTTGTGCACATATAGATGTATAGTTTAACTTGTGCATGTATAATTATAATTCCTCACGTGTATATGTATGTATATAGATATATATATATTATCTTCTGTGGATATAAGTGCTTAGCTAATAATGTACATCATAAAGTTATTTAAATCCTACATATATTGAATTTAAGAAATGTGGTGCATATAATAGAAGATTATTGCTATACATCCTATGGATATATATAAGTTATTTCTGTTGGTAGGGGTGGCATGTAGTATCTAACTAGGATGTGGATGTTACATTTATATATCAAGCATGATGCATGTAATTATGTAGTGGTATGTAATATGTATATATATGGCATGTTATTGAGCAATTATCTTTATTTGAGATTAGTACAAGTTATACTTAAATAAATAATAGTAATGCATGTAGTTTAATAGTGAATGTAAATATATTTATTATGCACACACTATGTTGTGGAGCATAATTGTATGTTAATTGATGCAATTGTGTTTTGGCCAAGGGGGACAGTGGCGGCCAACACTGGGCCGTGACTAGAAGCCTGTGATTGGCGTTCAGATCGATGGACGCCAAGCACAGGGTTGGCGGCCACATGTCTGGACGCAATTCCAGTTGACTACAGTGGATTCCTACAATGGATGTGGACGTCAATATCCTTCCTGCGTAACGGTTCAGATTTGGTAAACTCCTGCATTATGGCCGGTTCCAGTTTAGGAAAACCCATCCTAAGTCGTAGGGAACCACCCTTAGTGTACCCAACCCGTCAAACTCTATAAAAACACATCTTCTAGCCGTGCCAAGTCTTTTGGTGTTGGAGAAAACCCTAGAACTCCTTGTGAGAAAAAGTTGAACTTCAAGGCTTCGTTCTGGGGACCTGGAGGAATTTCTGGAGATCTACAACGACTGGAGCGTAGCCCACCATCAAGGAGGCATCCTCAACCCCGAGGATCATCCCACAACAATGGAGAACCGGATCTAAGGAGTTTCTGAGCACCTTCTTAGCAGGGCCGAGGAGGGCTTCATCGGCGAAGTTTGATTTCTAGGATTTATTAGAGGGAAGTAACCTATGTATATCAATCCTATACTGTCTCCCAGGTTCTAGAATTTTTCTGGATTTTTCCTGTGTCCTGGACCCTCCAATTTCCACGTGCATGTGAGTGCTGTCTACGTAGTCTACTGTTTGGAGGTTGGCGGCAACATCCTGTGCCGCCAAGATCATGTGTTGGCAGCAGGGGATGGTGTAGTTGACTCAGTAGGTGGCCAGCACTGTGCAGTCAAGTTCTTCAGTGTTATGAAAACTACTGTTTGATCTTCTTTAAGACATTTGATTAACTTCTGGGTATGTGTGCATGCTGTAGATTTTATGTGGGGTCAAAGGTGATCAGTAGGTCATGTCATGAGGTTTTAGTGAATTTTCATGATTTGTGTTAATTACTAAAATTCTGATAATTGGACTATGAGCATAAAATGACCATGTTTAATCTGTGTAAATAAGTCAGTTGTGAGTTAGGGTTTAATGAATTTTATGCAAGCATGTAATGACTGTATCTGCGCATTGGCACTATTAGATTTGACTGTTATATTGTGATTCCTACTTTGGAGAAATTAGTGAGAAATGCACTTGTAATTTGCTTTAATTGTTATAAATATATTTCACATTCAGAAAAATCTATAAAATTGAGTATATGTTATAATTACTGTTTCTAATCTATGATAAAAATTTCATGATGTTTTGATAATAGTAGGTATGTTATGGTTTTAAATGAGGAAAATGGCCATGTTTAGTATGTTAGGTTTAATTTGTGTAAATCAAGGGTTAAACAACATGTTAATTCTTATTTTAGGTGTTATCATTGTTAAATAGTAAGAATGAATTCTGCAAACTAAAAGATAAACTGTTATGTAAAGTGTATGTAAAAAGAGAGTAAAGAGTGTATATAATTGTGAGAAAAATGTGATGAAGTATGATAATGTGATTAATGTAAAATTTGGCCAAAATTGACGCTGCTACCATAGGGGTCCGAGAGCCGTACCATAGAAAAGTCCCTATGGAAAGCTCAACGTATGTGAAATAAATCCTAAGGGCATTAGGATGAAATCTGGATGTGGACAGGTTCCACTGGTTAGGGTGGAGAGGGCTTCTCTTGGTTCTGCGCAGTTACCTAGATTATCACCACATTGCCTAGGTGATGAATAAGTGATATGCGAGTGTGAATTATGCTATGAGCAAAATTCCTCTAGTTGGTAGTTAGGACTATGTGTCATTGCAACTAAAAAAAAACATGTGAATAAAGTAATGTGAATGTGAATATGGACGGGAAGTGTAACGTCGCGCATTTTTCGGATCCTCGTGGATCGTGTGTTTAGCGCTTGTGGTGGCCAATGTGGCGTGTCTTTATGTGTGGGTGTGTGTGTTTCTGGGGCTTACTGGGCCGACAGTTTGGGCTTACAGTACCCTAGATTGCTCAGCCTGTCATCGCGACAGGAAGGTGTGTCGCGTTCTTAACGCGACAGAGGTGGCGTCGCATCATGTGGCCGCCTTGGTGCGTTGAGCGTCTGCATGTGCGCCACGTGTAGTGCTCAGGGCAGCGGGCGTTGGAAGGCGACGCTCAGGCCGTTCCGAACTGCAGCAGGTTTTAAATAACCCCAGCCAAGCAGAACGCAGAAGGGTTCTGCTCGGCCAGGGGGAGAAGCTATGGCAATTTTTGCTGGGTTTGGCATCTTCAGCGTGTCCTCACTGTAGGGAGTCCGGGAGAAGCAGGGGAAACGCTGGAGATCGCTGCATAGCAGTCTTCGCAAAGGTAGGTGAACTCTTCCGTTTTCAGGGTGTAAATCGCATGGGATAGGGTTCCAATCAGTTTAATACATTTCTAACAATAGATACCATGCTTAGGTATTCACAAAGCATGAAAACAAAGAATTAGGGTGGTTGTATGGTGTGGAATGGGCTGTCATGGAGAGAGCCCAGATTAGGGTTTCCGCCTGCTAAGGCGACGGGTCCCTATGTCGCGTCCTGAACGCGACACAGCGATGTGTGCGTTAAGGATCAGGAGGTGACATGTAAGTAGGTCGCGTTCTAGATCTGAAGGCGACATGTCGTGGCGACGCCTTCTGAAGGCGACCCAATGGGTTGTCGCGACTTGGCCTGAGAGGCCCTGTTTGTGCATGGTTTACGCATGTAACTATCCGATTATCGTTATCGCTATGCTTAGTGTTAGTGAGCAGTGCATTGGCACTTGTGGCGCTCTGTGAAGCGCGTGGTTCTCGAGGCTAGCTCACAGGTACGATAGCTAGCTAGTAGTTTTCCTGTGGACATAGTGTTCACACGAGGCAGGTGGTGTTCACGTGTTGTGGACCGTCAGTACACGAGGTTTACGTGAGGTTTCACGTGGTTTGTGCGGTGCACACGTGGTTTCTGTGTACGTGTCAGGTAGTAGACGCCTACCGTGGTTACCTCTCCAGTTGGGTACCCCAGGTTCTCTGTGAGCCAGGCTGTTAGCTCGGGGCTTTGTCCCGATACTTGTGCTGTACCGTCGAGGTCTGTGTCGTCTGACCTGGACACCCTCACTCCTTAGTTTGAGTTGTAGGTCTGGCTGAGGGAAAGACGACAGTGGGATAGTGACTCTTGAGTTTTTTTGTTTTTAGTCACTTGTAGTGCGCTCTTAGTTGGGGGTACGGACACTAGTTGTCGACACTGGTCCCCACTAGTCCTTTCCCAGTGCCTCACTCTTGAGCCCAGGCCAGGGTCTCTAGAGGTGCCAGGCCTGGCCTGCGACCGTGTGGTCCGCAGGTTGTGGTGTTTAGTTGGTCTCCACAGTTGCTTGTCTTTTTCACGTGGAGTGGCAGCTGGACCTTTCGTCCTCCGTGGCTGCGAGACTGAGAGGTAGATCTGTGTTAGTTTGTCCAAGTCTGTTGCTGGTGTCGTGAACCAGTCTACGTGGCTCGAGTGTGGCGGTCTCTACCGTAGCTCGTACATATGTTGGAGTTTTGTCGTTTATTTATTACAGCTGTTTTACACAGTTAGCTAGCGGTGAGTTTGTTTATAGCTTTAATATCCTGTTTAGTTGTGCTATAAATTGCTAGCATAGTTTACTGCTTTCGTACTTTTGTTTGGTTTGCTCGGTGTTGGGGGAGTTCCCTACTGAGCCAGTGACTAGCGAGGCTCACCCCACTCCCCATAGGCGAGGGCGAGGAGGAGGTTTTTCTACCGTCGTCCAGTTCGGAGCCGCGACGTAGCGGTGTTGGCCCAGCGCCTCCAGCAGTGTAGCTTTTCTTTCTTCAGTTGTACCTATTATACCTCGGGGTAAGCCCCAGGCTTGTGTACTTTCCTTTATTTCTTTTGAAGTTGGCTATGTAAAACCTTGTGTATTATAAATGCAATGGTGTGTTCCTTTGTATTTTCACAGACTAGTGCGTGGTATCCCTTCCGAGGCCTCGGTCCGTTCGCGGGAGACGGACTCAAGTCAAGTACGTTACCGGTTTAACGAGCTTGGACGAGGCATTCTGTCACAGTTGGTATCAGAGCAAGGTCCATGTGAATATAAAGGAATTAAGAAGTTACATAGCCATATCTTCTTCTAGATACACTGCTGGTAGCTAGCCTTGGTTTTGTAATGACTCGTTGTTTTGCCTATGGTTGGCTTGTTGTGTGTGTAGGTAGTTGTAATGGCTGATAGAAGAGACTGGGGTGGTGGAGGAAACAACCCTGAGGAGTCGACTCAGCGGATGATAGAAAGGATTTGGGAGAGCCTCACCGATATTCAGATGAGGATGGATGAGCAGGCACCGGTACCACCAGTGGTCGGAGAGGCGGTACCTGTGGCCCCAGTTCCCCCACCGCCAGGGGTGGAGGTACCTTTTGTGGCACCAGTACCACCATCACCACCCTGATTGCGGCAGAAGAGCCAGTGGTGCAAGTTGAAAGGTTTTTGAGGTTGCAACTGCCCACTTATACAGGAGGGCCGAATCCAGATACAGCTGAGCACTGGATTCATGAGATTGAGAGGGTCTTTATGACCATGAGATGTCTGGCAGCAGAAAAAGTTGTGTTGGCTACTTTTCAACTGAGGGGATTTGCACAGGAATGGTGGCGTCTGAAGATGCAGACCACCTTTGCAGGCAGAATAGAGGGTGCTATTACCTGGCCTGAATTTCTTGAAGTGTTAATGATACATTCTTTCCTCTTCAAGTGCAGCAGGCAAAAGAGGCAGTTCAGGACCTTGCAGCAAGGTGGGACTTCGGTTCTGGAATATCAGATGCGGTTCATGGCATGAGCAGGTATGCACCCTATGTTGTCACGGATAATGCTATGATGGTTGAATATTTTACCCATGGTTTGAGGCCATAATTGCAGACTGCATAATACCATTAATGTGTAGAATTGAAGAAGCATCCCAGAGAGCAGCTACTCTGAAAGAGCAGTTCGGACTCGTCAGGTAGGCGAGTCAGGTTCGGGTAGTTTCCGGCTACCCCAGCAGTCAGCGGGTGTGAGTAAGGGCAAAGCATCAGCAGGACCTTCCTCATCAGGTTTTGGTAAGTGGGGCCAAAATTAAAGCAGGCATTTAAGGTAAAGGAAGAGGATGGGGAGGTCGTCAGCAAATTCAGTAGGGTCGTAGCAAGCTAGAGTGGAAGAATCGCAGCAAAGTACTGCCAGGCAGCCTATCCTTCCACCAGGCTATAGGTGTTTTAATTGTAATCAGTCGGGGCATTTGATCCGTAATTGTCCCTATCCGAGGGAATATGGTTATGGTAGAGGTGTTCAGCATCCGCAGCAGTCTCAGCAGCCACCAGCAGGTCGTGGCAAGGAGCATTACCGGAGAGAGGTAGGGGCCGGGTTATGGCTATCACCCGTGCCCAGGCGGAGGCATCGAATATGATAGAAGGTACTATCCCATTTATGAATATTCAGCAAAAATTCTATTTGATTCAGGTGCCTCGCATTCATTTATTTCTGAAGAATTTTGGATAGTATGGCTCACCCCTTGAAGAAAAATCATGTGAATTAGTAGTGGAAGTTCCCTCTGGTGAGTTTATGCTCACCTCGTGTTATATAGATGAGGCTCCAGTTGTGTTTGAAGGGAACCAGATGCCAGGTCGGTTATATGCTTTACAGTTGATCGATTATGATATCATTTTGGGTATGGACTGGCTTGAGGCCTATGGAGCTATGCTAGATTGCAGAAAGAAAAGGATCAGGTTTTGTCACCCCAATGGTTCTGTATTTGAATATCAAGGTATGCCTTTTTGTGCTTCTAAGTTTATAATTTCTGCAATTAGAGCTAGAAGGTTGATTAATGCGGGGTGTGTGGCTTACTTAGCTTCTGTAAGTTTGATAGAAACTAGTAAGTCAGTTGAGGCAGTTCCATGGTTAGGGAATTTGCGGATGTGTTTCCAGATGAGTTGCCTGGTTAAGCTCCACACAGAGAGGTGGACTTTACTGTTGAGTTGTTGCCGGTACCATGCCGATTTCTAAGCACCCTATCAGATGGCACCGGCAGAACTCAAGAGTTGAAGAAGCAATTGGAAGAATTGTAGAAAAAGGGTTTATTAGGCCGAGTCACTCCCCGTGGGGAGCACCAGTGTTATTTGTGAAAAAGAAGGATGGAAGCTTTCGAATGTGTATTGACTATAGAAAGTTGAATGATGTGACCATTAAGAATAAGTACCGTTGCCAAGATAGATGATTTGTTTGACCAATTGCAGTCAGCCAAGGTGTTTTCTAAAATTGACTTGAGGTCAGGGTACCATCAATTGAGAATCAGAGAGGAGGATATAGATAAAACAGCTTTTAGAACCCGATATGGTCACTATGAGTTTGTGGTTATGCCGTTTGGGCTAACCAATGCTCCTGCAGCTTTCATGGATCTGATGAATAGAATTTTTCATCCGTACTTGGACCAATTCATTGTGGTCTTTATAGATGATATTCTGATTTATTCAGCTTCTGAAGAGGAGCATGCTGCTCATTTGAGGTTTACTCTTCAGTTATTAAGAGATAATCAGTTGTTTGCTAAATTTAGTAAGTGTGAGTTCTGGTTGAAGGAAATTCAGTTTTTGGGTCATGTCATTTCGGCAGATGGAGTGGCAGTCGATCCAAGTAAAGTGGAATCTGTGATGAAGTGGGAAGTGCCTAAGACAATTACAAAGATTAGAAGTTTCTTGGGGCTGGCAGGCTATTATAAGCGCTTCATACAAGATTTTTCTAAGATTGCGGCACCCATGACTAGACTGACTAGGAAGGGTGTACCATTTGTGTGGTCCGGAGAGTGTCAGAGAAGTTTTATGGAATTAAAGAAAAGGCTTACTACAACACCAATATTGACACTACCGCAGGATGTGGTGGATTTGTTGTGTATACGGATGCATCTAGAAGAGGGCTGGGCGCAGTGTTAATGCAGCATGGCAAGGTGATAGCTTATGCGTCCAGGCAATTGAAGCCAGCAGAAGAGAATTATCCCACCCATGATTTAGAATTGGCAGTAGTTGTGTTTGCTTTGAAAATGTGGAGGCATTATTTGTATGGCGAAAGATTTGAAATTTTTACGATCATAAAAGTTTAAAGTATATTTTCTCTCAGAAGGATTTAAATCTTCACCAGCGTAGATGGGTGGAATATTTGAAGGATTATGATTTTAGTTTGGCCTACCATCCGGGTAAGGCCAATGTTGTTGCTGATGCCTTAAGCAGGAAGGCTTATGTAAGTCACATGATGATTAAAGAATGGAAGTTGTATGAGGAGATAGCAGAAAACTCTTTGTACGTGCTAAGTAGTCAGCGACGGGCAGTACTACCCAGTAGTACTGTAGAGCCGTCTTTGTATTGACAGATTGTTGAAGCTCAGAAAGCAGATGCAAATTTAGCTGAAATTGTGAAAATGGAAGGGTTACCCTTGATGATAATTGTGTGGTTAGGCTAAGAGGCAGGTTATTTGTACCAGTAGAAAGAGAGTGAAGCAAGAGTGTTAGAAGAGGCTCATAAATCCGGTACACTATCCATCCAGGCAGTACTAAGATGTACCAGGATCTGAGAAAGCATTTCTGGTGGCCTCATATGAAAAAGGAAATAGCTGAATTTGTTTCAAGATGTGCTGTGTGTCAACAATTAAGCCAGAGCATCAGAAGCCTGGAGGTCTATTGCAACCGTTACCCATTCCGCAGTGGAAGTGGGATGATATTGCCATGGACTTCGTGGCAGGCCTACCGAGAACAACATCAAGTCATAATGGAATATGGGTGTTTGTTGATAGACTGACTAAAGTATGCAGATTGGTGCCAGTGAGTAGGTCTTGGCCAGTGGATAAATTAGCAAAAGTGTATGCTGATAGAATTATTCCACTTCATGGTGTTCCGAAGTCAATTGTATCTGATAGAGATCCCAGATTTACTTCAGGTTTTTGGAGGAGCCTGTAGAGAGTTGTGGGCACTGAGCTGAGGTATAGCTCAGCTTACCACCGCAGACGGATGGTCAAATAGAGAGAACTATCCAGACAATAAAGATATGTTGCGAGCTTGTTGTTTAGTTTGGGGTGGTAGCTGGGAGCATCATTTGAGTATGGTGGAATTTGCTTATAATAATAGTTACCATACCAGCCTTGAATGGCACCGTATGAAGCTTTATATGGAAGACCATGTAGAACACCTTTAAATTGGCATGAAGTGGGAGAGAGGCAGTTAGTGGGCCCTGAGTTAGTTTAGCAAATTACAGAGTTAGTAAAGTTTTTAAGGAAAAATTGCAAACAGCTCAGGGTAGGCAGAAAAGTTATGCTGATAATCGGAGAAGGCCACTTCAATTTGAAGTTGGAGATCATGTTTTTCTGAAAATTTCTCCTAGCAAAGGTATTTTGAGATTCAGTAAGAAGGGAAAGCTGAGTCCGAGATATATGGGACCCTTCCAGGTGTTGGAAAGAATTGGGGAGACAGCGTATAGGCTGGATTTTCCAGCAGATTTTGCAGATGTTCAAGATATCTTTCATGTCTCCATGTTAAAGAAATGTATTGAGGACCCAGCACAGATAATCAGTTATCAATGAAGTGATTTGAGACCGGACATGTCCATGCCTGAATATCCGGTACAAATTACTGGTCGGAAGATGAAAAAGTTGCGAAATAAAGAAATTGAGTTAGTTAAAGTTAGATGGGAGAATAGACTAGGTGGTGAGGATACCTGGGAGTTAGCCGACGAAATGGCTAAAGATATCCTTACTTGTTTGAGTAATGTTTTAAATCTTTTTAGATGATAGTATTTGTAAATGTATGTGTATATTATGTGGGAATTGTATTATGAATTTCGAGGTCGAATTTTTTTTTAGATGATAGTAATGTAACGTCGCGCATTTTTCGGATCCTCGTGGATCGTGTGTTTAGCGCTTGTGGTGGCCAATGTGAGGCCAATGTGGCTTGTGTGTCGTGGTGTGTGTTTCTGGGGCTTACTGGGCCGACAGTTTGGGCTTACAGTACACTAGATTGTTCAGCCTGTTCATCGCGACAGGAAGGTGTGTCGCATTCTTAACGCGACAGAGGTGGCCGTCACGTTCATGTGGCCGCCTTGGTGCGTTGAGCGTCTGCGTGTGCGCCACGTGTAGCGCTCAGGGCAGCAGGCGTTGGGAAGGCGATGCTCAGGTCCGTCGCGACCTGGTCGCGACGCCACGATCCGTCGCGTTCCGAACCGCAGCAGGTTTTTAAATAACCCTAGCCAAGCAGAACGCAAAGGGTTCTGCTCGGCCATGGGGAGAAGCTGTGGCGATTTTTGCTGGGTTTTGGCATCTTCGGCGTGTCCTCGCTGCAGGGAGTCCGGGAGAAGCAGGGGAAACGCCAGGAGATCCCTGCATAGCATGTTCTTCGTGAAGGTAGGTGAACTCTTCCCGTTTTCAGGGTATAAATCGCATGGGATAGGGTTTTAATCAGTTTAATGTGTTTCTAACAATAGATACCATGCTTAGGTATTCACAAAAGCATGAAAACGAAGAATTAAGGGTGGTTTGTATGGTGTGGAATGCGCTGTCATGGAGAGAGCCCGGATTAGGGTTTTTGCCTGCTAAGGCGATGGGTCCCTATGTCGCGTACTGAATGTGACACAGCGATGTGTCGCGTTAAGGATCAGGAGGCGACATGTAAGTAGGTCGCGTTCTAGATCTGAAGGCGACATGTCGTGGCGACGCCTTCTGAAGGCGACCCAATGGGTTGTCGCGACTTGGCCCGAGAGGCCCTGTTTGTGCATGGTTTACGCATGTGACTATCCGATTATCATTATCGGTATGCTTAGTGTTAGTGAGCAGTGCATTGACACTTGTGGCACTCTGTGAAGCGTGTGGTTCTCGAGGCTAGCTCACGGGTTACATAGCTAGATAGTTGTTTTCCTGTGGACATAGTGTTCACACGAGGCAGGTGGTGTTCACGTGGTGTGGACCGTCAGTACACAACGTTTACGTAAGGTTTCACGTGGTTTGTGCGGTGCGCACGTGGTTTCTGTGTACGTGTCAGGTAGTAGACGCCTACCGTGGTTACCTCTCCAGTTGGGTGCCCCAGGTTCTCTGTGAGCCAGGCTGTTAGCTCGGGGCTTTGTCTCAGTACTTGTGCTGTACCGTCGTGGTCTGTGTCGTCTGACCTGGACACCCTCACTCCTTAGTTTGAGTTGTACGTCGGCTGAGGGAAAGACGACAGTGGGACATGACTCTTGAGTTTGTTTTTAGTCACTTGTAGCACGCTCTTAGTTGGGGGTACAGACACCAGTTGTCGACACTGGTCCCCGACTAATCCTTTTCCAGTGCTTCACTCTAGCGAGCCCAGGTCCAGGGTGTCTAGAGGTGCCAGGCATGGGCCTGCGACCGTGTGGTCCGCAGGTGGTGGTGTTTAGTTGGTCTCCATAGTTGCTTGTCTTTTTCACATGGAGCGGCAGCTGGACCTTTCGTCGTGGCTCCGAGACTGAGAGGTAGACCTGTGTTAGTTTGTTCGAGTCTGTTGCTGGTGTCGCGAACCAGTCTACGTAGCTCGAGTGTGGCGGTCTCTACCGTAGCTCGTACACGTGTTGGAGTTTTTTCCGTTTATTTATTACAGCTGTTAACGTAGTCGGCTAGCGGTGAGTTTGTTTATAGCTTTAATATCCTTGTTTAGTTGTGCTATAAATTGCTAGCATAGTTTACTGCTTTCGGTACTTTTGTTTGGTTTGCTCGGTGTTGGGGGAGTTCCCTACTGAGCCAGTGACTAGCGAGGCTCACCCCTACTCCCCACAGGCGAGGGCGAGGAGGAGGTTTCTCTACAGTCGTTCGGAGCCGCGACGTAGCGGTGTTGGCCCAGCGCCTCCAGCAGTGCAGCTTTTCTTTCTTCAGTTGTACCTGTTGTACCTCGGGGTATGCCCCAGGCTTGTGTACTTTCCTTTATTTCTTTTGAAGTTGGCTATGTAAAACCTTGTGTATTATAAATGCAATGATGTGTTCCTTTGTATTTTCAGGACTAGTGTGTGGTATCCCTTGCGAGGCCTCGGCCCATTCGCGAGAGATGGACTCGGGTCAAGCACGTTACTGGTTTAACGGGCTTGGACGAGGCATTCCGTCATAGTAAGTGCCCATGATGCACGTGGTAAGTGCAATGATGTGACATGTGATAATGAATGTGCAAGAGAAAATATGTGAAAAAGTGTGAAAGAATATATAAGAAGAGTAATGTTAATGAGAGTGTAAATGCATGTGAAAACCAAGGTAAAACGTATGTATTCATTTTATTTATGGTTGATTGGTTGAATATAATGCCATGTTGGTATCATGTCATTTAGATTAATATCATCCATATGGTAGAATAAGTGAATATGTGAATGTAAAATGTAAAGTAATGCAATGTGGAAAAATGAGCATGTAGAATTGTCAAATGAATAAGATGGCATGTGAACAAGTGTAAATCCATGTATTATGTTTGATTAATGTCAAAATAGAAAGCAAAATGAGATTATGTTATGATAAATACTTGAAATATTGTTTGAGTTCCATGTTAAAGTAACTATTCATTTAGTATATAGTTTCATGCTTAAATTGTAGATAATTGCCAACCGATTTGGATATGTTTTAAATCTTCAAACCATGATTAATAAAGGTGGTGTCCTTGTGATTTATTCATATTAAAACAGTAAATGAAATGTGTAAATAAATGAGAAAAATGCATGTGAAACATGAATAGATATCATGTTAGGTTGTTATCTACTTTATGCTTAACTCCGTGTTCTAATTGGTAGAATTGTTCAAGGATATGGATAATGTTTAGATTAATAAATCATGTTACATGATAGGTGTTTAAGAGTGCATGTGCTCATGTCATGTATACACTAATATGATTGTGCCTAATTATGATAGAATGTTTAGTATCATGTTATGTAGTTATTAAAAAGCATGTGCAAGTGTCATGAGAGTATGATAATTTATACATTAAAACAGCAAGTTAAATGTGTGATGAAATGATATTAATGCATGCGAAATTGGCTAGATACCATGCTAGGAGTGTTCATTATCTTGTACATAACCTTATGTCCTAAATTGGTAAAAGTTGTGCAATGATATGAAAAAGATTTGAACCATGTATCATAGGACATTCCATGTGTAGAGAACTGGTGTAGGTGTATGTTATCTTCCATGTTTTTAATATGAGTATGTGTTAATTAGAAATGTGTTTGGGTGAATTATGTGTAATGAACATAAGAAGCATGTGCCTATAAATGTTGTGGTTAGAATGATAGAATGTGTTTTCACTATTGGTAGCTTAGTGGTGTGATATGTGTAAGTTTGATATTTTAGATTACTTGCTGAGTCTTTTAGACTCATACTTGCTTCGACGTACAGGTGTGACAGGTTATCCCGTAGCTGAGGAGAAGATAGTGAAGATTGACACCGCATTCAAGGAGTAGTTACTTGTGGAGATTTTCTTTTGTAGTTGCTTTAATTCATAGTTGGATAATGTTATTCATATGGACAATGTAATGGACAATGTGGTTCTTCCCAAGTTGTAATAATGTGGACTCTAGCACTTCTCTCTATAAATAGATTGTGGAATGTGTGATGATGATGGAATGAAGTTAATATTCTTCTAATCTGCTGTACTCTTCTAATATTCATGGACATATCAACCTTATCATTAGTGTTGGGTTACTATCCCACTGTGACGACGCTCTTTATACCGATGGAGATTGGTATAATCGTATCGGTATGAGGAGGGTCGTTACAAGTAATGGTGTGAGAATTATGGTGATGGTGAATGCACTAAATGATGGATTAAAAAGAACAAAAGGGAGAGTAAGAAAAATCTGTTGGAGAGCTTGGCGTTGCAGTGGATGAGGATGAAGAGGAAGAAGTCTCCTCCTCCTTCCTCTAATGAACTTGAGAGGTTGAAAGCAAAGTTCCAACTGAAGAACACTTGAGGTAGAGCTTGAGGGGGGGGGGGGGGGGGGGGAGTCTTCTCTTCAGGCTCGGAGTTCGGCTCTTTAACGCAGAAGGGCTTCGCCTTAGCACTTCTACTTTTTTAAAAATAATGGCCTCAGGGGTCCTTATATAGGGGTAAAATTGGTAAATCACGACGAACACAGCGGTCGCCTATTAATGTGAATCGCGACCGACTAAAGCATCACATTTAAAAGCATTCCTTACTTCAATTGTGGCCTTTCCAAACATCGATTATAACAGGTATGAAAAATCGCGACGACATGGTACGATGCATTTATAACACTTCTAATATTGATCATATTCTTACCAAATTAATAAATGGAAAAAATCGCAACGATCTGTGTGGTCGCGCATTTGAAAGAATCGATCTTCTTCTGGGAATCGATCTTTAAACAATGGAAGGTCAGAAACGCGACGGACTAAGTGGACGTGATTCTATTTAGCAATAGAATCTTTCTAAAAATGATTTTGGAAATTACAGTAAATCGAATATGGAAATTCTTAAACGCGATGACTCTGATGGACACGAATATAAAACATAGTTCAGGTCGGAATAAGAAGATAACATGCGATGATTTTATCCGACGCAGATCAACTTCCTAAAATGCGACCACTATGTAGGTCGCAAATTAACTGTGCACAGAGGACCCCCTGAAAACCCTAGAAAAATAGAGAAATCACTCAAATGGTTAATTGAAGAGAGCCACTTTGAGGCATTGCATTATAACTTGAAATTTACTCAATATGTTGTAAAAAATGGCGTGTCTATAGCTGCCTCACCTTGGTATCTAATTTGCAAGGAAATGGAGCGGAAAGACACGAGATGAAAGTAATGAAATTAACACAATTGAGTGGATTGAAGCGGAGTGACTGACAAGTAGATGCCAAGGTGTGATGAGACACCTTCAACAACATACGATAGGAGTTGTTCTTCAATTCACACTGAAGCGGCTTAGAGAAAGCCTCAAGTGATAACTCAATGTTTAGACGAAGGGACAAGGTGTGCATGTGGACACGAAGGGGAGAAAGATCAACTTCCAGCGTAGGGGAAGTACCTATGGACACAATTCGACAGGTTTCACCGTTGAGGAGCGTTTACCAGCTTGTGGATGTGCTGCAGCCGAGGTGGATCTATAAGAAAAATAGATGAATTGATATAAGAATTCAAAACAAGGAGTTTCTCAAAAGACTATCTTTAAACATCAACAAAATGAATGGGTTACTTGACTCGGAATGGAAAGTTTCATATTAATTGGAATTAAGTAAGCGGCTCTCTTCAGTTAAGCACGAGAGTAATTTTCTGTCAATGAACT
Organism: Colocasia esculenta; assembly: GCA_014218235.1. Taxonomy (NCBI): domain Eukaryota; kingdom Viridiplantae; phylum Streptophyta; class Magnoliopsida; order Alismatales; family Araceae; genus Colocasia; species Colocasia esculenta. Next base: position 12,829,016 of record CM024756.1, read on the forward strand.
CAAAGTCCTACATGATGCATGCTGGGCTAAAAAGAAAAAGATTAAAACAAAGATAAATATAAAATAATCAAGGATAATATTTCTATGATGTTGAGTTAAGTCAAGACACCAAGATTTCCAGGCGTGGGTTTGTCATCCTCCTTGCAAAGCATAACGACCTATCCTCAAGTCATAAGAATCCTATGAAATTATCACTATTTTTGGCAGTGGAGGGGAACTCAAATTTCATATTCATCAGAGCCTCAACATCCTTGATATGCTCTAATAGGGTATACTATATAGTAAAATGCAATGATATTTGATACTGTAGGGATTTGCCAAAGATAGACGTGAAACGTTAGGCGAGAGACGCGAATCCAAACATGCGCTCAAAGACTGATTAGCAATGACAAGCAACAGATATAAGCACAAATATGGAAATGATGATGCTTGTAAATCGCGACAGGTTGAGTGGACGCGTATTGTAGCAACCCAGAAAATTTAGTATTTAAAAATTCGAAATAATAAAATTATGTAAAAACAGAATAATAGAAACATACATACCATTATCGTATGTGCAAGAACACATCTAAAAATTCCGTAAAAATTATAAATCAACCCCAAATATTATCCCTAAATGTTCCACGAAGGAATTTGTGCAATGAAAAGTCCGATTGGCCAAGCGTACGTCACAATGTGACTAATTATCCAAAATAGGAAACTAAGTCGGAAAACCGTTAGTACGGAAAGATAATGCACCCATAAATTAAACGAACCTGTCGAAGAGACTTCCAACGTCATGTAATGATGACCCATTAAGAAAATTGGACCAATGGACCTCTCATAGTCCATAAATAAAATCAAGTAAGAAAAATATAATAAAATCTGTAACTCTATTATTCCCCTCATTAAAAAGGGAAATCCCCAAAGATAAATTTCAATAACTAATGGGTTTGTTAAATGGACCATATAAGATTTATTGGACCAAAATAAAGATTTTAAAAGAAGAATAATAGGAAAATACTCTAAATTCGTAACTAATTATACCTAAATAGAAAAGGAATATTAAATAAGTAAAATAGCTAGTTGGGTTGGAATTGGATTCCTAAACCTACCCTAATAGGTTGGTCACGAATTTAACTCCCATCCTAACCCAAATAGGAAGTGGAAATCTTGGAAGGAGATTAAGAAATAAGAAATCTCGGAATTAATAGGAGTTAGAGTCCTATTAGGAAATAACAACCCAACAAGCATAAATACTCTCCTAAAGCCCCATGGCTGGCCCCAGCTCCTTGCCAAGGGTTGCTGGACCTGGAGGAGAGGCCAAGGAGGAGGAGAATTCGTGGGGAGAGGATCTCTCAAAGCTTCTACCCGAGTTCTTCAAGTTCTAGCCCTAGAAGAGGAAAACGACCAAAGGTAGGCATTCTCACGAGCAAAACTAAATCAATTTCGTATGTAGGTTGATCTAAACCTCAGGGATAAAAGCCCTTTGGTTTCATAATTTTCCATCGAGCATATCTTTTGTTCTTGATTTTTCATGTTGGCAACTTACATGACCCCGAACCCTTTCAAAAATCTAGATCTCCTTGTATATCAACCCCATGCCACGAGATTTTTACTGTAGGAACTGATGCATGTTAGGCATCTTTTACCCCTGAAAGCCCTAAATTTGATTCATCCTATCTTGTGAATTTAATTGTTGATCTCAACTATGTACTATTTCCTGTTCATCATAATAACCGTGTTTAAAACATGTCTAAACCCTGATTGTTTTCAAATTCCTATTTATTGTAAGTACCCATGCGTGTCTATGTCATTTTGCAACTAGTTTCATGATTTTTTAGCGCTTGTATCATTAGTTATGGTTTTCTGAATCACCTATGTCAAATAGGGTAAGTTTGGCCCTCAATCCAATGTACTGTCCTCTCCTGGTCAGGCTCGGGCACAGACCCTGTGAACGCGACGGCCTGATAGGCCGCGTTCACAAGGGCCATCGCGACAGTGCCTCTGTCGCAATCTGATCACGATAGTGTGTCGTTGCGATCTACTGCCCTGCCTGACTAGGCCGTCACGACCCTAATGCGACTCCGTCGCGACCTGCCTGCCCGAACTGACAGGGCCGTCGCGATCTGGCTTTTTACTTGAAAACCCATAACTTTTATTGGTAGCACTTTTTACAGTGTTCATACCCATGTTAACAATCATATACGCAGTAAATAAATACATGTTATAAACTGAACATAAATGTGTTATTAGAAGAGATATACACATGACTTGTTCTAGCTTTGATTTTCATGACACGTACACACACTTTGAACCATCCAATTATGGCTTAACTTGGCATGTAATTAACTCTTAATACATCTGGTAATTTATGTAATTAAATTACCATATTTTAATATACTTGTCTATCGTTTCTCGTGTTGTTTTGGGAATACCGTTATCGACGCTCCACTGTTCTAGAATTCCTCTAGAACGTCGAGTACTTGTTTCTATATACACACTCTCTCTTGACTTGGACGAACTCTTCGTCGGATACTCCTTCCGCCGGACTAGTGAATCCTTGTTCAAGGCCTCCGTAAGTCTCCTTTGTCCATGGATTCCCACATGGTCGACGAGCTGGTTGTACCCTAACACCTATGATACCCTTTAGGGATCAACATGATCCGAACGGCTATTAGAAGTTCGCTCTTATCTTGAATCACGGCAAACCTCTGGACCTGTGCTTAACATGGCCAATGGTAGGGTCGTGAGTTCCACCTAACTGCCAACACCGAACGTGCGTGTTGTGCAAATGTTGTTATCACCTGTTTGCTCGACATGTTACGCGCAATGTCCACTAGCTCTCATCTACACTCTACTCGCTCATCTATTCACATTACGCTACTATCTCGTCTATTCATCTAGTGCTCTCATCTATTTCTTGGTACTCTCAAATTGGCCATTAATTGATTGTCTAAAGATAGACAACATAACCAATGCCAGCGCAATAGGGCTCGATCTAGTCCTGGGGAGAGCGCCCGAAAGTGCCATTTGCTCGCGGGAGTTAAATGATCAGGATGTCGACATTACATCCAAGTGCCATACTACCAAGATTAATCTAAGACAATCAACACAAAGTGCTATATTCTCTCATTGTCTATTGACGACAAAAGTGCTATATTTTCTCTCGCGGCTATCTACGGATAACCAAAGTGCCATTACTATTTCGATTGACGGAAGTTAATCAAAAGTGCTATACTATTTCGATTGATAAGAAAATCAATCAAAGTGCAATTTACTCTCTATATGGCCAACTACTTTCTCTCTCCTTGCTATACATGTTGCTTGATATACTTGACATTGACGTTATTTGCCATTGTGTTATTAACTTTTCCATCATGACTTGACTTTATCATCGTGCTATACTTGATTCATCTGATATCTGAACCATGTTACTTGCGCTATTACTTTCTCGACTTTACATGACTTGTTCTATCATTAGTTACTCTGCCTTTTAAAGCACTAATTATTTAAAGCCAGCTTGATTCATGAGATTTAAGTCCTACTGGGCGTTATCGCTCACCCTTCGTTATTTGTTATTGTGTCTCAGGTAAGATAGACGATGACGTTGTACATACCAATGGGACAGGACCCGAGTGATGAGCGAGCCGGAGTCAAATGACGAAGTTACCCTAGCATAATGGAGTGTAGTAGTTATTGCTTTAGATTTCTTTTCCAATGTAATGATGTTAATGAGCTCAATGTAGTGGCTCCGAATTAGTAGTTGTAATAGTCTTAGTGATTTTATAATGAGATTAAGAGTTTATTCCAATTATTGTTCATTAGATGCTCTGATTCATTCAACTGTTGTGCATTTTTCTCTACTATATACTTTGCTCACGTCTCCCCAATTTATTCCGCTGCTAAATTGGCGGGGCGTGACTTACCTGAATCACGACGACTTGGTACGTCGCGTATTACCTTCACCAGTCGAACTTGGAGTCGGAGTGAGGCACTTGAATCGCAACATATGTGTCGGTCGTGATTTTCAACAGTGCTCCAAGTCCTACCCGAGACCAAACTTGTTTGCTTGTTTCATACTTGTGATGTGTTTGGGACTTGGCCTTAGGGCTTGTGCAACCATGGGGCTATAAAATACCCCCCTTGTTGCTCTCTCCATGCATTTGACACCATCTAAAGCTCAAGAATCAAGCATTGGGCAAGGGAGAAGAAGAAGAGAAGGAGAAAGAATGTGAAGAGTGATAATTACGTAATTGTTATACATAATTGTGTAATTTTATTGACAAATATGATAGTTTCATAAGATTCTATTCTCATTTGAGTATAAGTGCGATAACTGATTAACCTCTTTTATGTTGTGTTTGCATGATTAATGGCTAAGAAATGAGGTTTCAAATGGGCCAATAGATCTAATTGGATCAAGAGATAATGAAGAGAGATTTTGATTTTAAATATCTTTTTCTTTCCCTCTGTTTCTTTTCAATTTTCAAAACTCCCTCTCACTTTTAAAATCTCTCTCTATTCCAAAAAATCTCTCTCCTTAATTCTCTCCTCTTTCCCTCTATATAATTTATAAAACTCTCTCCTCCCTCTTGCATTCCATCTTTTACCTCCTCTCTCTTTCTCCCCTCTCCGGATCTCTTCTTTCCCCTTCTCTTATCTTCTTCCTGTCACTCTATCTCTCTGGCCCGGTCTCTCTCTTTAGCAAACAGAAGCAGTAGCAGTAGGCATGGCCAGCCTGTCCGCACGCAAGCCTACCCGCGTGACCCCGCCCGTGCTCCGCGCCTGCGCCTGCACCCGCTAGCTTCTATGGCCGCCCGCCCGCGTGACCCCGCAGCTGCGCTCGCGACTCGCCTGCACGGCCTCCCGCGTGCACCCGCGTAGGCACACGCAGGCGCCCTACTATGCCCCCGCCAGCCACCCACGCGCCCCTGCAGCGGCCCCTGCTAGCCGCCCCCGTGCTCCTCCCCCCTCCTCCTCTCGCCTCCTCTCTCTCTCCTCTCGTTTCTCTTGTTCTCTCTCTCTCTCTCTCTCTTCTCATCTCTCTTGTTCTCTCGCTCTCTCTCACTTCTCTCTCTCCACTCGCTTCTCTCTCTCTCTCGTCTCTCTCATCTCCCGTCTCTCTTTTCTTTATCGCTCTCTCTCTCTGTCTCTCTTTATCATCCTCTTCTCTCTCATTTCTCTCTCAATTTCTCATAATTCATGCTGTAATTGGTGATTTATCTTAGTTTAAAAAATATTCTGTTGTTAATCCCTTTTATTATTTAGTAGATTATAATTTTAAATCTTGTCTCATGTTCTCTAATCACTCTTTATTTCTCTCTCTTTATCTATTTCGCGTAGTTTAAATTTATTTCGTACAACTAATTTTAATATCACCATGTTATTTTGCTAAATAAAAACTCAAGGTTTTCAATTCTAAAATCTTTTTTCTCGTGGATTCGACTCAGTCTCACCACTTAACTATTGTGAAAATATTTAGTGTAGATCGATATTTAAGATTGATAATCCACGTGTTAACGACACATTTGTGGGCTGTTAATTTTTGGCAATGTTGCCGGGGAATTAATTTTTAGTTTTGATAATCTTGGTTTCTTTTGTATATACTCATGCTAACATTTTCTTCCCTTTTGTAGGTGACCATTAAAAAAAAATTGAAAAAAAACCTTGAAAATTGCAGAAGAGAAAGTGAAAATCTGTCACTGAAAGAAGAATCTGTAGGTAAAAAGTTTGTTTTGGAAAAAAATCGAAAAAATGCAGAAAAATCAGAAAAAACTGGTCATTTTGAGGTAAGCTTCCTTATCCCTAACTTTTTCTATTCATTTTCATTTTCAGAAAGAACGAGGGATTGTGTGGAGCTAGGTACCATTAATTGATTTAGTTTCCTTTTCTTACTTGTCATATTTAGATAATTAAAAAAAATTTCTCATGTGGTAGTTAGATACATTAATTAAAAAAAATCATCATCACTTGCACCAAATAAAAAAGATGTCATGTCAAGATTAGAAACTTCCATCTTTAGGACATGCATCATTTAGACTTTCATCTTTAGATTTTCTTTTTGTGTCAATTTTCTTTTTTGTTGAAGATTGTTGGGGCAAGGTGAGCACTTTAATTTTTGTCAAGATCATATTCATGCATATTTAATTAAATCTTGCATTTGAACATTTTTATTTGATTCTTGGTTGTTCACTCCATGTGAAAACATCCTAAGGGTAAGCCCATTAATAAGATAAGGTGGGGATTTCATCATCCTTCCTTGGCCCAAAAACAACCACCATTGCACTCACCAACCCAAGCCCAATAAAAGAAAGCAGAAACTTGACCTAGGGTTCGCTTTGAGACTTAGGCCTACTTGGGCCCACTATCAAGTTTGGAGACTGGTGTCTAAGGCTAGAGATTCATAGGCAAACGCCTAAGTGGACAAGTGGTTACTTAATTAGGTCCCTACAAGAGCAGGGGGAACCTCCCACTTTCCCACCTCTTACTTGGCCAGTTAATGGGCTTGAGAATGCATTTAAGCTGGGCCTTAGTTGATTAGTGAGAAATCAAGTTTTTATGTCCTAGGGAACCATAGGTGTCATAGGATTAATTGTTTGCTAACTTATTTGAAAAAAAAAAATCAAATCTTTCAAAACAAAAAAAATATTAAAAAAAAAGAAAAAAAGGATTTATGTGGGTTGATAATAATGGTTATGAAATTGCACATCAATTGGGCAAATTGGGTCAGCCCATTATGGTATTCACTCTCAACCTAACCCACCTTATTCATCCAACCCTACTTAACAGGCCAATGGTTCCAAATGGACTCAAGTCCATCATCTTCATTGTCACCCAATTACAGATCACATACATGATTCAAGATGGAGGACATATGTTTACCCACTTCACACCTCATCTCCATCCTCTCAAGCCCATAGTACCAAGTGGGTTGACCATGCCCATTATGATAATGAGTATTTCATTCCTAGCAATGGCCATCTCTCAACCATGATCAAGCCCCAACTGCACAAGAGTTCTCCACACCCACTCCCTATCCAAAAGTTGAACTGGGTGTCTCCCCTGAAAATTTGAGTTTGTTTTACTAAGATCCACAAGGAGAGGTTCAAGGACCCTTTCTCGGTAGTGAAATCATATCATGATTTGATCAAGGGTTCTATGGTACTGATTTACCTGTGCGTTTATCAGATGTTCCAGACGGCACAATTTTCCAACAACTTGGGGATGTAATGCCACATTTGACACTTCAAGATCAACCTATTCTAGCCCAAGTCCAAAGCCCTCCTATTCAAAATTCTCAGAATTGGGCTTCACATTCCAACAATTCTTCTCATCAAGTCCAATGTGGAGGACAACCTTTACACTCTCAGTCACCTTACCATCAGTCTGAGTATTCTCCAAATTTCTATTCATCCCAACTAGATTCCCATCCCACCTGCACATCTCCTGCACCAATCGATCTCCAAAAGGAAATGCTTGATCAAATGGAATAGATAATTCTAACTCAAAATCAATCCATTTCCAAGAATAGCCCAACTAAGCCAGCTTGCTAAAGCCACCCTGCAAGTGGAAATAAAATTGGGCCAATTATCCACTGTTGGCCTACTTGGATGATGGCAGCAAGCTATCTAGAGGGGAAGGGGGGGGGGGGGGAATAGATTCTCTGCAAAAATAGAAACTTAAACAATAGAAAATTACCACTTAAAATTTTGGTTAGTTAATGTGATAGTGTGTGATAGAAAGTAGCAGTACGAAAGAAAATAGACAATCACACAATGAACACAAGGATTTTTATCCTAGTTCGGTACTTCACAGAAGGAAGACCTACATTCAGTCCCCAAGCAAAATATTAGAATTTCACTAACCGATGTACTATCCCCCCAAGGATATACAACCCCCAGCTCCCTTGGTCCTCTTCCTTTCCGAGTAGGAAGGAGACTCACTTCTATTACAGGTCAAGAAGCTAACCTCCTAGAATAAACCCTAGTGTGGTTCTGCTAGACTTAAACCCTCAGCTAGGTTCTACACTGAGTACAGTCCCTCAGCTTGACAGAAACCGCCAGCAACCTCATTGGCCTTCTCTTCACGAAAGAAAAGGCTCACTGTATACAATCCAACAGCTGGATAGAGATCTTTCTCAGAAAAGAAAGAACAGGCTGAGAGTTTTACAAGAATGGACTCTAACTCAGAAACTCTCAGCTGAAAAACTCTCCTTGAATATACAATGCAGTATAGAGAGAGTGAAGATAGGAAGGCTTGAATGCATTGAAGACTTCTGCTTTGAAAGCTTCTCTTGAAAGGGCTCGAGCTCTTCTCTCTTTCTTTTGAGTGTATGTGGAATTGAGGCTTCTCACTGGATGTACACTCTTTGAATGATCTTCAGAAAAACTCTCTGTTCTTCTTCAGCCTTGCTTCATCTTTTTATAGAGCAACTTTGAATAGATCTGTTGGAACTCTTCTAGCTGCTGCTCATCTTCTTCTTCATGTAATTCTTCTTCTTCTTCTTCTTCTTCTTCTTCTTCTTCTTCTGTCTAACAGTCACGTGGTATAGATGGAAGTCTTATCTGTAGGTTCAGAAGATAGGGTCAGACTAAAAAGGTCTTCTGACAGAAGCCCATACCTTGCCTTCTGTCTATGTTTTCTGCTGCCAATATCTCACCTACCTTAAAGAATAGTCAACAAAAAGATCTTCAGTCAGATAGAGAAATAATAAGATAATATGATAGTACATTTGAACTTTCAGCTGCTGCCACAAACATTTTGAAACATTTGAAATATAGAGGCAATCGATGTTTAAGTATAGAAACTTCGACTGTAAAGAAGGTATGTATCACACTTCAACTTTCAAGGAGTGGAGTTGGCAACTTCAACTCTTCAGAGGTCGGAGTTGGCAACTCAACTCTTCAGAGGTCGGAGTTGGCAACTTCAACTTTCCAAGAGTCGGAGTCAGTGATATACATACTAGTGTGGACTTCGATTTTTCAGCGGTCTGTAGACTTTAACTCTATGGAAGTCGGAGTGTGACTTCGACTTTCCAGAAGTAAAAGTGGTGACTTTGACCTTACAAGAGTCGGAGTGGGACTCATGTGTCGATACCACACTTCGACTGTTAAGAAGTCGGAGTCAACTTCGACTGTTCAGATGTCGGATTTAGTATGATATCTATAAATATTGTGGACGTAGAAAAAATCTGAGCAGTCAGAAAATGCGCCATTCAAACATAGTGTTTATAACATATATTTTTCTGTGATATTACTTTAGTGCATTTGAGGATTATTGATGCAGATAGTTATGCACTCATTGAGTGTTCAAACATATTAATGAAATGCATGAGTTTTCATATTAATACCAAAACAGATATGACATAACATAATTTATTTAGTCATGAGTTTTAGTTATCACCAAAACATGAGACAACCAAAAGAGTGGTTCAACAATCTCCCCCTTTTTGGTGATGACAAAACTCATGTGAATTTTCTGACATAAACATAAAATCAGCATTGAGTAGAAATTCATAAATAAAATATTCTCTCCCTTTTTGTCAATACCCAAAAAGGAAGGATCTTACCATTTACATTTTCTCCACTTTTGTAAATACTTCTTACCAATATGGTGTGATTTGGAGATGAGGGGTTCAACAATATTTGTCACGAATATGTAGCTCCCCCTTTTTGTACGGCTCCCCTTAATATAGGCTCCTCCTTGATGTGAGGCTTGATGAGTCTTCACTTGTCTGTCAACAGTTGTTTTATGGTGTGTCGACCTGATCTTCTATGTGTGTAGACACAATCTTGAATCTGTCGACAGGTTCTGTTGTATTTTCACTTATTGGTCTTGACATATTCACTTGTTGTCTGTCAAGTCTTCAACATTATTGCCTACATTGATCAGAAAGACTTGCAAACCATTGTCAGTAGTATTATAAGTTTAAATATAGATCTGTGACTACTCCCTCTTCAGATTTGAGTTGGATGAAGAGCTGGCAGTCACCAATGCCTTGAGCATCCTTTGTTTCTGATGCTCCAAGGCTATTCTGCAAATAACTTATTCAAAAGTAGGTACCCAATCTTTTGGGTCCTTGATGGTTAGATGCATGAAAATAACTTTAGGAATCCATACTAAGTGCTTTGTAGTGCAGGAATTTATTTGTCTCCTAATTTATTACAATGAGAACAACATATAATGTAATCTATTTTACAGTTCTTATTGCTTTGTGATATTGTTTAGAAGACGATTTTTAGAAACCTTTTTCCTTTGATATAACTTGTTATTACAGGGGCCTTTTTCTGAGGCATCTTGGTTTCTTTTACAAATTTTGGCAATGGATATTTTCAGAATATAACTTGTTCTCCCTTTTTAGAAGGTTTGCATCCAAGGCCTTGTTTATTGTTATCTGTTTTAGAGCTTTTTAAACAAAATCTGAAAAATAACATTACTTGCTTAGAAAACACCAATTCTAATCTTAAATCCAAAATGGAACAATTATAAAAAATAATTAAAGGAAAGTAAAGATAACATTATCTTTTGGATGAAGATTTGAAAAGCAAGAACAATGAAAAATTAGAGTTAGAAGAAAAATTGAAAACTATAACTGAAGAAAATCTTTATTTAAAAGAATCATTAGAAAATTAACATGAGGAAAACTTCTCTAGCTTAATTCTTTTACAACACCTTTATGTTTTTCATAAGGTTCATTAAAGGCATCTACTAAATCTTCAGACTCTGACCTGAATCAGTGCATGAATTAAAAGATGGGTCGAATGTACCTCATTTAGTCCTACTATGAGGGCTAGACTTTCTTGCTCCTTTTCTGAATCTGAGTTGATGAATAAGAAGTGGTGACTTCTTCATTATCCCAAGTAGTAGCCATGGCGTTCTTTTGAATTTCTTATGCTTCTTCTTGGACTTTTCTAGCTGACCAGCCTTCTTGAGTTTTGGACAATCTGGTCTTAGATGTCCAGGTTTTCTGCATTCATAGCAGACTGGTTCTTTCTCCTTTCTATCTTTCTTTGGATCCTTCTTGATCCATTTTTCTTCTTCTTGAGGATCTCTGAAGTTTGATAGGACATCATCAACATCACTATCTTCAGAACCTGTATTTTCTGAACTAGAAGAAGAGGAGGAAGGAGCAACTATGACTTTAAGAGTGTTGGTAAATTTCTTCTGGATGAGCTTTCAGATAATCACTTCATGTTGATTTCATGTGCCATCAATGATCCTATAATATTTTCTAAAGACATAGTTGTAAGGTCATTAGCTTCTTCAATGGCTGTGACTTTTAGAGTACATTGGCTTGGTAGAGATATGAGAATTTTTCTTACCATATCTCCAGTGTCGTATATCTTTCCAAGCCCTGCAAGACCATTAGTTATGTCAGTAAATCTGCTATACATTTGGGTAAGTCTCACCTGTCAACATCTAGAACTTCTCATATTGAGTGACCAAGATGTCAATCCTAGTTTCTTTGACTTGTCTGTTCCTTCGTATGTGAGCTTCAGCTTGTCCACATTTCTTTTGCTGATTTGCATGCTGAGATCCTGTTGAATTCGCTTCTTGTTAGGGCACAGCAAATGTGATTCTTGGCTTTACTATTCTATGAGAGAGATTTCTATCATTGTCTATCCAATCCTCTCTTGGGTTGAGAACTATCAGATCTCTTCTACATGATAGTCCATAGTTGATAGTCATAACCCTAGAGGAAGAACTCCATCCTTGTTTTCCAATAGTTGTTATCTTCACCATCGAACAAGGGTGGTCTGTAGATAGATTGGCCTTCAATAAATCCTTGAGCTGCATGGATCTTTGCTCTATGATTGTTGGATCTCTTGATTAATCAGAGACGCTCTAATAGCACTTGTTGGCCCACTGGATGATGGCATCAAGTTATCTAGGGGGGGGGGAGTGAATAGATCTCTGCAAAAATAGAAACTTAAACAATAAAATTACCACTTAAAAGTTTGGTTAGTTAATGTGATAGTGGTGATAGAGAGTAGCGTACGAAGCAAATAGAAAATCACACAAAGAACATAAGAATTTTTATCTTGGTTCGGTACTTCACAGAAGGAAGACCTACGTCTAGTCCCCAAGCAAAATCATGGATTTCACTAACCAAGGTACAATCCCACCAAGGATATACAACCCCCAGCTTCCGCTGGTCCTCTCCTTTCCGAGAAAGAAGGAGACTCACTTCTATTACAGGTCAAGAAGCTAACCTCTTGGAACAACCCTAGTGTGGTTCTGCTAGACTAAAACCCCAGCTAGGTTCTACACTGAGTACAGTCCCTCGGCTGGACTGAAACTGCCAGCAACCTCACTTGCCTTCTCTTCACACAAGAAAAGGCTCACTGTATATAGTCCAACAGCTAGACAGAGATTTTTCTTAGAAAAGAAAGAACATACTGAGAGTTTTACAAGAATGACTCTAACTCAGAAACTCTCAGTTGAAAGACTCTCCCCGAATATACAATGCAACACAGAGAGAGAGTGAAGAGGGGAAGGCTTGAATGCGTTGAAGACTACTGCTTTGAAAGCTTCTCTTGAAAGGGCTCGAGCTCTCCTCTCTTTCTTTTGAGTGTATGTGGAATTAAGGCTTCTCACTGGATGTACACTCTTTTAATGATCTTCAAGAAAACTCTCTGTTGTTCTTTAGCCTTGCTTCATCTTTTTATAGAGCAGCTTTAAATAGATCCGTTGAAGAGATCCGTTGGAACTCTTCTAGCCATTGCTCATCTTCTTCTTCATCTTCTCTTCTTCTCTTCTTCTTCTTCTTCTTCTTCTTCTTCTTCTTCTTCTTCTTCTTCTTCTTCTTCTGTCTAACAGTCACTTGTGTAGATGGAAGTCTTATCTGTAGGTTCAGAAGATAGGGTCAGACTAAAAAGGTCTTCTGACAGAAGCCCATACCTTGCCTTCTGTCCATGTTTTTTGATGCCAATATCTCCCTACCTTGAAGAATAGTCAACAAAAAGATCTTTAGTCAGATAGAGACATAATAAGATAATATGAAGTACATTTGAACTTTCAGTTGCTGCCACGAACATTTTGAAACATTTGAAATATAGAGGCAATCGATGTTTAAGTTTAGAAACTTCGAATGTAAAGAAGTTGATGTATCACACTTCAACTTTCCAGGAGTTGGAGTTGGCAACTTCAACTCTTCAGAAGTCAAGAGTTGGAAACTTCAACTTTCCAAGAGTTGGAGTCAGTGATATACATACTAGTGTGGACGTAGAATTTTTCAGCGGTCTGTAGACTTCAACTCTATAGAAGTCGGAGTGTGACTTCGACTTTCCAGAAGTTGGAGTGTGACATCGACTTTACAAGAGTCGGAGTGGGACTCATGTGTCAATACCACACTTCGACTGTTAAGAAGTCAGAGTCAAACTTCGACTGTTCAGAAGTCGGAGTTAGTATGATATCTATATATGTTGTGGACTTAAGAGAAAATCTGAGCAGTCAGAAAATGCACCATTCAAACATAGTGTTTATAACATACATTTTTCTGTGATATTACTATAGTGCATGTGAGGATTATTGATGCAGATAGTTATGCACTCATTGAGTGTTCAAACATATTAATGAAATGCATGAGTTTTCATATTAATACCAAAACATGATATGACATAAACATAATATTTATTTAGTCATGAGTTTTAGTTATCACCAAAACATAAGATAACCAAAAGAGTGGTTAACATCTAGTTACTCTAATACAATGTCTGAAAATCATTCACTTGGATTCGACCGCCATGCAAGCCCATGTGGTCACTGGAGATTCTCCAACCTAAAGACACTCATATCATTGTTGGCCCAAATAGTTTGGGGGGTATTGAGGATTCATATCAGTGGGATGTTAGAACCAACATCAGCCAGGAGCAACTAGAGCAACTCAAGCCCAATCCTACCTTTCAGATGGGAAGTGTTGAGTCTGTTAGTCTTAAGTTGGGGGGAGAAGAAAAGAAGTGGACAAGCCAGATGATGATCAAATTCTACTATTTTCCCTTCCTGAGTTTGAGGTGACCGTAACCCAAGTGAGGGATGAAGGAAGGTGGGTGTAGAGATGGGATTGAGTGAAGTTGTCAACCATTCTTCATGGTAAAGAGAGGAGTTGGAGATTGTGTCTGAAATTAACTTTGACTCGGCCTCTTGATTTAGGGGATGATGTGGATCTTTTACCCCTCCTGACCTTGGTAAATCCAATATATCCGTGGACATGTGTAACACCCCAAAATTATATTTATTGAAAATTTAGATAAATGTGATGATTTTGGTTGACAAACACAATCATTTACATGGGATATAATTATCTTTATTTTATGAATTATCTTTATATTAATAAATGTTACAGTGTTGTATTCTGAGGTGCGCACTCTGATAGGGCGTCACCGGAATTCTGTAACAAAATTGAAATTCAAAAACACCATAATTTCCAGAAAAAAATGTGCTGATATTAAAAATATAAATATCTAGAATTATTAACGTGCGGATATCAAGATTAAGTCAACACTAATTTTTCGGGTATTTTTACTGCGTGAAAAATTAATTCTAAAAATTAAACTAAAATCACCATATTTGTAAAACCTTCCAATTAGCTTATGTTTGAATTTTAACTTAATTGGATATCATTTCGATACAAAAGTATAGGGATAATTGGACCAGCTGAATTATCTCCTATTTACGTCAACTATTTTTTAAAATTGCTTACGTAGCTTTGCTACGCAAGGCTCATCTCACCTGGGGTAAATAGTCTACACGTAGTTTACTACGTGTGAGTGGGGTAAAACCCCATGGTAAAACGTGGCTTGTGATGGTAAAAGGGGTTTTTACGGTTACACATGTATTGCTACGTGCCATACATGCATGAAACTGGGAGTTTATAAAACCTTCCTTAACCTTCATATGGGCTTTTACCCACTAGTTCCTCCATCCATCTTGCTGCTATCATTGCTCTACTGAAGCTACTGCTACTTCTACTGTAGCTATTGCTGCTATTCCTCCTGCTGTAGCTACCCTTGCTGCTACTCCTTCTACAGCACCAGCCATGGCTACACTTCCACAAGTCTTCTTCTTCTTCTTGCTACTGTTGGATCCTTCACTGAGGAGAAGAGAAAGACCTTCATCTTTCCTAAGTCAAGTAGGATTCTCTTCTTCTTATCTCCTTCTCTTGATTAAGAGCTTTGTGTTTAAGTGTTTATCACGTTCACACTTGACTTGGGTTCTGTAAACATCCTCAGAAATGCTTTTCTTATCCATTATAATCAAGCTTTAGCTTATACTCATGTCATATCCAAGCATATTTGTGGAGAACTTCCTACTAGCTGCAAGGAAAAATTTCTTAGAAGTGTTGTATATATACGTAATCATCCTTCATAAGTTTAATGCCACCTATGTGTACAGATTGTATTCCTATTGTTCTATTTCTTTCCTTCATATAGTGATGTTTAGAAATGTAAGTAAGATCCATTAGATGTTGTTAATCATGCTTAGAATCATAGGAACACTTGGTACAGTTTCCTGAGGTAGTATTACACCATTTTTGGAAGTTTAACCTGCGACTGTCGACAGGTAGAATGCATCTGTCGACAAGTATCATGCTTCCAGAACTCAGAAAATGCAGAAACACCAGTAGATGTCGACAGACAGACTTCATCTGTTGACAAATGGCCTTCATCTGTCGACAACCACCTTTGGCCTTTCGACAGACAGGGACCAGGTTCTAGAATCTAGTCTGGATGGTCAGTGGCTGTCGACAGCCACTCTTTGGTTGTCGACATACACTTGTCTGTGGTGTTTAACAAGATTTACTTCTTGTCCAACCAAAGGTGACCCACTTTGGTATTAACCAAACAAGTTGTTCCCCTCATTTTCTTGGATTCCAACTACTTTACACTGAGAGAAATAATTCAATTTCCATTCACATCCAATATGGAATGTTCTTGGACATTATGTGTGATTGATTCGTACATGGCTAACACCTTCTGAAGTCATTGGCATTGATTCCCAACCCTTTGCTACATGAAAGATCTTGAGTACTTGTGTACCACACTTGAATATTTAACAGAAATGATTTGTGATGACAATTTTTGGGTCTTTGTACTCAATTGAGATATATGCATGTGCAAGTGGGACTGATCTAATCCCGGGAGGAGCACCCGAATTCGTTTAATGGCCGTACGGAACGATAATGGATCTATTGGATGCTTGGCATTGCATCATACTTGCTTGATTGGTCATCATCTTACTTTATTATGAGTTGAATATGTACTTGAACCAGAATGTGAGTATTATCCTGAATTCTTTTCTATGCAAATTTAGCTTAGCACTCTTGTTCTACAATTGTTATCTAATTGACATGGTTATACAATCATCCTTGATGTTCAGCAAAGCTACCAATTAAGTTTCTTTCCCAATTCTTTAGTTATCTTAATCCTTTTGATTAGAATGAGTGAATCCTACTGGGCTCGTTAGCTCATTAAATCTTACTTTTTCAGGTGAATATAATGAGCATAGTTCTTAAGGGGTGTGCTTAGCGAGACAAACAATCTTCGGAGTCCCATCATTACCTTTCTTGTATTGTAGTTAGAAGAAGGAGGTGTTATTTTTTTCTTTTTCTTACTCCTCTTGTGGATTGTTTGGAGGAGTATTATGTAAGTAAAGCTTCCGCTATGATGATGCCAAATGTATAAAAATATAAGCTCCACTTCTTGAGTCTATTTTTCTGTCATTTCCGATAAATAGATATTTATTAGGACATGATAGATAATTTGCTATCAGAGCCTTAGGTTCCGTAAACCTAGGGAATGACCAGTGAGTTGGGATAGAAATCTGGGATTAGTTATAAAGGTAATAGTGATTTTTTATATGTGTTTATACTTAATTTGTTGTTTGCTACAGAATGGATATGAATGCTCAAGAACGGATAGTGTCTGCAATGGAATTACTCCGACAGGATGTGGAGTTATATGCTCAGGCCCAGAGGGAAGCACATGTGCAAATAAAGGAGGAAGTGTTGAAGCTAACTGCTGGTGCATTTTTGGTGGGAAATCCTGTGCTCCTTGGAAACTTTGACTCAAATAATGTGCAATCTAGATAGTCTGAAGTTAGGACAAGATATGCTACTTCATCAGGTGAAGGATATTAAGAGGTGTTGTCTGAAGCAGCAAGAGTGTTGTATCATGGGCCTGGGGGTGATCAGCAGCCATTCGTGGAATCTACCACACAAACCTGAAGCAAGCTAGGAAATTAGAAACTTACTTTTGTTAACCTCTCTTTTGTTAGTAGTGGGTTGTACATATAACTCTCTATGTATATTGTAATGAGAGGTTAAAGGTGGTGATGATGTTGTAAGAATTTTCGGCTTACTAGGATGATGTAAATATTTCCAGCTTATTAGGATAAGAAAGACGGTGATACAAAGATTTTGGCTTATTAATGAAAAGTTTGTATGTTATGTGATGACAGAAAATTTGTATGTGATGAATGTGTGTATTGATTTGGGTGATGATATTAATGTATGAATTGTTGGATGTCTCAGATATTTTCTTAAATTAATTATGGATGGAGGCGATGCAAATTGGAAGAAGATGGAAAGCTCAATGCATGACCTAACCTGAGTGATGAGGACAGTGGCTAAGAATAACACTCATAATGGAACAAATCTGTTTAAAGATTTCTGATGTCTAGATCCTCCAAGGTTTGCAGGTAGCACAGATCCGAATGAGGTTGAAATTGGTTAAAAGTTTTGAAAGAATTTTTATGGTGACCCGATGTGCAAAGAGGATAAGATACGTCTAGCAACATTCCAGTTGGACTGTGATACCCGAGCATGGTGGGAAACTGTAGAATCTACTATAGAGGATCCAAATCAAGTAGGTTGGGAGGAATTTATTGAGTTGTTCAATGAGCAGTATTTTTATGAAGTGGTTCAGGAGAAGAAGGCTAATGAGTTTGCTAATCTAAAGCAACTCAGAATGATAGTGTCAGAATATGATGCGCAGTTTGCTCGATTGTCTAAATATGCTTCTCACCTAGTAGCTACAGAAAAATTGAAGGGGAAAAGATTTATGAATGGTCTACGTCCAAACTTCATTGCTCAGTTAACGCCCCATTTAATTACCACATATTCTGAATGGTTAAAAGAGCGTTGGCTTTAGAAGCTTCCAATGAAATAGTGGAAAAGATTAGAGGAAAGTCCGGTGAAAGTTCTTCCATGACTGACCGTAAAAGGAAGTTTGAGACGGGAAATGCCCCTAAAGTACAGCAGTCCACCAAGAAAGTAGGAAAAGCTCCCGTTGGGAATAAGGACATTTGTCGACATTGCGATCTTAGTGGACACAAGACTGAGAATTGTTGGCATAGGTTGGTGTGCTTGCCTCTGATGTGGAAGTAATCAACATCGGATTCGTGAATGTCCTATGATGAAGAATGCACCAGCAACTAAAATCCCCGAGCCAAACTAGGACGTCCACAAGCTATTCAGGAAGTGGAACCTGAATCGCCGCAAGAGGGTGGGCTTATTGAAGGTACACTTTTTGTAAACTCTAAACCTGCATATATTTTATTTGATTCAGGAACTACACATTTCTTTATTAGTCAAGAGTTTACTAGATCCTTAGTAATACAATCAGTTCCATTACTTGTACAACTGGAAGTAGCTACTCCTCTAAGTGAGGGTAAGAAACTTAAGGAATATTACCCTGCCAGTCAAATTCTAGTTAAAGAACGTAATTTTTTGGGTGATTTGATATGCCTTGAGATGTGGGATTATGATGTAATCCTTGGGGTAGATTGGCTATCTAAACACCATGCAAATTTGGATTGCCAATTAAGGCAAGTAACTTTTCTGGGTAAGGAGGTTTACTCCATGACTTTTGATAAACCTCGTATAAGAAGTATACCCATAATCTCGGCAGTTAAAGTATGCAAGTTGCTACAAAAAGGATGTCAAGGATATTTGGCGTCCGTGACAATAATGAATCAGAATACTACAGGATTGAAGAACCTGGATTACCACCTAGTAGAGAAGTAAAATTTTCTATTGAATTGGTTCCAGGAGCCACACCAATTTCAAGAACACCTTATCGAATGTCAATGGAAGAATTGAAAGAATTAAAAAGGCAATTGATGGAACTAATGGAGAAAGGATTCATTAGACCCAGAACATCTCCCTGGGGTGCTCTAGTATTGTTTGTTAAGAAGAAGGATGGGACTATGCAATTATGCATAGATTATAGACAATTGAACTAGTTAACAATTAAAAAAAATACCCACTTCCTAGAATTGATGATCTAGTTGATCAATTGTCCGGAGCCCAGTATTTCTCAAAGATTGATCTTAGATCCGAGTATCATCAACTGAGAATTCAGGAAGATATTCACAAGACAACTTTTCGAAGTAGATATGGGCATTATGAATTTGTAGTGATGTCGTTTGGATTAACCAATGCACCTGCTGCTTTGATGCGTTGATGAATGAGTATTCAAGTCATATTTGGATCAGTTTGTGGTTGTATTCATTCATGACATATTGATTTATTCTAAGAGTATGGAAGCATGAAGCACATTTACAGTTACTTTACAATTGCTATGGGACCATAAGTTGTATGCGAAGTTTAGTAAATGTGAATTCTGGTTGCGTCATATTTTCGTGTTAACCGCTTTCTGACTTGTTTCCTAGTTTGGATAATCGGTCACACTAACTCTTAAACCTAGCCCAATGATTTTTATTGACCCAAATTTCTTGATGGGTCATTAGAGGATATTATTTGAAGCCCGTATATAATTTTTATTTAATTTTCTGACTCATCCAAGTACATGTGATAAATTTTTTCGACTTATTTATGAATTACGATAATAGTCGTGAAGCACTTTAAACTTGGCTAATATGATTTTTCTTGACACAAATTCTTTGTGGAACATTTAGGAATAATGTGTGGGTTGATTTATAATTTTTTACGGATTTTTCCAATGTGTTTTAGCACATACGATAATGATTCGTATGTTTTAATACTTTGATATTATGGAATTATTTATTTCCATTTATTCGAATCTTTATATAGTTAAAATTTTCGGGGTGCTACACCCTCCCCCACTTAAGAGAATTTGGTCCCCAATTCATGTATAGAAAGTTATTGTACTAGTGAGGTGTACTTACTTGCGAATAGCTTCGGGTATCTTTTGCGCATTGCTTCCTCGGTTTCCCACGTGTCGACTTCATCCATGCGTTGATTCCATCTAACCCTTACCAGTGGGATGATCTTGTTCCTTAATTGGCGCAGTTCCCAGTCCACGATCTTAATTGGCTTCTATTGATATGTTCCGTCTTTGTTGAATTCCAGGAGCTTATATTCTATGACATGCCACGGATCGTACGTACTTTTTCAACATGGATATGTGGAACACATTGTGTATTCCATCCATTTGTGGTGGTAAAGCGAGACGATATGCCACCTCGCCGATTCTTTCAAGGATTTCGAAAGGCCCGACAAACATTGGCGACAACTTGCCTTAATGCCAAATCGCCTGATCCCACGGCCTTGAGACACTTTCAAGAATACATGCTCACCAACCTGAAACTCCAGGTCTCTTTTTCTATTATCTGCATATGCCTTTTGCCTTTGCTGCGCCACTGTCATTCTATCTTTAATAAGCTTTACCTTCTCTGTGGTTTCCCTTATCATTTCTAGTCCTAGCATTTGTTTTTCGCCAACTTCATACCAGCATATTGGAGATCGGCAACTTCTGCCATAGAGTGCTTCAAATGGTGCCATTTGAATGCTAGCTTGATAGCTATTATTGTAGGCGAACTCCACAAGAGGTAAGTGTCGTGCCAATTACCTCCAAAATCTAGGACACATGCTCTAAGCATATCTTCAATCACCTGGTTGGTTCTTTCCGTCTGACCATCTGTCTGTGGATGGAAAGCCGTGCTAAAGTTTAGTTTAGATCCCAAGGAGTAGTGCAGTCCTTTCCAAAAGTGGGATGTAAACCTAGGGTCCCTATCAGATATGATAGACACCGGTACTCCATGTAATCTAACTATTTCCTTCACATATAGTGCAGCCAGAACATCTACTGACCACTTATTCTTCACTAGCAAGAAGTGAGCCGACTTAGTTAAGCGGTCGATAATAACCCAGATACCATCGAATCCACCTCTAGATTTAGGTAGTCCGAAAATAAAGTATACCATCCCTACCTTCCCATTTCCATGCGATTTCTAGGGGTTTGAGTTTACCTACGGGTCGCAAGTGTTCTTCCTTGACCCTTTGACAAGTTAAGCATCGGTGACATATTCCGCCACCTCTCTCTTATATTAGGCCACCAAAAGCTTCTTTTCAAATCTTGATACATTTTGGTAGTTCCATGAATGGTATACCTGGTCTTGTGAGCCTCATCTATGATCATTTTCTTTGTCTCCGCATGGTCGGGTACATAGACTCAATCCCGGAACAATAGTCTTCCATCTTCAGTTAATGAGAAATCCGGCCTCTGGTCTAGATTAGCCTTAATCTCCACAAGTACAGGGTCATTATCTTGGAGTGTTGTGATGTCCTCCATAGTGTAGGTTGTGCTCTAACACTAGCAACAAGGCATCCCTTCTCTTTGATGTCAGCATCAATATTTATTTGGCGAAGTCCTCTAACAACTTCCATTCGTCCACCATTAAACTTGACAATGTGATCATTGGCATTCTACTTAGAGCATCTGCTACAGCATTTGCTTTTCCTGGATGATATTGGACGTGAAGTCGAAGTCTTTAGATACTCCAACCACCTCCACTGTCTAATATTCAAGTCATGCTGAGAAAATAGATACTTCAAGCTTTTATGGTCAGAAAACACAATGAATTCTCACCAATAGATAGATGACGCCATATCTTCAAGGCGAAGACTACAGCAGCTAGCTCCAGATCATGTACATGATAATATCCTCGTGCTTCTTCAATTGTCTATACACGTAGCATATAACTTTCCCATTTTGCATCAGCACACAGCCAAGGCCGATCCCGGATGCATCGGTGTATACTTCAAAACTACCCTAGCAACTGGTGTTCAGTATGGTGCGAGGTAAGGTGCCCTTTCAATGCCTTGAAACTTTCTTCTCATTCATCAGTCCATGCAAATGGATTCTCCTTCCTGGTAAGCTGGTCAATGGTACATCTATCTTTGAGAAATCTTTAATGAAGCGACGAGAATAACTGGCTAAACCAAAAGCTCCTAATCTCCGACATAGTTGTCGGCCTTTCCCAGTTCTCTACCGCCTCCACCTTAGATGGATCCACAGAGATTCCCTCCTTGGATATGATGTGACCAAGGAAAGACACTTCCTCCATCCAGAATTCACACTTACTAAGTTTAGCATAGAGTTGATTATCTCTGAGCACTTGCAGAGCACCTTCAAGTGTTCCTCGTGTTCTTCTTTAGATTTGGAGTAAATAAGGATGTCATCAATGAACACCACTATAAACTGGTCCAAGTATGACCTATAAATATTGTTCATAAGTTGCATGAAAGTCTCTAGAGCATTTGTTAAACCAAACGGCATGACCACGAACTCATAGTGACCATATCTACTCCGGAATGCAGACTTGTGAATATCCTCCTCCTTTATTCTTAGTTGATGGTAGCATGATCTTAGATTTATCTTGGAGAAATATTGTGCACCGGAGATCTGGTTCAAACAGTTCGTCGATGCGGGGCAGTGGATATTATTCTTTATTGTCAACTGGTTTAACTGACGGTAATCAATGCATAGCCTCATTGTCCCGTCCTTCTTTCTGACAAATAGCACTAGCGCTCCCCACGGGATGTGCTAGGCTTGATAAACCCTGGTCTAGCAATTCTTGGATCTATCTTTTCAACTCCTGCAATTCAACAGGGGACATGCAATACGGAGCTTTGAAACAGGGGCTGCCCCAGGGAGTAACTCAATGGTGGAGTTTACCTCCCGCTCAGGTGGTATACCAGTAATTCCTTTGGAAATACATCAGGATAGTCCCTGGCTATTGGAATGTCCTTCTAGGGTTGGTTTTCTTCTTTTCAGTTGCCAAGATGGAAACTAGAAAGCATCACAACCCTGGTTGATCAGCTTAGAAGCATTTAGGTAGGATATCAAGATAGGGTGTTTGTGATAACGGGTGCCAAGTAGTGATAGAGTTGGAAGGTTTGGTCTTTTAAAGGTGACCCTCCTATGGCGACAGTTTACATCAGCATCATATTCAATTAGCCAATCGACACCCAAAATGGCATCATAACCCTTCATGTCTAAACAGATAAGGTCGGCAGGGAGATTGTGTCCTCCAATTATAGTTTCGCATTTCGGAAAGTAGTGAGTGAGTTCAGATTCTGAGCCTAGTGGGAGAGGCTACAGTGATCTTGGATTTCAAGGGTATGACAGGTAGAGTTGCAGAAAATGTGTGGAAATAAATGAATATGCAGCTCCAGTATCATAAGCACAAATTGCAGGTTGCGAGTGTATGAAAATGGTACCTTCCACCATACCCCCTTCCTCGGGTAGGTCAGCTTCTAGGACAGCATTAAAGCGTCCTTGACGTCGTGGTACATTCGGGCTTTGTTGCCTGGTTGGTCCTTCATCATTGGACAGTCAAGAATACGGTGGTCACGAAAAACCACATCTCAAGCATGCCCTGAGCTTCTTCCAGCATTCTTCAGCTCAGTGCCCCGGTTTATCACAGATTTGCAGTTTTCAGCCAACTGCCTACCTTCCACTTTGACAATCTTGTCTCCAGCAACATCTCTTCTGGCATTCGGCCTCTTGTGTTGTTTTTGTTGACGTTGTTGTTACGAAAAGTTGGAGCAATAT
>CM024756.1:12852916-12937509 GCA_014218235.1 Colocasia esculenta
GCCAACCCTAGAAGAAGACTGTGCCATCTGTTAGGATCGGATATTCGGTTATGGCAAAGCTAGAAGGGGGGGTTGAATAGATTTGCAGCGGAAACTTAAGCAATTTAAAATTACTGTGGATTAAAAGATCTACTCAATTAAAAACCCTTTGATCTGATGCAACGTGTGTGAACAAATCAAACAAGTAGTGTGTAAAGAAATCCCTATGCATGCATCTAACGCAATACAATGCAAACCACAAATCAAACCACATGCACAAGGGATTTTTTTAGGTGGTTCGGGATCACACCACGTGACTCCTAGGTCCACCCCCCCACAGTGAGGAACACACTACTCAAGAACTGAGTACAACACACACACGAGCACACCGGCTCAGCCACACACACATACGCTAGATCAAGTCCACAAAAGATCAGATCCTCTAGCCTTGATCTGACCAACACACCACACACACGTTGTCTGATGCAAACACGCAATCAGAACAACAATCCACACTTCCACAACATCACGTACTGATCTCAAATCAGTGCACACACACAGATATATGAAAGTAGTGAAAGAGAAGAGTTTTGAGATGAAGAATCAAATCCCGATGTAGATCTCTTCTCGTTGGTCGTCAGAAGACTTCAAGCTTCGTCTTGACAAGTATCAGTGATGGAGAAGCTTGAACCACGGACGAACCGGCTTCAACTCCGCTTGGAAGGTTGTTCTTCTTTTTTCTGGGCAGAGAGATGAAGCAGGGCAGCAGGAAGAAAGCCTTGATCTTGACCTTTGCTTAGGGTTTTGGTATGGTGGCTCCTTGCTGCAAAAATAGCCTCATATGATCCTTATATAAGGGTGTTCAAACATGGAGAGTCGTGCTAAAAGGGATCACCCAAATATAGATCATATCCTGGCCATAAGATCTTCCAAAAACTCCGTCTATCGACAGACGACTTGCTGCTGTCGACAGATGTTGACAGGTTTGCACAAACCAGAAAACTGGGTTTCCGGGAATAGATTTCTGAGTGGATCTGTCGACAGGCGAAAATCATCTGTCGACAGATGCACTATTCATCTGTTGACAGATGCACTGTCATCTGTTGACAGGTGCACTATTTCAGCAACTTGTCTTGTTCTTTTGCACTTGGATTTTGGGCTTTGTCTTGTGTACATTCACACCTACATTAAAAGATAATTAGTGAGATATATGAACATATAAAACATGTGTTTCATTTGCATCCAATTGTCATTCTCATCATGTTCACACATTCATAACACACATCTGTTTTGTCTTGTTCATGAAATGTTCATCATCAAAAACAAACATAACATCAATTAGTATTGCTCATCATCAAAAACATTTAAGCACTTGTTGTAACCCAACATTCTCCAAAATGAGAACCCAACACATCTACGTTCGTAGGTGTGTCAAGTGCCAAGTCCATGCCGATAAATCCATGCTCCATCCTCTTCTTTGCATCCACTATCTTCCCTTGGCCTTTCTCCATGTAGGCCTTTGATATCATTGGACCCCTTGGTGATCCTAATGCTCAAGTAAAACAAAAATCCTTCATCCTTACTGCTACTGAATACTTCACCAAGTGGGCCGAAGCAGAGGCATTTGCAAAAATCAAAGGCTCGACCGTGTGCAGATTCATCATGAAGAACATCATCTCGCGGTTCGGAGCGCCAAGCAGCTTCATCACCGACAATGAACCCCAGTTCATATCACAAGAGCTTCAAGACCTATGTAAGAAATTCAACATTTCCTTACATCATTCGTCTCCATATTATCCACAAGGCAACGGCCAAGTCGAAGCTACAAATAAAACACTTTTGAAAATTCTAAAGAAAACTTGTGAGTCTCATAAGTTCGCTGATTGGCCTGAGAAATTGATTGAGGCTCTATGGGCCTACCATACCTCCGTCCGCACGCCCACTGGGCAAACTCCCTTTTCGCTTACTTATGGGATGGAGGCGGTATGTCCACATGAGATCCTTATTCCTTCGCTAAGAGTTCAGCTGGACAAATAACTCAATCCCGATGAATGTCGAGAGGCGTTGCTTTTATAGCTGGAACTCCTAGACGAACGACGTCTAGCCGCGGCCGATCATGTGCTTTCATATCAAAATAGACTCTCAAGATCTTTTCAAAAGAAAGTGATTGAGCACAAATTTCAAGAAGTAGACATGGCTTTGAAGCGAATTTTCATAAAACCTGAAGGTCCTAGGTCAAAGTTGCAAGCAAACTGGGAAGGGTCGTACGTCGTTAAGGAAGTGTACCCTGGGAACGCATATGGCTAGTCAATGCCGATGGTGAGGAGCTCTCTCACCCGTGGAATGGGCTGTATCTTAAAAGATTCTACCCTTAATAAAAGGTTTTCAACATCGACATCGTTTTGCAAAAGAATGTTAGTGGCTATGTGTCTTACTCCCTTTCATTGTTGTCAAACGACCCTTATGCTCAGTCACCACACCACACGGCAACACAGGGCCAATTGTCTTTAGTTGGGGGTGTTCCTACCTAGCCCTAGTATGGGGTGCGAAGGTCAATTCTCTTCTTGCTAAAACAAGGTCTAGGGGCAAAAGGACACTAACTTGAGAACTTGGGAAGGTGTAACTCATATGTATGAAGTCTCAAAGAGAGACGGTCTGTTCAAAAGAAAGAAAGAAAAGAAGAGAAAAGAGAAAATTGATAAGAATATGAAACAGAAAATTTGAAAATAGGGGCATGTCAAAGAGTGGTAGTACAGCTCCCTGCGGGACGCCCTTGACAAAGTCTCTAGACAACAGATGGATTCTATATGAGATACACCCTTGCAAGTCATACAAGCTAGTCTTCCAAGCACCAAGTCCAAGTCTGTCTCCTTTAAGTCTTCCTATCCCCACTAATGACTGAAGAACCCTGCACCTGGTCTATGTTCGAACATTAGCGACTAGGGCAAGCGTCCTTCGGAGCCAAAGCAAATGCACACTATGCTTAGGGGATAGTTGACAAGCATAAGATAGGAGCGAGATCCATAGCCAATCACTCAAATGCAGAGGATGTCGTTATCAGAAAATCCCAAAAATCTAAAAAAATCAGAAAATTCCAAAATCTAAAAAAAAATAGAAAATTCCAAAAATTCAAAAAAATAAAATAAAAAAACCCCAAAAATCCAAAAACAAAAATTAAAAAATTTCAAAATTCAAAAAAAAAAAAAATCTCAAAATCTAAAAAAAAATAGAAAATCTAGAAAAATCCAAAAAAATTGTGTGTACAAATCGCTTTCCTTTTACATGCATTATTTTCATTTATTTATCACCTATTTGAATAAGGTTCATCCCCTTGACAATTACAAAGTTGAAATCATTTTACTTAGCGCAAGGGGCTGAGCCAAGGAGCAGATCTAACCTGTTTTTCTAAGTGTGCAGGGATAGGGATTTTTTGGAATGTGTGCGCAATGATGTACTCAATGTACTCTCTTCCTCCCTCTTATTCGAATCTCATCTCACAGTCGTGTCAATTGCAATTCATTCATTTTTTATAAACATTGACATAAAATAAAAGATCCACTAAGAGATAAGCAGTATGTACAAAGATAAGGGGGAGGTGGCTCACAAACTCCTCACTGTCCATTGCCACTCTCTCCGGATCCCTCATGCCTATCTGGTGGTGGTGGCATCTCACCACCACCCCTGCCACTTCGGGCGCTCGTCTCCCCGCTGAGGCGCCTCTCCTCCTCCTCGTTCCTCCGGCGACTGGAGGAACCTGCTAAATACTGTCTGACGGAGGTACCGATCGCTCTGCTGGCTCCACTCGCACCGCTCCTGCTCTGGCTCTGTGATCGGCCTATGGCCGTCATCACTCCTGAAGTCCATGTGCTAATGTCTACTGCGCGTGCAGATCAGTGCGCAGCCGGGCTAGCTCCTCCTGGTCCACTGACGACCCCTGCACTCGCAGCGTCGCCAGCTCCCTCGTCGTCTCTGCCACCCGGGACTCAGCTGCCTCTGCCCGGATCCACAGCTGATCTCTCTCTCCTGTCACGGTGTTGACCTGCCCCTGCAGCTGGGTCGCTCGGTCCGTGGCAGTCCTCAGCTCCGTCTCCTGCAAGAAAAGCCAAGTCAGTGCCAAAAGTAAATAATTTTCAATTTAAATCAATGTCTATCTTACCCACTCGGCCAACTCCGCCTGCGCCTCCTCAGCACTCCTCACTGCGGCTTCCAGTCGATCCTCCAGATCTAACTGGGAGCCCTCCGCTGCTCTGGAGGAAGAAGCGCCAACCTCCGCTGCTTTCCTCACCCTGTCTAACTCCCTCCGCTGCACATGCAACACACGTCAGTTTCCCAAATCAGCTAACGAATTTGGTAGAGTACTGAAGTCTGAATAGGTGCTTACCAGCTGCCCCACCTCCCTCTGAGCCACCTCCCGATCATGCACCGCCGAGTGGAGCAGGGCCCGAAGCGAGGCAATTTCTCCAGCCACATCCAACTGCAATCCATTTCAAAACTGTTAGTTCAATTCCAAAATAAGCAATTCACAAGGTCTGGGTATAGGAGATCTACCTGTCGTCGTGCGCCCTTGTAAACCCTTGCCCCATACTTTAAGGCAAAGGCCTGAAGGTACACATCGTCGGATGTGGCGGTGGACTTGACTTGCTTGCCTTGGCGCTCCCAGTTCTGGATCTGCTCCTTGGCCCGCTTACGCCAGTCAGTCGTATCGTGAAGTCCCCTAAAGCTCCGACCAGGCCTAGGGGTCCGGTCTCGGGTGGGGAACTCCACGACGCTCTGTCGTAAGCCGAGCGACCTCTGGGACAGGTGCAGGTGGAGAGGTAGCACAAGGTTGAGTGCATGTACCCACACTGACCTACCGAAGTAGGGGCAGGCCTGCACCAACCAGGGTTGTCCCTCATCCCCCTCCTTTAGATATGGCCGCCACACCACCTGCACATCAAGCACATCTTGTTAGTAGCCAAATAATCTAAGCAATTAAAATCAACTTGAACTTAGAAAAGAAGGGTTAGATCACTTAGATCTAGCTGAGGGTAGACATCAATGGCATCCTAGAGGGACGCTAGCTGGTCCTCTAAAGGGTGCGTGTCCTTACACGGCACCCAGCGTCGAGCAAGGGACATGACGCCCGGTCGCCCCGGGACCCCCCTCCTCAGGCCGGGGAGGTGTAGGTAGACCCAGACCTGCACGAACACAAGAATGCACAGTTAAATCACAATTATAATATCAAAAGGGCAATTTAAGTCAAAAGGAGCAAGAGAAGAAGAGTGTACCTGAAGGAAGGGGTAGAATCCGCTGATAGCTGTCTGCCGGTCTGACGCAGGCTCTCGAACTGATGCGCCAGAAAAGCTGCTCCCCACACATAGCCCCCTGCCTCACCTAGGTCCTCTAGTAGTGGCAGGAACCGGCAGTGGACCGGGTCGCCCTCGTGGCAAATAGAAGTCTACCAAAAAGAGGGCGAGGAAGCGATGTAGGTCTATGTCTGCCTGAGCCCCTGGCTCACTAGCTAGACTCTCTCAGCAACCCTCCGCCAGCCACTGCAGCTGCTCATCCACGGACTCGGCTACCCTCCTCCCAGTCTCAAGCAGCCCTAAACTCTCCTGAAGCTCAACTCTAGAGACGAGGGAAGACCTCTGCCCTACAGTCAAACCTAGGAGCCTATGGGCAAGCTCTCGATAGCAGGGGTAGGTGTAGCTACTCACCGGACGCCAATAGACTCTCAATCCAGTGATCCTACTTACATCCTCCAAGTTGGGGATCATATGTCCCCATGGAAGCACGAAGGCAGTCGCCTCCACATCCCACCTGCTACGCAGGGCCTGGGTGAGAGGGGCATCCGCCCTCATCCACTCCATCCTCAACACCTCCCAAACCCCATCTCATCTAAACGGTCCCTCTGGAACTAGGGAAGGCTAGGTAGACTGATAATACTAGGACCCATGAAACCCGGGCCCTCATTTCTCCCTGCAAGCACAAAGTTATAGACATCAGTCAGTTTCATCCTGTTCAGGTTATGGTCTCGGTTGGGATCGTGACGGCTCAGAGAGCCGCGACCTTGTCACGATGCCCCGATGCGTCGCGACCTGGTCGCGCCCCCCTAGTGGACCGTGACCTTGTCGCGACGGCTTTGGCCGACGCTACATGGTCGCAGCCCGTTGACCTATCGCGACACCTGGTGTCGCGACGGGCTGACCCATCGCGATCTCAGTCGCGAACCAACTGGAATTTTCCTTATCCGGTGGTCGTCTCTTTGGGCATCGCGCCCTACATTGGGCCCTCTAGGGGCATCACCACACATCCACACATAGAAAATCAAGGGTTAGGGACCTTGAAAACCTACCTTCTTCATGGCATCCTCACGGGCCCTCGCCGCCGCTTCCAAGTCAAGCGTCGGAGCCTCCTCCTCCTCCATCTCAACCTCCGGTACTGCTTCCTCTGCCGGAGCCGCCGCCTCCCGCCGTCGGGAGCTCCTCCTCGCCGCCGTTCTCTTTCCCTTCCTGCCAGAGGAACCCACGCCGTCGCTGCTTCCCTCCATTGCCTTCGGGAGAGTGAGTGAGGGATTGAGAAAGGGGGATTGAGAGGGCAAGAGAGTGAAGATGTGAGAGTCGGGATTGCTAAGGGAGGAAATCATCGGAGCTTGAATTTTTCTTACACGATGAACGCACAAAAGGGGGGAAGAAAGGGGTTTCGCATTTTTGAACTCTCGGTTGGTGTCGCGATGCCCCGGCACGTTGCGTTCTGGTCGCAGTGACAGGATAGGCCGTTGCAATGTCGTGACCCACCGCCCCATCGTGACCTGAATGCGTCGTCCCTAGGGGTCGCATTATCAACAGAACACAGTGCGCACAGAGTAAAAATATGATTTTATTGATTCAATCTATTACAATGCCTAATCTTTCCTACATTTAATCAAATGCACTCTTCTACCCTAATTACCATCTGATAACCATGTCTACATCAATCTAATCCATCTCAAGCTCCCGGTTCAGTCGGACGAATCCTTTTCAATGCCTCAAGGTACTCTCGGGTCACGTCCTCATCTTCCACTACCTCCGCTTGAAGGATCCCCACGGCGCATCCCTCCCAGTGGATAATGGCGCTTCTCACATCTTGCTCATCTTGGCCATCACCCCTCTTCCGATCCTGAATGGGCGGGTAGTGCGAGAGCAGAGGAACCACTGTACGTGCAGCTCCGCACTGAAGGTGGCAGCGATCCGAGTTATATAGGGCCAATGCCTCGTTGCCTATGAGCCGTAGAGCCAGTCCCGTGCGCTGTGGTATGCGGATCATCCGGTTATGAAGAAAGCTTGGGCGCATGTCGAACTCTGCCACCGTCATTGTCTTGAAGTAATCGCACCATCCTTTCATCCCCTTCACTTGTGCCGTCTTGCACCAAGCCTGCGGTGTCATGTAGAGGGGTGCACCACAAAAGCTAATGGATGATGCAGCATGCTCTTGCACTTGGTAGAGAGGTTGTCCATCGCCCGAAATTGTATGTGCATTCCCATCCAGAGCTCAAGGGCGATGACGGAACCATAGAAGGGGCCTCTAGTAGCTGCAGAAGAAAGACCGGCGTAGAGATAACCAATGACGGCTTGTGTAATGCTCATACCTTCAGAAACAGAGTCGATTATGCTCAGGTTGGTGAAAGAGATGGCATCGTCTTCTGCCGGGAAGATAATGACGCCACAGATGCAAATGGAGGTGGCCTTGGCTATGGCGATGTAGTTCCCAGTCTTATGCTTGCACTGAGAAATGACCCACTGGGAAATAGGGAGGAGATGGACATGGTTCTGGCTAGTCATGTGTGCAAATCTATTTTCTGGTGGTGATCTCGCCAAGAATGCTCCACGTGTCGATAGGCGCCACAGTATAGGAGAGGGCATGCTCCTCACCCCTCTTGTACTTAGGGAGACCCAGCATCAACTCCAATTCCTCCTGCAGGATGGTAGCCTCAAATCTGGGGAAGATGAACGTATGTGTCTGGGGATGCCACAGTTCTGTCAGTGCAGTGATGCTATCCCACACATGCACCATCTTGTGGTACTACTTCGCCAGAACCAGCACCGTCGATAGCCCCCATTCGCATAGATGACGGGTAGAATCCAGAGGGAGCATGTCTATCATGGGTGCCAGCCATGGGACTTTTGAGAACCTTCTATGGCCCGGGAGAATCTGAAGTAGCAGGAGAAAAGAAGAGCATTGGTAGGAGCAGAAAAGAAGAAGAAGAAGAGCTTGAAAAAAGAGAAGAAGAAGAGCATGAAGAAAGTGCACTTACTTGGAGTTTCGGCCTTGCGCAAATGTGCCCGCGCACGGAGGAGAGACGCTGTGCTCGGCATGAGACACTCAGGATGCCTTGGAGCCTGCATATGGCTTCATATCATCTTGAAAGGCGGAGAAAGACCTCTTCATGGCTGTAGGAGAGAGAAAACAAAGAAAATTGGGAAAGAGAGAGAGCTGCGGGATTAACTCCCCTAAACAACCCTATTTATAGAATTCTAGGGGGGCTAATCCAAGCTAATCCCGTACCTAGGTGATAAGAGTCATAGTAGGGTGAGTTTAGGAGTCCTAGTGTTAGTCTAGGTGGTCATAGGAGGGGGATAAACATAGATTTTCTGTGTTATCATTTCGGTCTAACCGCGACGCCGCGATACGCTGCGTCCAGGTCGTGACATGGTGGGGCGTCGCGACTATGTCGCGACCCCCAGAGGCGTCGCCTCTTTATCTTGTGTGTTGCTTTGTGTCTGTTCATAGTTTATTTGCATTTTTTGATTATATGTATGATGTGTGGGTCATTGTTGTGATTGTTGCTTTGTTTTATTAAATAAAAAAATAAAATAAAAATAAAAATCATAAAACCAGAAAATCAAAAAATGGAACATCACAGGTAAGTCAGGTAAGTATTTCTATCCCTATTCCCTCGCATTATTATATGGTATTCTACTTATTAGATCATTTCAAGGACCGCCTGGTTCTCAATGTGTTCTGGGATTTGAGTTCCCATTTACCAAAAACAATGATAATCTAGGTGCACATTGTTAATCGTTGGATAGGTCGTTAAGTTAGGTAAGTCTGGGTACGATGGATTCAGACCTACACTGCGGTTGCAGGTAGTCTCTTGACCCATTCTTGTCTAGTTTAACAATATTATCCTTGATATATTTTCTATTTTCTCTTTTCTTTATCATTTGTTTTAATGATTTCTTTTCCTTTAGCCCAGCATGCATCATATAGGACTTTGAGCTTACACGTCTCATCCCTGGCTAATGGTGAGCCCTTGTTGAGTGCCCAACCATCCTTCATGATCAGACAAGAAATCCCATTCCACTCCGAATCGGAAGGATTGCCTCTGAGTAAGTTGCTCCTGTCAGTTTGTCAAGAATTTCCCTGTCTGGATTCTCTATCCAATTTTCATCTTACTCCTTTGGTCTGTTTTGGTTGCGAACCGCTCCCAAGACAGAGTCATGAGTTACCTGCCTGGCACGCACATATCCCTCCAAAATGAAACCTGCAGGCCAATCGGCTAGGGTACCTCTCAATCGAGGGGTTGATCATCCTCTTCTTCCTCCTCCTCGTCCAGACTCGTGCTTTTCTTTGCATTCTGCTCGAGCAACTAACTCGGGGCTTTCACGAAGATTCCAATTGCTTGTTGGTTAGATCGGGTGTCTCTTTACCTTGACTCCCCACTTTTCAGTCTACTCCGCGTCATTTCCGCTTCGCCATCACTTCATGACACCTCCACTACACCTCCGCTACACTTCCGCTACGCTCCCCTGCAAAGTGGAAGCCAAGGAGGGGCAATCTGTAGACACCCGTTTCTGGCCTATGAGTTGAACCACTTTTCTTGTCATCTTAGTGGGCCCCTAGTTGGTCACTCACCTTGAGCCCACTATTAGCCTTGCTTTGAGACCATTAAGAAGCCCAATTTCATTTAATCCCGTCATTATCTTTTAAAGGAGTCCTTGTACCTTAATTGCCTATCATTCTCCCATTTGATTGGCCATTTATTGAGAATAATCAATTTTCATTAACGCAACATATCGTGGCGAACGTTCATCTTGTCGCACCCCCTTGGCCATCGCGATAGACCATGCATATCCATGCACGTGGCTTCCCAGTCGCGACGCCTTCGGCCGTTGCGTTCCTCCACGTCGCGCCCCTGCGATATGTCACGACTACAGCTGCGGCAACAGCCTCCGCAACCACCTCCACTTTATCCTCCCATGGCCTATCTCTAACCCATGCAACCTCACAACCCTCATGGCCGCGGTTTGGGGTTGTGGGAGAATCTAAGAGCCCCTCTGGACTCTCCAATCCGGATTTAATGACATTTATCCTTTATTTGGGGTAATTATCATTTAAAAATGGGATATTCTCTCTCCAACTCTATATAAGCAAGGCCCTCTCCTTCAGAGAAGGGGACCCCATTTTTCACCCCGAAGGGCTGCCAAAATTTTCTGTGAGCTGAACTTAGCTCGCAGCTCTTCCATTCCTCCCATTTTCCTCCTATTCCCTTCACCAAGCCATGCTCATTTCTTCATCCACAAGGCTTGGAGCTTGAGGAGGGCGACTTCTGAAGCTTCTACAGTGCTCAGGGATTTCATTTGGAGCCAGGGAGTCGCCCCATACGGGGCTCTTTCTTCCCTCTCATCTCATTTTCTTTCCCTCTATGCATGTTTATTGCTTTGTTAGATAGGAATTCATTTCCCTTTTCCTCCCATGTTTTCCATATACCCAAGGGGTTTAAAAACCACCCCCAGGTCTGTTCCCACCATTCTTCATCTTTCCTTTTCATTTTTAAATAGATATTACGCTTAATATGTTCTAACAAGGCCTCTCTTGTTTTCATTATTTTGGCAGGTACTTAGGCGACCCACGAGGAGCTCTTGTCTTCTGGCCGGCCGGAGGACAAGAAGAAGGTCCAACCACATCTCTCCCGCACTGCAGAGAATGCGACTGGGAAGGGCGACGCGATAGCATAGACGCGCCTTATATGGGCGACGTGACTACAGCCCCGTTGCGACGGAGTTGACCGTTGCGATTTCAGTAAGTCCATAGTTCTCTTTCCCTTTCCTAGTGTAGTTAGAACATACTATTTTTATCATTAGACAACTATCTAGGTGGCGATCATATTCCTATTTCCATGCTCCTATATCTGATAGATATTTGCATGTTTTGGGGGTGGCACAATCCCCGTGATTACAATCACGATGGTCAGGGCCACCGCGACAAGAACTCTGTTGCGACGGGGAAGCGGGTCACGACAATAGAGCTATCACGACAAGAAATCGGGTCGCGACAACCTTGTCGCGACAGCCGACCACACCGCGACAGCAACCCTGTCGCGATGGGAAACCGGGTCGCGACCTGACCCTTATCGCGATGGCCACCCATGCCGCGATAAGGTCACGTCAGACCGGGGCGATGCCTCCTCTGATGTCGCGACGCGCTCGGCGGTCGCGACACCAGCAGGAAGGCCAACCATCGGGATGCCACAACTCGGGGTCCCCCACAACTACAAACACACACAACCTGGGGAGGGGATCATGGAGAAAGCAGTAAAAGCATGCATTCCACAATTTGGACCCCGATCACACAAACAAGTAAGGGTACAAGAATCCCTACTGAATTGGAAGAACCAAACTCCAAAGGGGCCTTCACGAAGAGCTTGCCACCTCCTCCTCGCTCCCACGGTGACGTGCCACCGCTCCGCACGAACCGCCGCCGCTCTGCCAAGCCCGAACCACCAGATCCCTGGAGAGGGAAGCTTTCCTCCTCGGAGAGGAGAAGGGAAGGGAAGAAAGGAAAATAGGGAAAGGGGGAACCGACCAAGGCTTTTAGGTTTCGGCCCCCAGAACGCGACGGGGCGCGGTGTTGTGACACCAACCGTATCGCGACAGCTGCCCAGACCGCGTCCAGAACGCGCCCCCCTGGGCGCCGCGACAGTCTGACAGGTCGCTCTGACCACCTGCCACCCTGACATGCGGAAGATGCCTGTCAGAAGACCAAAAACAGATTCTATCGCGACGACCAGGCGTGATAGGAACGTGACACACCTAGTGGTCGCAATAGGGATGACTGTTGCGACGGGCACCTCCGTCGCGACATGGCCAGTCATCCCACACACAAACGGAAAGCCGGAAACCCGAGATGTTACAATACCAATACCTAGACTACCTCTAGATATTCATTTCATACTCAATACGATCTATATCCAACTTTACTTATCTAGCTAACCCTCAGGCTTTTTACCCATTCTCATAGGTCACTACAGGATGTTGAAGACCAATAACTATTGAATCCTCAACCAATGCTCTGATACGGTACTGTCACGTCATGACATTTAATATAACTATAAATGTCGAAACATGAACAAACGAGAAATCAAGAGTAAAATTGAACTAATTGAACAAGAAATTTGCTCAGAGGCTTCACTAAATAAAAATTATTATTTGACATTCAATATGTGTTGCATGATTCCTGATTTACAATCTAAAAAGTAAAATGCCACCAAGGTTGGTCTATCCACACACAAATCCCGAAGTCCCGCCTTCTAGAACTGTAGATTACCTGAAAAAGTAGGATGGTGAGCTAACTAGCCCAGTAGGATTCAATTCCTTTAAACAGAAAGGACTCATATGTATAATCTCAAGATAAGAACTTGGACATTGCCAACATGAGTGTAAAAAAGAATGAACGAACAGATCAATTAAATAACACATGTAGAACAATAGTAGTGTAGAAGCATGATCAAGAATTCAAGATGACACTTAAGTTCTGATTCAGAAACACATTCACACACACATGTGTGACATGATGACTAATCAAGCACATAATGATGTATGCCAACATCCACATGCCCTCATCGCTCCCGCGCGGCCACTAATGAATTCAGGTGCTCCTCCCAGGACTGGACCAGCCCTATTTGCACAGGCATAATTCTCAAATGAGTCCAAAGACCCACAACTCATCATCATAACACACTCACTCTTGTAATGGTTTAACTGAGGTACACAAACACTCAATATATCTCACACAACAAGGACTTGGAGATTACTTTCATTGATCACAGAAGTTGATAACTTCACGAGGGTCAATTGTATTTGGAATTCTACATGAAAACTCAAAGTAAGGATGGAAGAAACTTAAGTAGTTTTATCAGGTGTTTAAGTGGGTAGAAACAACAAGGAATAGATGTCCGAATAGGTAACTTATTGGGTGTGGTATCGACAAGGATTTGCATCAAGGGAAGTGCTGGAAACAAGGATCAGGCAGGGTCTGTTGATAGCCAGGGAAGACCTGTCAACAGGTACTGCTGGACAATGCACCCAGAGTTCTGGAACAAGGTTCCTGTCGATAGGCAGGGGCACGGCTGTCGACAGGTGCTGTGTACTCTTCCAAAAGTTAATCAAACTACCAAGCAATGTACTAAAAGCTCACCTACAATTTCTATCATGTTGATGACAATATATGACACAATCTAAACCTCAAAACACCAGGTTAATGAAACAAAAGAATGAGTGAAGAAGACTTAACATTATACATAGAAGCAAGATCTTAAGGAAGAAGACTACTGAAAGAGTAGTTCTTCTGAAGCGAACTCCTCTCTACTTCTATAAATCAATTTACTCAACCATAGTTGAGGCTCACATAGTCTCAGATTGACCCAACTTATGAAGGTAGAAAGAACTATCATGGAACTACTTCCTCGATCTGGAATAGTATATGCAAGGGCACGTTAACTTCAAACCACTAAACCAAGGATGAGTATAGGAAGGAGAAGACAGGAAGTGAATCCTACACATGATTAGATGAAGAGTTAGCACAAGTGATACCGGGAGAACACTCCTATACAACAATTAGGTACTCAACAAGAAGTTCTACAGGATGACACACACTTCCAAGAGTGTTTACAGAGTCAAGGCAACAGTTTGAGGATTGAAACACCTACACTGGAGGCTTCACAGCAAGTCAAGTGGGTAAGATGGAGACAGAAAGGAAGAGAATCCTACCTGACTTGAAGGATGAACCTTCTCTTCGAAGGCTCACAGTTAGCCGAAGGAAAATAAGGCCAAGGGTGAAACAGCAGTAGCCTTCAATAGAAGCAATAGAAGTAGCAGTGCAATAATCACAATGGGAGAGCAGCTGCAGCTCTTCTTGGTGGTGACAGAAACCCAGCTCCGGCAAGGCAAGGTGTAGCACCCGAAAATTTTAATTACATAAAAAAATTTGAATAAATGGAAATAAAATAATTCCATAATATCAGAGTATTTAAACATACGTATCATTATCGTATGTGCTAAAACACATCGGAACAATCCATAAAAATTATAAATCAACCCCACATATTATTCCCAAGTGTTCCACGAAGAAATTCGTGCAACAAAAAAATCCGATTAACCAAGTGTACATCACATGGTGACCGATTATCCAAATAAGGAAACAAGTCGGAAAACTGTTAACACGGAAATACGGCGCAATCATAAATTAAATAAAAATGTTGGAGAGACTTTCAACATTATATATTAATGACCAATATCATAATTGGGCCAATGGACAACATTTGGCCCAAAACTCTAATGAAGCAAGAAATTGCATGGAAATTTGCAACACTAATTAAGCTGAAAATAGAAGGGGTAATTAGGGCAAATCCCAAGGCAATTAGCCTTTCTTGGCAACCCAAATTGTGCTTAACCATGGTGTGAGGTTCCTAAAGCCTCACACACTCTAATGGAGGAAGAAATCCTCAAATTAGGAAAGTGATATGTCAAAACCGCAACTTGGCTTTTCTTGTTGCATTAGGACTCCTAAAACCCATGGTTGCTTAAATACTCTTCAGCCAAACCCTAGGGACGAGTTTTACAACTTGTTGGGGTCGTGTGGAGGAGTTCTTGGCAGATGGGGAGCTGTGGAACAACCACAAGAAGCTCATCTTCTTCCCCTGTTCATCTGCTACGACATGTGTAAATCGTCCACTGGAGTCGACCAAAGGTAGGTCAAACCTAAATCCCATCGTGCAAGGCTTACACCCTTCAAAATAGGGTCAAGTATACGTTCTAACCAAAGTGGAATGCACAATTTCCATGCAGTATACACGGAGTATTAAGCGTTCTTCAAACAGTGGTCTGAACAAGGGATTTCTGAAGAACGAGACTTCATCAACCAAGAAGGTAGGTTTTCTGGCCAATCCTTAAAAATCTATGCAATGTGTAGAGCATCAAGTTAACTTTCGTTTCCTGCCGATTTCATCATTTTCCATTTAGTACATCATGAGTTATAGGCGTTTTGCCAAAGTCGCGCATGTTAGGGTCTTTTCCTGTTCCAGTCAATTTATCACACATCAAGGTCGTTTTAATTATTTAAAAATCATAGTTCACACCTATTCCATGTTCCCAACAACTTTCATGTTCATAATTTTCTCCGAAAAGCCCTAGTTTAGAAGATATAGGCGTTGCATGGATCGAACCCCTGTGTTTCAGAATTTTCCTGCGTTTTCAATCTGTCTCTGAACCTCGTCCAGTTCAAAGGACGCATTTCAAGCGTCGCGACGCGATCCTCTGAAAGGCATCTGGGAGACCCGATGTGTTTAATGCGTTGACGGGTCAACGCCTGCGTGGGTCTTCGCGCTCGCCTGGGAGTCAGCGCCGCTTTGAACCGCGGCGGCCGGCCACGACTCGTTTCATGCGTTTTTCCTACCCAGTGATTTCTTTAATAATATTGCATGAACACGTCGCTTTGTCACGACGTCATTCAGTATTGAAGGCGGCCACCAGGGTGGACGCGATTTTGAGTCTTCACTATTTTTGCTGGTTTCGCTGCGCAATGTGTTTAAAGTGCGTCCTCTGTGTGGACACATATTTCCAAGCTTACCCGAGGTCTGTTTAACATGGTAGCTAGTGTGTAATTTGCATGTCTTGAGTCTGATCATTACATGATGTCTACTTAATGGCTTAAAAGTGTTTAACCCATTTAAAAGTTATAATTATGTGAATATTATTCTAATTGCTTTCTTAATGACGTGATCATTCATGAAACTTGTGATTCGCTCTTGTTACTATTCTAGCTTGATTAAAATAATAATTATTATCTTAAATCTTGCAAACCCATGTGTAGTTAAATGCATTGTTCATTGCATGCCATTATGTTAAGTGCTTTCCGCAAGTTTGAATCCGGTGGTTTGTGAATTGAGATGCGTACATCACTACACACTTGCACATTTAGGCAGCCCTTTCTTGGGGATTTAGAAGCTCTCTATCGGTCATTCCGAATCGATAGACTAGCGACCTTTTCTCTAAGACCTCCGTAAATCTCCGCTCTCCGTGGATTCCCCATGGAGGCCGAGTTGGTGGTACCATTGAAGTTCCTAGAGATAGCGTGCACTTCCTCTCTCATCTGTTCTCGTGAATGTGATTTACAATCTAGACTAAAGCCATTAATGTAAAGATTGAATTAAAGTAATAATCATACCGTTATGCTGCCAAATTATCTGTTGACCATTGTTATCATGAAATCATGTTCAATTTACTTATTGATTGTTCTCATCATCATCATGAACATGACATTACACATGCTTACTTATTGAAACTCTCATTGGCCATTATTAATGACTATAGGTATCTACATTTAAAATTGAAGTGAGATGCTGACCGGGCACGGCGAGTGTCCAAGGGCTCCAGTCTAGCCCCAATGACGGAGAGTCATAAATATACTGTTAACCATGGGGTATAATGATTACTGACGTTGCATCTGTGCTAGGAGTCGTGCGTGCGTGTTGAATGATAGATACAATAACCACATACATATATCCTAGTGTACATTCTTGGTGGATCTTTCCTTGGTGTACATTAGTGTCTACGTG
This sequence comes from Colocasia esculenta, assembly GCA_014218235.1. Lineage (NCBI taxonomy): Eukaryota > Viridiplantae > Streptophyta > Magnoliopsida > Alismatales > Araceae > Colocasia > Colocasia esculenta. Next base: position 12,869,748 of record CM024756.1, read on the forward strand.
CCTGATTAGTGTTACATTATCGTGCTCGTGCGTTTTTACTTGCTTGCGTGATATGGCCATCTTGCATTTAATGCAATTAGTGATATCTTGCGTTCTTGAAAGCTATTGACATCACGTGAAATCTTGCGTGCTTGTACAAAGTGATATATTGCTAGTTCTATCTTGTTATATCCTTCTAGATCTTGTTCTATCATGATCCCTCTATCTAACTTGTTTCACGTATCATGTTTTTAATGAGTTTTATCCGTACATGCATATCATGACACTTATCGTGCTTACCTACTTCTAAATTGTTAATTACTTATATCATTGCCCGCACATTGAGATATAAATCCTACTGGGCTAGTTTTCTCATTCCATACTTTTAACCATTCTAGGTGATTATGACATTCAAGAGGAAGAGCAAGTCGAGGATGGGAATGCGTCCGAGTGATGAGCGTTCCAACTATGAGTCTAGTTATAGTAGTTTATTTTGAGTGTTAGACTCATGTAGTAGGAAGTGAGGAATAAATGTACTTTTTCTTTTTATTGAGTCTTAGTCCTGTAATAGTTTCCATTTGGAATACAATGAGTTGAGATTGAATACAAGATTAGTTGAGTTCAATATTTGGGCCCTATGATGATGTATGATGTTATACACTTAGTGCGTGCTAGCTAGGCTTGTTTGTCGATTGTTCACGTCTCGAGATATCGAGTCGAATTATTCCGCATTATTAATATCCGCTACGTAATTCTCAGGACGTGACAGTTTAGTGGTATCAGAGCTTAGGAATACCAAATAGGATATATGTCTCAGGGTTAGGAGATACCTATGGAACCTAGGTCATGGAAATAAATATAGTACCTAGTGAGAATGGGTAGAGACTGGGAATATGATAGAATGAACAAAACACTCCTACCCATTGACTCTTATAATGAATCTAGAGACACTAATTGGTTTCCATCCTTTTCTTAGGAACCCTCATAACTCTTACACTCAACTGCAATGGCTCGCAATTAGTGGAAAGCTATGCAAGAAATCGTGGCTGGAATGACTCAAGCATTACAAAATGTAGTTCAGGCTGGAAATCAGGCTGCAGCTGCAAGGAATGGAGTCGATGATTTGCACCGGAATTTTAGGAGTTTAAACCCTCCCCGTTTCTCTGGGTCCCCTGATCCAGACGAGGCAGAGAATGGCAAGAGGAGATAGAATGAGTTTTCCAAGATGCAATGCACTAACAGGGAGAAGGTGGTACTGGCCACTTTTCAATTCACTAAGGGTGCCCGAGCATGGTGGAAGGCCACATCGGCCCACCTGCCTAATGTTGGCGAACTAGAATGGACAGGTTTCCTGGAGATTTTTCTAGGAAAGTACTTCTCGAAGAGGGTCAAGGGAAGAAGAAAGCAGCTGAGTTTGCCGCACTAAAACAGAAAGGGATGTTCGTGGCTGAGTATGAGGCTCATTTCGCGCGTCTGGCTATATATGCCCCACATCTGGTGGGAACGAAAAGATTAAAGGCTAACCGTTTCATGGATGGGCTCAGGCCTATGTTCATTGAAAAGCTCGGACCACACAACATCCAAACTTACACTGAGATGGTCCAAAGAGCTCAACTGGTAGAAGACACTATGGCTAAGGTGGAAGGCATAAAGGGAAAAGACATCTCAAAGCCGACCATCATAAAAAGAGGATCAGTCAATACAACTAGAACCTTCCATAACAACCACTACAACAACAACAAAAGGCCAACCACTGGGAAGGACTATGGCATGGAGAAAAAGATCAAAGTAGAAGAAACAATGACGGTGGAATATTGTAAATTTTGCGACAAGCCTGGGCACCAAGTAGACAAGTGCTGGAAGAATGTCGGGGCTTGCCTGCGATGTGGGAGTCAGGAACATCGTATATCGAACTGTCCCATGCCAAAAGACCAAGCTGGAAGGAACCAAGGAGTGGTAAAGCGTCAAGGACGTGTGAATGCAATAACGCAAGCGGAGCTCCCGAATGGAGGTATGATTGTTCAACCCCTAGACTGAACTTATGATGTTTTTCTTATTAGTACATTTCTAAGTCGGGGAGATCATTAAGGAGAAATTAGAAAGGAATAATCTAGTAATTATATCATAGTTCATCTGGGGATTAAGATGGAGTTATGACAACTATAGAAGGAAAACAGGAGTGGAAGGAACCAAATGAATAGTATGGGTGGCTATAGGTGTAGATGTTGGACTAGCATCCACGATGTTGAAACAAGTTAGAGGAATTAAATCCGAAACGACCTCAAGGATCATAACTATCCAAGCCAATTAATGATCAATGAATTCAGGGACCAAATTCTCTTAAGTGGGGGAGGGTGTAGCACCCCGGAAATTTTAATTACATAAAAAAATTCGAATAAATGGAAATAAAATAATTTCCATAATATCAGTGTATTTAAACATACGTATCATTATCGTATGTGCTAAAAATATCAGAAAATCCGTAAAAATATAAATCAACCCCACATATATTCCTAAGTGTTAATGAAGAAATTGTGCAACGAAAAATCTGATTAACCAAGTGTACATCACATGGTGACCGATTATCCAAATAAGGAAACAAGTAGAAAAACCGTTAACACGGAAATACGACGCAATCATAAATTAAATAAAAATGTTGGAGAGACTTTCAACACTATATATTAATGACCCAATATCATAATTGGGCCAATGGACAACATTTGGCCCAAAAATCTAATGAAGCAAGAAAATGTATGGAAAGTCGCAGCTCTAATTAAGCTGAAAATAGAAGGGGGTAATTAGGGCAAATCCCAAGGCAATTAGCCTTTCTTGGCAACCCAAATTCGTGCTTAACCATGGTGGGAGGTTTCCTAAAGCCTCACACACTCTAATGGAGGAAGAAATCCTCAAATTAGGAAAGTGATATGTCAAAACCGCAACTTGGCTTTTCTTGTTGCATTAGGACTCCTAAAACCCATGGTTGCTTAAATACTCTTCACCCAAACCCTAGGTACGAGTTTTACAACTTTTTGGGGTCGTGTGGAGGAGTTCTTGACGGCTGGGGAACTGTGGAACGACCACAAGAAGCTCATCTTCTTCCCCTATCCGGAGACTCGACGTGTTTAACGCATTGACGAGTCAACGCTTGCGTGGGTCTTCGCGCTCGCCTGGGAGTCATCGCCACTCTGAACCGCGGCAGCCGGAAACGACGCGTTTCATGTGTTTTTCCCGCCCAGTGATTTCTTTAATAATATTGCATGAACGCGTTGCTTTGTCATGATGCGATTCAGTATTGAAGGCGGCCACCAGGGTGGACGCGATTTTAAGTCTTCACAATTTTCGCTGGTTTCGCTGCGCAATGTGTTTTGAAGTGCGTCCTCTATGTTGGACGCATATTTCCAAGCTTACCCGAGGTCTATTTAACATGGTAGCTAGTGTGTAATTTGCATGTCTTGGGTCTGATCATTACATGATGTTACTTAATGGCTTAAAAGTGTTTAACCCATTTAAAAGTTATAATTATGTGAATATTATTCTAATTGCTTTCTTAATGATGTGATCATTCATGAAACTTGTGATTCGCTCTTGTTACTGTTCTAGCTTGATTAAAATGATAATTATTATCTTAAAATCTTGCAAACCCATGTGTAGTTAAATGCATTGTTCATTGCTCGCCATTATGTTAAGTGCTTTCCGCAAGTTTGAAACCGGTGGTTTGTGAATTGAGATGAGTACATCACTACACACTTGCACATTTAGGCAGCCCTTTCTTGGGGATTTGGAAGCTCTCTATCGGTCATTCCGAATCGGTAGACTAGCGACATTTTCTCTAAGACCTCCGTAAATCTCCGCTCTCCGTGGATTCCTACATGGAGGCCGAGTTGGTTGTACCGTTGAAGTTCCCTAGAGATAGCGTGCACTTCCTCTCTCATCTTGTTCTCGTGAATGTGATTTACAATCTAGACTAAAGACATTAATGTAAAGATTGAATTAAAGTATAAATCATACCGTTATGCTGCCAATTTATCTCTTGACCATTGTTATCATGAAATCATGTTCAATTTACTTATTACTTGTTCTCATCATCATCATGAACATGACATTACACATGCTTACTTATTGAAACTCTCATTGGCCATTATTAATGACTGTGGGTATCTACATTTAAAATTGAAGTGATATGCTGACCGGGCACGGCGAGTGTCCAAGGGCTCCAGTCTAGCCCTAATGACGGAGAGTCATAAATTTATTATTAACCATGGGGTATAATGATTAATGGCGTTGCATCTGCGCTGGGACTCGTGCGTGCGTGTTGAATGATCGATACAATAACCACATATATGTGTCCTGGTGTACATTCTTGGTGGATCTTTCCTTGGTGTACATTAGTGTCTACGTGCCTGATTAGTGTTACATTATCGTGCTCGTGCATTCTTGCTTGCTTGCGTGATATGGTCATCTTGCATTTAATGCAATTAGTGATATCTTGCGTTTTTGAAAGCTATTGACATCAAGTGAAATCTTGCGTGCTTGTACAAAGTGATTTATTACTAGTTCTATCTTGTTATATCCTTCTAGATCTTGTTCAATCATGATCCCTCTATCTAACTTGTTTCACGTATCATGTTTTTAATGAGTTTTATTCGTACATGCATATCATTACATTCATCGTGCTTACCTAGTTCTAAATTGTTAATTACTTATATCATTGCCTGCACATTGAGATATAAATCCTACAAGGCTAGTTTGCTCATTCCCTACTTTTGACCATTCTAGGTGATTATGACATTCAAGAGGAAGAGCAAGTCGAGGATGGGAATGCGCCCGAGTGATGAGCGTTCCAACTATGAGTCTAGTTATAGTAGTTTATTTTGAGTGTTAGATTCATGTAGTAGGAAGTGAGGAATAAATGTACTTTTTCTTTTTATTGAGTCTTAGTCCTGTAATAGTTTCCATTTGGAATACAATGAGTTGAGATTTGAATACAAGATTAGTTGAGTTCAATATTTGGGCCCTATGATGATGTATGATGTTATACACTTAGTGCATGCTAGGTAGAGGCTTATTTGCCGATTGTTCACGTCTTGGGATATCGACTCGAATTATGCTACATTATTAATATCCACTGTGTAATTCTCAGGACGTGACACAAGGACAGCAGCAACACACCCTAGATAAGAAGACTTCCAAGTGAAACAGAAGTGGAAGATGGAAAGGTTTGGACATCCTCTACTGGGGAGTTTTCATAGCTTCCAAGCAACCCATGCACGATGTCACGTTAGCCCCCAATGTGTCACAGTAAAACCCACCCAGTTTTTACTATCGACACGATTGCCATGCACAACCCAAAGCTTACACCTAAAGGGTTAACGTGTGCGACTCCTCCCCATGTGAGGTGGCCTTCCCAGCTCCTCACACGTAGGCAGATTTAATCCCACGAAAATCACCACCGTAATTGGCCCATAATTCGGCTGGCCCAATAATCCTTATGTAAATAGATTCAAATGGTGTCCATTTGTGTTAAAATTTCAACCATAGGCTAATGGAATGGTTTTACAAATTATGGTGATTTTATTTTAATTTTTAGAATTTATTTTTCACTGGGTGAAAAATCGCCCGGAAAATAATTGCATCGGCTTAATCTCAAAATCCGTACGTCAACAATTCCAGATATTTATATTTCTGATATCACCACATTTTTCTGGAAATTATGGTGGTTTCGGATTTCATTTTTATTACAAAATTTTGGTGTCGCCCTGTCGGAGCGCGCACCTCTAAGTACGACACTTGAAATATCATTTATTATCTCTAATAAATCTTAAATTAAGATTAATTACATCTCATTATAATAGTTATGTCTGATCATCAAATTATTCACATTTTTTTAAGAAATAAAATTTTCGGGGTGTTACAGGTACAGTGCGATTTGGCCAACCATGGTTGTAAAGAGGACACAAAATAATAACAACACCACCATGAAGGACCCAAGAAAGCTTGGGTACCCAAAAATCTCAATTAATTTCCTTGCAGATTGGTGCTGAAGTAACTAGGATCAAATGATATCTGGACAGTAGGTGCTCCAAGCACATGTCAAGCGACCGTCAAGCATTTGTTACCTTATCAACTAAAAAAGGCAGTATTGTAACTTATGGTGATAATGGCAAATGAAAAGTGGCAGGAATTGGATCAATTAGAACTCAAGGGATCAAAGTAGTTGACAAAGTTCTGTATGTAGAAGGACTCAAACATAACCTGATTAGCATACGTCAATTATGCGACAGAGGTCATGACATTCAGTTCAAGACTGACAAATGCATCATCACTCATCCTCGTTCAAAAGAAATAATGTTCAATGATAGAAGGGAATTCAACATGTATGTAATTGATTTGGATGAACTAAAGCAACAAGATGTATGTCTATCTGTACAAAAGGAAGGTGCCACAGATTTATGGCATAGAAGGCTTGGACATGCCAGTCAAGAGATATTCTAGAAATTTTAGAAATATCAGTTAGTGGAAGGATTCTCTGAGCTCAAATTTAGAAGCAAGTATATATGTAGCATGTGTATCAAAAGTAAGCAAGTTAGAAGCAGTTTTCAAAGAAAAAATGTGGTAACAACACAGAAACAACTAGAGTTACTACATATGGACCTCTTTGGTCCAATAAGGACAACCATCCTTGGTGGTAAAAACCATGACTACTTTATTATTGATCACTATTCAAGGTTCACATGGGTTTAGTTTCTTGAGAACAAGTTAAAAACTTTTGAATCCTTTATAAACTTCAGCAAAAAGGTTCAAAGAGATAGAAAGTTTAAGATAGCCAGTATAAGAAGCGATCACGGAGGAGAATTCCAAAACCATGATTTTCAGAAATTCTGCAATAAAGAGGGAATAGAACATAATTTTCTGCACCTAGAACGCCACAACAAAATGGGGTAGCAGGAAGGAAGAGCCGCACTCTCATGGATATGGCAGGGACAATGCTTACAGAATATTCATCACCAAGATACTTCTGGGCTGAGATAATTAGTACAATATATTACATCATTAATTGAGCCATGATTAGACCAATCTTGTAGAAGACACCATATGAACTCCATAGAAATAAGAAGCCTAACATTAGTCATTTAAGGCCATTTGGGTGCAAATGCTTTATACTCAACAATGACAAATATGATCTGAGCAAATTAGATCCTAAAAGTGATGCAGGTATACTCCTTGGATATGTTTCCAAACCCAAAGGTATTGTGTAGAAGAACTTTACTTGTAGAACAAACTGTTTATATTGTATTTGATGAAACTAACTCCTTGGGAAAAGGAAAAGTTTCTGGTGAAGATGACATTGCAGATGAACCATGCATAGAAGGATTAGAAAATAATAGGGAGAAAGATCCACCTATTGAAAAGCTACAAATAACATATCAACCAGATCCACAATTGCCAAAGGAAATGAGGTTCACCAAGGATCATCCAAAAGACAATATCATTGGTGATCCACTTAGCAAGGTTCTCACAAGGATTAAGACCATTTATTGTGATTATTTAGCACGTGTTTCACAATTTGAATCAAAGTCTGTCAGTGATGCCTTAAAAGATGATTATGGATAATAGCCATGCAAGAGGAACTTAACTAGTTCCAAAGGAACCAAGTATGAGAACTTGTAACTAGACCCAATGATCATCCAATTATAGGCACCAAATACATGTTCAAGAATAAAATGGATGAATTAGGGAACATAACTAGAAACAAGGCTCGATTGGTTGCTAAGGGCTATTCATAGAAAGAAGGCATAGATTAAGATGAAACTTATGTTCCTGTAGCTAAATTAGAAGCAATAAGGATTTTGCTAGCCATCGCTTGTGCTTTGAATTTTAAATTGTTTCATATGGATGTCAAAAGTGTTTTCTTAAATAGTTTTATTAAAGAATGTGTTTTTTTGAGCAACTTGAAGGTTTTGAAGATCATATATTTTCAAATCCTGTTTATCTTCTGCATGAAGCTTTGTATGGACTCAAACAAGCTCCTAGAGCTTGTATGAGAGATTAATCAATTTTTTGACCAGTCATGATTTTGAGCGTGGAAAAGTTGATAACACCTTATTTATTAAACATCATAATAATAACTTCATAATAGTTCTATTGACCAGGTTGCAAGCCCAGAGGGGGGGGGTGAATGGATTGCTAAAAATTCATCTTAGAAATATTCTGTGACAAAATAACTTTAGAAACACTAAACGAAACAGTTAGAGTTAATGAGCAGCGGATAAGGAGATAAAAGCAATCACATGAACAACATAAATTTTATCCTGGTTCAGATCTTCTATCACAAGGAGTCCTACGTCCAGTCCCCAAGCACCAACTTGGGATTCCACTAACCAAGGGTACAGTCCCCCTCAAGGACACTTACACATCCAGCACCACCTGACTTTCTCTCTCTTCACTACACGAAGAGGCAATACACCACCTGTTACAACATGTCTTCCTTCCTACAAGAGGGAAGGAACCACCCACTAACCAGTAGGTCCTCTCTTAACAGATGAAGAGGAGCACTCAAAGAAGAGTAAAGAAGTGATGGCCCCTAGACCAAGCTACTAGCAACAATACAATGCTTGATATGAGGTAGAATCTAAGAGACTAAAAGAATTACACTAAAAAGAGGATTTCTCATATCTAAAACAAGCTCTCACACTCTAGAAGAAATGGAAGAATAGTGCTTTGTGGAGAGCTAAGAGCAAGAGTCTTTTTCTGAATGAAGGAGCGAGCTCTTCTGTCTTTCTATGCAAAAAGGGATGATCTTGCATTCATCAACACACTTCTATTTATCTTCACTTTGAAGAAGTATCTGTTGAAGTGTCCATTGTCTCTCATCTTGAAACGTGTCTCCTGACAATTATAGCAGGTCTAACATAAGAAGTCTGGAAAATTTGCTGATATGAAATGCTTGGATAGAGACATAGTGAGAGGGAGATCATATGTATATCTTCTTTACTCAGGTCAACACGATATGTCCAACGTTTTAAACATGTGTGACTATCGGAAACCTGCAGACAATAAATGCTGGAAGATAGACAACTCAAATGTATCTAAACTGTCAGTCAATGTCACTGGCCATACTACAGGAGGATATACTAAAGATGAAACACCATTCTGTCATCACTTAAAGTTCTAGCTGATATGTCATGAAAGTGGTAACCAGTAAAAGATGACGTGCATAGATACTGTACCCATGGCAAATGCTTGTGTGCAAAGGATACACAACAGTTTGCGGGAAGATTTTGAAACGCACAACATTTCAAAATAAATATGAAAGTAACTGCGAGAAAAAATATGATTAACATAATTTTATCATGTTTAACAAGACCTTATTTGAAATCATAATCAATATAATAATTGTAAAGGTCATTATCAAGGTATCAATGTCCAAAATATAATCGATGTTCGAGGAGAGTTGATGTTCAGAGATAGCCGATGTCCAAAGTATAGTCGATGTCTAAACATAATCGATGTTCATAGAGAGTTGATGTTCAGAGACAGTCGATGTCCAAAGGATAGTCGATGTCTAAACATAATCCATGTTCATAAGGAGTTGATGTTCAGAGACAGTCGATGTCCAAAGTATAGTCGATGTCTAAACATAATCGATGTTCTAATGAAGTCGATGTGAGTGTAATCGATGTTGAAGTGGAATCGATGTGAACATAATCGATGTTGAGATGTAATCGATGTTTAAGTGAAATCGATGTGAGCGTAATCAATGTTTGGATGAAATCGATGTGAGCGTAATCGATGTTTAAGTAAAATCGTTGTGATCGTAATCGATGTTTAAGTAAAATCGATGTTGAAACATAATCGATATTTAAGTGAAATCGATGTTTAAGTAAAATCGATGTTGAAATATAATCGATGTTGAAATGAAATCGATGTTGAAACATAATCGATGTTTAAGTGAAATCGATGTTGAAATGTAATCGATGTTTAAATAAAGTCGATGTTGAAATGTAATCGATGTTTAAATGAAATTGATGTTGAAACATAATCGATGTTTAAGTGAAATCGATGTTGAAATGTAATCGATGTTTAAATGAAATCGATGTTGAAATGTAATCGATGCTTAAATCAAATCGATGTTGAAATGTAATCGATGTTTAAATGAGATCGATGTTGAAACATAATCGATGTTTAAGTGGACTATAATCGATGTAATATTGAGGTAGTAGTCGATGTGAACTTATAATAGTTATCGATGTAGACTTAGGTAATTTATGTGCAATAGACTTCTAATTAAAATGAGTGTATCCAACTTATAGAGTTTATTTCATTTGATACTTGTTGACAAACTTCAGATAAATATGTTAGTCAAGTATTTTCAATGGTTTTGTTTATCACCAAAATATATAAGTGGAGATAAATTGTTCATCAAGTATGAACACTCCAAGAAATAAGTGAGAGAGATGTGAATTGGATGTTCCTTCACGAAGAAGACTTGCAGAAGCTTAAATTGAAGACACTTGAAGGAATTCGATGGAGATCTTCTTCAATTCACGATGCACTGCTTCGATGGCATCCAAATTTCCAGTTCTTCTTCTTCCTTTGCTGCTCCTCTTCTCAATCTGCACCTCTTTCAGCACTTCACTGCTTGGCCTTGATCCCTACGTCCTCTTGGATGAAATTGCGGGAAGGCTGGAGGCTTGGCTGCTTCAGATCAGATAGGACCTTTTATAGCCTCTGTGCAGTCCCTTTTACGTGAAAGAGATGTGCACAAAAACCTAGAATGACCCGAGGCTGCCACGTGTCCAAATAGTCCTTTACCACATTGCCACTTAGATGAAATGACATTTTGGTAATTATGGAATCTCCCAAAAAGATCTCAGAATAAAATCACAGCCGTTGGATATTATGCTCTGGACATTTCTGGGTTTCCATGAAATGTGAGTCGACTCATATTTTCATGAGAGTTGACACTACTGGCCAAACATCAGTGCAGGCTTACTAACAGAACACTAGTGTCGACCTGACTATAACGACCCTCTTCATACCGGTACGATTATACCAATCCTCATTGGTACAAAGGACGTCATTACAGTGGGATAATAACCCAACACTAAACGATAGGTTGATATGTACATGAGTACAATTGAGTACAATAGAAATAAAAGAAATAACGCATTCTCATTCCATCATCATCACATCATTCCACAGTCTATGTAGCAAAAGTAAAGGACAAGTCCCCATTATTACAATTTCAAAAGAAAACATTGTCTATTACATTGTCCATATAAATAACCCTACTACATTCTATGAAAGGAAAAGTACAACTACTAAGTACTCCATGATATAGCTACTCCTCGCGCTTGATGAAGCTCTTCACTATGCCCTCCTCCAATACGGGAACACCAGTCTCACCTGTACGCCGAAGCAAGTATGAGTCTAAAAGACCCAGCAAGCAATCTAAAGACTCAACTTACACATATCACACACATGTTAAGCTACCAAACAATAAGAAACATATACTATCATTTACCATAACAAATCACATGGCACATGCTTTACATAATTAACTACACATAAATCATTCAAACACGTTCCTAACTAACACATGCTCATATTAAATCATGGATAACAAACATACACCTATACATGCTTTCTACACCTAACATGTAACATGTTTTCAACAATCCAAACATTATCCATGTTATGGTACAACTCTACCAACTGGAGCATGGAGTTAAGCACAAAGTAATGAGCAACCTAGCACGATATCTATTCATATTTCACATGCATTTTTCACATTTAATTACACATTTTATTTGCTGTTTTAATATAATTAAATCACAATTACACATGATACCACATATTATTAAACATGCATTGAAGGTGTAAAACATATTCCAAATTGGTTGGCAATTATACACAATTGTAGCATGAAACTATGTACTAAGTAAATAGCATATCTAGTATGGAATCTAGATATTCTTTCATGTATTTATCACAATTATAACCATACTTTGCTTGCTGTTTTGACATGAATTAAACACAATTTCATGGTTTTACATTTGTTCACATGCTATCTTATTCATTTAACAATTCCACATGCTCATCTTTCACAATGCCCCAATTCACATGTTTACATACACATGTTCACATACACTACTACATGGATGTTATTGAACTATATAACATAATATTAAACATGATATTACGTCAACATATTAACACATGATTATTATGGATATATGCATTTATACTCTCATTAACATTTACTCTCCCTTGCACATCATTTTACACATTTTTCACATAGTTTTCTCTTGCACTTTCACTTATCACATGTCACATCATTGCACTTACCACGTGCCACATACACACTTCACTTTACACTTTATTCACATTTTATCACTTAAGTTGTCGTGACACATAGTCCTAACTACCATCTAGAGGATGCACGCACCCATATCACATAGCACATATCTCATAGCACATATCACATAGCACATAGCACATCACTTGACACACACCCGCCACCTGGGCAATCTAGTGGTGAATCTTGGTAGCTGCGCAGACCGGGAGAAGCCCTCTCCACCGTATCCAGTGGTACTTGTCCACCTCTAGGGTTTCATCTTAATGCCCTTAGGATATATTTCACAACATTGAGCCTTCCATAGGGACTTTTCTATGGTACAGCTCTCAGACCTCTATGGTAGCAGTGTCAATCTCGGCCCAATTTTACATTAGCACATTATCGCGTTTCATCACATTTTACTCACACTTATATACACACTTTAATCCCTTTTCACATGCACTTAGCATAATATTTATTTTTAGTTTACAACATTCACTCTTACTGTTTAACAGTGATAAACAACTCATAACAAAATATTAATATACTGTTAACAATGAAATTTACATGTTCAAGCTAATCATGCTCATTATAATTACTTTCATTTGTTATAACACAAACAGTACCTACTGTTGTCACATCAGTACCAAATTTTTATCACATGCTACATTCGGTTAGTATATCTCATATTAATTTTTCCAGATTTTTATGAATAGTAAATCAAGTTTTTGTAATTAGGATAGATTTCAGGCATATTTCTCAATAATTTCACTTAATTAGATTTCGTAGTTCCAATAGTTTCAAATCATGAAATCAGTCATCATACTAACATGAAAATTTTATAAAACCCTAACATGCACTGGATCTAATTATTCAGTAAATATCATATTCATTTTATACTCACTGTCCAATTACAGAAATTTTAATAAATAGAATTAATTACAAAAATTCAACCTGTCTTCATGATATGACCTAATGACTGTTCTTGACCACATATAATTTTTACAGCACGCATACAAATCCAGAAGTCCAAATAACACTTTTTAAAGATCAAACAGTGCTCTTTTAGAACCCTGAAGAACTTGGCAGCACAGATTATGCCGCCAACTGTGTAAACGGCACAGTCTGGTGCCGCCAACATAGGAACTTGGCGGCACAGTATGTGGCCACCAACTTCCTGTCAGCAGGCAGTGCAGGCAGAACACAATAGAAAAGGGAATTTGGAGGTTCCAGGACTCGAGGAAAATTCCAGAAAAATGCTAGGACCTAAGGGGACATGGGTAGGGTTGACATCCATAGATTTCTTGCCTTGAAATAAATCCACAATGATCGAATTAACCCGAAGAAGCCCTCCTCGGCCCAACCAAGAAGGTGCCCAAAACCTCTTTAGATTCGGTTCTTCTGTTGATGTAGGTTGATCCTCTGAGTTGGAGATGCTTCCTTGATGTATGGACTATCCTCCAGTCGGTGCAGGTTGCTAGGAAACTCCTCCAGTCGCCGGATCGAAGCTTGCAAAGATCAGCTCCTCTTCACAGAAAACCCTAGCTTCTCCATAGGCCAAAAAGACTAGACCCGGCCGAAACAAGGTGTTTTTATAGAGCTGGGTAGGTTGGGTACGCATTAGGGTAGGTCTCCTACGATTATGAATGGGTTTCCTAAACTGGAACTGGACGAAACGCATGCGTTACTAAATCTGAAACCGCCAGAACACTAGGAACTTGGCGTCCACCTATGGTGCCGCCAACAGGGGGGTTGGCGTCCATCGATCTGGACGCCAACTCCTCTAGCCCAGGCAGTCAGCGGCCAACATGTTGCCTTCCAACTGTGCATCTCGGCCAGAACAGGGGCATACATCAAAATAAATGTACAATTACATCACAACAGTTTAATGTACACAGAAATAATTAAACATACATTCACCATATAAACTACATACATTTCACACTATTTATTAAACATAATTGCACTAATCTTAATTAAGGATAATATGCACAAAACAACAAACATATATGTATGTACACAACGTAATTACATACAACATGCATGGGTTTAAATAAATATAACATGTACATTGATAGTTAGATAATGCATGCACATTTAAATATATATACATGTACAAAAAATAACTCATATGCACAATATTATTTAAGTACAATATACACTATAAACAATTTGATGAGTACAAAATTAGATAGATATCACATGCACAAGATAAACATACATATATACATATGTACAAAGCATAATTACATACAGTATCCATAGAATAAGTAGTATAATATACACATCAATAGTTAGACAGTATATGCCATTATTATTAAGATGCAATGTGCATAAAGTTAAATAAGAACAATCTATACAACAATAATTAATTTGCATACGCACACTTAAATTGACATATATATATATATATATATATATACATGTACACCACATAGTTACATACATTATGTATGAAATAGATAAATACAATATGTACATCAATAATTAGATTCAACATGCACATTTATACACATTACATGCATAGAAAATTAACTCATATATACCTACAGGATGTATAGCAATATTCACATATTGTATGCAAACATTACTTAAATATAAAATGCATGGTTTTTAATTAAGTACAACATGTACAAAATTAGTTAATTACTTATATTCACAGAAAATAATATATATATACTTACATATGCACATCTAAATAAATACATTACATGCACGGAGTATCACATATATATTCATACATATCCATGCATATAAACAACTAAATAGTTATAATATGCACAAACTTAATATACACAGTATATTCCTAACAAATAGATACCACATGCACAATATAAAATGAACAAAATTTTGGGGTCTTACACTAACAGACAGCTAGTGTCGACTTGAACAACAGGTAGAGTCGACCTGATCAACAGCTAGAGTCGACCTCTTGTGTATTCCACCAAATCAGGTTCATTGGATGGATACTAATGTCGACCTCATTTTCAGCTAGAGTCGACACTACTGACATTTCCTCTTCAGAAACTTGTTAGGTAGCCTTTAAGAGTCGACCTGTCTGTCAACTGGAGTCGACACTACTGTGACGTTTTCTTCAGGAGCTTGTTGGGGAGACTGTTAGAGTCGACCTGTCTGTCAACTAGAGTCGACTCTACTTTGACAAGAACTTTGTAAACCTGTATGAATGAAGAGTAGACCATGAAAACATGTCATTAACAGTAAGATATGAGATATTAAATATTAAGAACATGTTGTTTGAACATTATTGTAATATATTCAATATGTACAATATGTTCAGTATGTCATCATTAAAATCAAAGTATGAGTGATGTTCATTGGTCATCATTAAAAATTCATCTTTAAGAAATTCCAATACACACTCAACACAACACAATAAACTCTATTGGGGATGGGAATCATCAAAACATGGTCGGGTGCATGCTAAAACTGCAACCCTTCTTTCCTAGTTGCATTAGGACCCATAAACAACCCTAGATCTTTATATACTCGTCAAGAAACCCTTGGGGTCAAGTTAGCATCTTGCTGGGGTCGTGGGGAGCAGCTCTTGAGCACCAGAGGAGGAGGAAATCGCTCCCAACCGGAGCTCTTCTTCCCCACTTGCATTCTGCATGGATCTGTAGAAGAACCTATAGGAAGCGACCAAAGGTAGGTTGTCTCGGGCCAAACCTAAGCAAACCATATACCAACGTGTAGTTCATCAAGTCTACTTTCATGTGCATGCATTTTCCCCAATTTTTATCGAGCATACATGGAGTATTAAGCGTTTTCCAAGGTCGTGTATGTTTAGGGCTTTTCATGTTCAAGTCATTTCTCACACATCCCGAGGCCAAATCATGTGAAACCAAAGCCATAGTTCTCTTCTTTTCCTCGTTCCCAACAAGTTTCATGTTCATACGTTTGTCCCAAGAGCCCTAGATCATGAGATATGAGCGTTGCATGCATAGATGAACAATTTTCATCGTTTTCGGGCAAGAACAAGAACCGCGACGACACCAGACATCACATTCTTCTGTGCATGAACGCGACATACAAGACCATCTCGTTCAACTGAAATGTGACCGTATCCTACGTCATGATTTAATCGTTGACTTGACTGTTCTGACGCATCAAATTGTGCGCCGCATGGATTTCTGTGTCGCTCATAAACGCGACGTAGTATGACGTCGCAATTTGGACCGTTTTCCTGCTCTTGCATTTTTGTTATCTTTATATTGTTATTTTGAAAACATCTCTTGAACGTGACGTATCGAAGCATCGTGATTCAAGGATGATTGCGACACGATGCCTATTGCGTCATGAATGCGACAGACATGGCCGTCATGTTTTAAACATGAAGGAGACGGTATAGACCATCGCGATTTGATCGTTTACAGAATGTTCATGTTAAGATCGTGTACTATCTTCTTAAATGTGACGACCATGTCTGTCGCGGATTTAAAGGCCTACCTGAGACCTGTTTTGCTCTGTCCAGAGTGTAATGTTTGCATGTTAGAGTTATGGCATGTGTGTACAAGCTATCCAGTGGCTTAAAACCTATTAACCCAAGAAAAAGCTATAACAACATGAATGTTCATTCTATTTACTCTTTAATGATATGATCTAATTCTTGCAAACTATTGATTGATCATCTTGCTCTCCTAGCTTGTTAAAGTGAATAATTGCTATCTTAAAATACTGAAAATCATGTCTAGTTAAGTGCATGTTTCAATCTTATGTCATCATGTTACTTTCTTTCCGCGTTGTTTTAAACCGGTGGAATGTGGATTGAGACACGTACTACACTACACACTTGCACTTATAGGCAGCCCTGTCTTAGGGGATTGGAAATTCACAGCCAGTCATTCCGTATCGGCAGTCTAGTGACCTTTCTCTTAAGACCTCTGTAAATCTCCGTACTCCGTGGATTCCCTCACGGACACCGAGTTGGTTGTACCTTTGAAGTTCCCTAGAGATAGAATGCACTTTCTCTCTCTTCTCGTTCTTGTGAATGTGATTTATAACCTTGACTTAAGCCATTAATATAAAGAGTAAACTAAAGTATAAATTACGCCGTTATGCTGCCGAAATTATCTCTCGACTATCATGAAATCATGTTCACATGACTTGCTATATCTAGACATCTTCATCATGAACATGATATTACAATTGCTTACATCTTGAAACTCTTGCTATCGGCCATGAATTACTGTGGATATCTACATTTGAAATTAAGTAAGATATTGATCGGGCACGACGAGAGTCCAAGGGCTCCAGTTTAGCCCCAATGATGGAGAGTCATCAATATACTATTAACCATGGGGTATAATGATTACTGGCATTGCATCTACGCTGGGAGTACTTGCGTGTTGAATGCTAGATACAACAACCACATACACGTGTCCTATCATGCATTTCAAGGTGGATCTTTCCTTGGTGTACTTTAGTGTCTTCGTGCTTGATTAGTGTTACATGATCATGCTTGTGCTTGCTTGCTTGCGTGATATGGCAATCCTGCATTTATTGTAATTAATGAAATCTATTGACACCAAGTGGTATCTTACGTGCTTGTGCAAAGTGATCTATTTCTAGTTCTATCTTGTTATCTCATTCTAGATCTTGCTCCATCTATAAGGCCCTCGAATTTTGTTCATATTATGCTTATTTGATTTTGTGCATATTATAATTATTTAATTACTTATGTGCATATCTATATATATGTTTATTTCTGTGCATATAATGTATTTATTTAAATGTGCATATAGTATTTAATTATTGATGTGCATATTGTATTTATCTATTCTATATATGTATGTTTATTGATATTTCTGTTTTCTGCCGAAATCCCTATTAACGTCAACATCCCTTGACGTTAAGGGCAGGTTGACGACAACTTGTGTGCCATTGACTGAATGGCTTCGGGAGATAGACGTCCAGATCGATGGACGCCGACTGCCTGTTAATGGCAACAAAGTGGCCGTTTACTTCTCCAGTTATGTTGCGATTCCAAAAACAAGACAGAAAACCAGCAATTAGAAATCATCATACCAATGTAGGAGATGAATCTAGAGGAGAACCCAAATTTCTTAAGGACTACAAAGAGAAAATTCCATTCCACACTGTCATAGGCCTTTTTAATATCAAGTTTAAAAACAAGATTGTTTCCTCTGATCTTGCGGCCAATATCTCAGACTAATTGTCTAGCCATGGACACGTTGTCCAGGATGAATCTGCCCTTTACAAATGCGCCTCGCTCTTGAGAAATAATCATAGGAAGAATATCAGTCATTCTATCACATAAAATCCCGGAGACAATTTTATAAGAAAAATTGCATAAGCTGATAGGCCTGTAATCATTAAAGGTAACCGGGAAGTTATTCTTCAGAATCAAAACAATATAAGTAGATGTAACACTTCTAGAAAAAGGGAAGCCACTGAAGAATCCCTTTACAACATTAAAAACATCTTCTCCCACATGTCCCAGCAAGAGGTAAAGAAAGAACCAGTGAACCCATCTGGCCCAGGAACACTATTGCCATTCAACGCCCACACTGCCCTTTTAACTTCATGAATATCCGGGGTCTTACATAAAGCAGTGTTCTGATCAAGAGAAATTAGTTCAGGTATAACAGTGAGAAGAGATTCGTCAACAGTACTATTCATAGAATGGAGGAGAGACTCATAATAGTTGGCTGCCTCTTTTGAAAGCAAATCTTGGTCCTCAGACCAACTTCCATTAACCTGAAGTTTGTGAATTTTGTTCCTTCTTCTATTGCCTTGGACCACTGCATGGTAGAAGGCAGTGTTCTTATCTCCATCATCCAGCCAATTTAACCGAGCTTTTTTGTGCCCAAAAAATCTCCACACAGCGAGTGGCCCTTTTGAGGTTGGCATTAACAGCCCCAAGGGACGAGCGGTTGGTCACAGTAGGATTATTATCAAACTCTTCTTGCTTAGTCTTCACCTCACTCTCCCATCTGTTGGCATTAGCATTGATATCACCAAATTCTGATTTATTCCAGGAGCGAAGAGCATACCTGACAGCCTTCAACTTCAGATGCAAAGTAAGGAATTGATTTGGATGCCCGCCTTAACCTCCTTCCAGGCATTTTGAACAGTTTTCATAAAAGAGTCATGAGATGTCCACATGGATTGAAAAGTAAATCTGGCTGGGCCTCTCAAGGAGATAGCATAGGATGCCATGAGGGGAGCATGATCAGATGGACCTCTCACTAGATGTTTAACCTGAAACCCATGAAAGGAAGACTCCCAAGAGTTATTGATAAGAAATCTGTCTAATCTAGCTTTTACTACCGCTAAACCAGCTCTGTTATTCGACCAAGTAAATTGTGCACCAATATAACACAGATCAGAAAGGGAAGAAGCCGAGATGCAGGCATTCAGATCCATCATGGCCTTGAGAATGGGAGGGCAACCACCCCTCTTCTCAACGGGAGAAGTGACACAGTTAAAATCGCCACCCACTAACCAAGGAACGGATATGTTGGAAGACATACTGAGAATTTCATCATAAAGGTAGCATGTATAGTTGAAACTGCAGGAACCATACACCACAGTAAACATATAATGGATGTTGTCATTTTTGAGGATGGATAAAGTAATTTTCTGATCAGTGAGGCTAACTATTTGGATAGATTGATTACGCCAGAATATCCAAATTTTGGAATCCTCCCCATTGTTCCCAGTGCAATTCTCCATCTTTAGGTATCTACAAATATCCAAAGCCTAGTGTAGAGGGACCATTGGCTCTGCAATAGCAAGTGTAGACTATTTACCCAGGTGAGATGAGCCTTGCGTAGCCAAAGCTACGTAAGCAATATTTTTAAAAAATAGTTGATGTAAATAGGAGATAATTCAGTTGGTCCAATTATCCCTATACTTTTGTATCCAAATGATATTCAATTAAGTTGAAATTTCAAACATAAGCTAATTGGAAAGGTTTACAAATTATGGTGATTTTTTTTAATTTTTAGAATTATTTTCACCCAATAAAAAATGCCCGAAAAAAATCATTGTGTCGACTTAATCTTGATATCCGCACGTCAATATTCTGGATATTTACAATTCTAATATCAAACATTTTTTTTAGAAATTATGGTGTTTTCGGATTTCAATTTCGTAACAGAATTCTGGTGACGCCTGTCAGAGTGCACATCTCAGAATACAATACTGTAACAATTTTTATAATATAAAGATAATTCCTAATATCCACTAAAGAAAAATTTGGTCCTCCAAATTTAACAGATAAGAATTTGACAACAAGTGCTACTAACCTGTAAACAATTATGGATACTTGGTTTTGATAGCATCTTCCAATTCCCATGTTGCTTCTTCTTGTCCTCGGTTATTCCATTGAATCTTTAGTAACGAAACTTCCTTATTCTGAAGTTGCTTGATCTTTCGGTCAAGGATTTGCACAGGTCTCTCTTCATATGCCAGGTTTTCTTATACTTCCAGATTCTGGTCTTCAATAACATGTTCTGGATCATAAACATATTTTCGCAACATTGACACATGGAAGATGTCATGAACATTGGATAATTGGGGTGGTAATGCTAGTTGATACGTCATTTCCCCAACTCTCCTTAATATCTCAAATGGTCCAATGTATCTTGGACTAAGTTTTCCTTTAACTCCAAATATCTTGATTCCTCTTCAAGGTGACACTTTGAGAAAAACATGATCACCTTGTTGAAATTTCAGCTCTCTTCTTCGTCGATCAGCATAACTTTTCTATCGATCTTGAGCGGCTTTCATTCGATCTTGTACTAATTTATAATTTCTGTAGTTTATCATTTTAGGTCCAAGAATGTGTGATTCCTTCAATTCAATCCAACATACGGTGATCTGCACTATTGGCCATATAAAGCTTCAAATGGTGCCATTTGAATTGTAAATTGATAGTTGTTATTATAAGCAAATTCCATGATTGCTAAATGGTTACTCCAGTCATTTCCAAATTCTAAAACATAGGCAGGACACATATCCTCAATAATTTGATTTACCCGTTCTGTTTGTCCATCGGTTTGAGGATGAAATGTCGTACTAAACTTCAGCTTAGTTCCCAGTGCATCTTGTAGTTCTCTCCAAAAGTGTAAAGTGAATCTTGCATCTCTGTCAGAAATGATATCCTTTGGAATTCCATGCAGTCGAACAATTTCCTTTAAGTACAAAGCTACTAAATAATTGACAGACCATTTTGTCTTAATAGCTAGGAAATGAGCTGACTTTGTGAGTCGATCAATTATTACCCATATCACATCGTAACCATTACGTGTTCTGGGTAATCCCACAATAAAGTCCATACCGACACTGTCCCATTTCCACTCTGGTATTGGTTTTATTTTCCCTGTGGGTTTTTGGTGGTTCAGCCTTGATTTTCTGACATGATAAACATTAGCAATAAAATATACAATGTCTTTCTTCATGTTACACCACCAGAAATTTTTCTTTAAATCTTGGTACATTTTGACAGCTCCGAATGGATGGTATAATGTGCCCGATGAGCTTCCTCTAATATTTGTTTATTGATTTCTAATTATTATTAGTATGCACAGTCTGTTTCGGAACCGAAGATTTCCATGAGCATCTTCATTAAAATCAGGTCCGGAATTCAATTTTTTTCTGATTTCTATCAACGTGGGGCCATTGTCTTGTTGTTCACCAATTTGCCTTAATAGATCTGATTGCACTGTCAGGTTATCAATCATAACCCTATCTTCTTGTGGTTCAGCTTTCAAATTCAATGCAGAGAATTCTTCCAAAAGTTTCCATTCTTTGACTTGTAAATGAAATAATTGCACCATAGGGTTCCTACTAAGAGCGTCAGCTACAGTAATACCTTTTTCCAGGATGGTACTCAATCCTAAAATCATAATCCTTGATATATTCCACCCATCTTCTTTGTCTCATATTCAAATCTTTCTGTGAAAATAAATATTTCAAACTTTTATGATCGGAGTACACTAATGAATTGGGTATCATATAGATAGTGTCTCCAGAGCTTTAGAGCAAAAATTACCGCTGCTAATTCCAAATCATGTACTATGTAATTTTTCTCATGATTCTTTAATTGTCTAGTTGCATAAGCAATAACTTTTGCTTCTTGCATCAAGACACATCCTAACCCGATGTTCGATGCATCGGTGTAAACATCAAATGTTTTTCCTTCTATTGGTAGGGCCAGAACTGGTGCGGATGATAAACACTCCTTCAACCTTTGAAATGAATTTTCACAACTCTCATTCCATTCAAATGTAGTTCCCTTCCGAGTTAGTTGTGTAAGAGGTGAAGCAATTCTGGAGAAATCCTTAACGAACCGTCGGTAATAACTAGCCATACCGAGAAAACTTCTAATTTCGGTAATGTTCTTAGGTTGTTCCCACCTCTGAATAGCTTTAACTTTAGAGGAATCTATTGACAATCCCTCTCTAGAGATGACATGTCCTAAGAACGTTACTTGTTCCAACCAGAATTCACATTTACTAAACTTCGCATACAACTTATGGTCCCATAGCAATTGTAAAGTAACCTGTAAATGTGCTTCATGTTCTTCCATACTCTTAGAATAAATCAATATGTCATTAATGAATACAACCACAAACTGATCCAAATATGACCTGAATACATCATTCATCAATCGCATGAAAGTAGCAGGTGCATTAGTTAATCCAAACGGCATCACTACAAATTCGTAATGACCATATCTACTTCGAAAAGTTGTCGTGAATATCTCCTTCCTGAATTCTCAGTTGATGATACTCGGATCTAAGATCAATCTTTGAGAAATACTGGGCTCGGACAATTGATCAAATAGATCATCAATTCTAGGAAGTGGGTATTTTTTTAATTGTTAACTGGTTCAATTGTCTATAATCTATGCATAATCGCATAGTCCCATCCTTCTTCTTAACAAACAATACTAGAGCACCCCAGGGAGATGTTCTGGGTCTAATGAATCCTTTCTCGATTAGTTCCATCAATTGCCTTTTTAATTCTTTCAATTCTTCCATTGATTCGATAAGGTGTTCTTGAAATTGGTGTGGCTCCTGGAACCAATTCAATAGAAAATTTACTTCTCTACTAGGTGGTAATCCAGGTCCTTCAATCCTGTAGTATTCTGATTCATTATTGTCACACGCCAAATATCCTTGACATCCTTTTTGTACCAACTTGCATGCTTTACTGCCGAGATTATGGGTTATACTTCTTATACGAGGTTTATCAAAAGTCATGGAGTAAACCTCCTTACCCAGAAAAGTTACTTGCCTTAATTGGCAATCCAAATTTGCATGGTGTTTAGATAGCCAATCTACCCCAAGGATTAATCATAATCCCACATCTCAAGGCATATCAAATCACCCGAAAAATTACGTTCTTTAACTAGAATTTGACTGGCAGGGTAATATTCCTTAAGTTTCTTACCCTCACTTAGAGGAGTAGCTACTTCCAGTTGTACAGGTAATGGAACTGAGTGTATTCCTAAGGATCTAGCAAACTCTTGACTAATAAAGAAATGTGTAGTTCCTGAATCAAATAAAACATATGCAGGTTTAGAGTTTACGAAAAGTGTACCTTCAATAAGCCCGCCCTCTTGCGGTGATTCAGGTTCCACTTCCTGAATAGCTTGTAGACGTCCTGGTTTGGCTTGGGGATTTTGGGTTGCTGGTGCATTCTTCATCATAGGACATTCACAAATCCGATGTTGATTACTTCCACATCAGAGGCAAGCACCCAACCTACGCCAACAATTCTCAGTCTTGTGTCCACTGAGATGGCAATGTCGACAAACGTCCTTATTCCCAACTGGAGCTTTTCCTACTTTCTTGGTGGACTGTTGTACTTAGGGGCATTTCCCGTCTCAAACTTCCTTTTACCATTAGTCGTGGAAGAACTTTCACCAGACTTTCCTCTAATCTTTTCCACTGTTTCATTGGCAGCTTCTAAAGCCAAGGCTCTTTTAACCATTTCAGATATGTGGTAATAAATGGGGGGTTAACTGAGCAATGAAGTTTGGATGTAGATTGTTCATAAATCTTTTCGCCTTCAATTTTTCTGTAGCTACTAGGTGAGAAGCATATTTAGACAGTCGAGCAAACTACGCATCATATTCTGACACTGTCATTCTGAGTTGCTTTAGATTAGCAAACTCATTAGCCTTCTTCTCCTGTACCACTTCATAAAAATACTGCTCATTGAACAACTCAATAATTCCTCCCAACCTAACTGATTTGGATCCTCTATAGTAGATTCTACAGTTTCCCACCACGCTCGGGCATCACAGTCCAACTGGAATGTTGCTAGACGTATCTTATCCGCTTTTGCACATCGGGTCACCTTAAAAATTCTTTCAATATCTTTTAACCAATTTTCAACCTCATTCGGATCTGTGTACCTGCAAACCTTGGAGGATCTAGACTTCAGAAATCTTTAAACAGATTTGTTCCATCATGAGTGTTATTCTTAGCCACTGTCCTCATCACTCGGGTTAGGTCATGCATTGAGCTTTCCATCTTCTTCCAATTTCCATCGCCTCCATCCATAATTAATTTAAGAAAATATCTGAGACATCCAACAATTCATACATTAATATCATCATCCAATCAATACACACATTCATCACATACAAATTTCTGTCATCACATAACATACAAACTTTTCATTAACAAGCCAAAATATTTATATCACCATCTTTCTTATCCTAATAAGCTGAAAATATTTACATCATCCTTAGTAAGCCAAAAATTCTTACAACATCATCACCACCTTTAACCTCTCATTACACATATACATAGAGAGTTATATATAAAACCCACTGCTAACAAAAGGAGAGGTTAACAAAAGTAAGTTTCTAATTTCCTATCTTGCTTCAGGTTTGTGTGGTAGATTCCACGGACGGCTGCTGATCACCCCCAGGCCCATGATACAACTCTCTTGCTGCTTCAGACAACACCTCCCAATATCCTTCAACCTGATGAAGTAGCATATCTTGTCCTAACTTCAGACTATCTAGATTGCACATTATTTGAGTCAAAGTTTCCAAGGAAGCACAGGAATTTCCCGCCAAAAATGCGCCAGCAGTTAGCTTCAACACTTTCTCCTTTATTTGCACATGTGCTTCCCTCTGGGCCTGAGCATATAACTCCACATCCTGTCGGAGTAATTCCATTGCAGACCTATCCATTCTTGAGCATTCATATCCATTCTGTAGCAACAACAACTTAAGTATATACATATAAAAAATCACTATTACCTTTATAACTAATCCCAGATTCTATCCCAACTCACTGGTTCATTCGTAGGTCTACGGAACCTAAGGCTCAGATAGCAAATATCTATCATGTCCTAATAAATCTATTTATCGAAAATGACAGAAAAATAGACTCAAGAAGTGGAGATTATATTTTTATACCTTTGGCATCATCATAGCGAAAGCTTTACTTAATAAGACTCCTCCTAACAATCCACAAGAGGAGTAAGAAAAGAAAACAAAATAACACCTTCTTCTTCTAACTACAATACAAGAAAGGTGAAGGGTTTTGCGGAATCCCATATGGTAATCTAGAAGGGGGGTTGAATAGATTACTACTAATTAAAAGTTTGAAAACAACCCTTTTTCAATCACAACAAGTCTTTTGAGTTTTCTGTAGAAACAACGTGAGACTTAGATGTGTTGATGATGTGTAGGTGAGTTAGCAATCTATCTAGTGTGTGAATGCAACGTGCCTATCAAGCATCTAACGTGAAAAACGTTCAAACCACAGGACACTAAGATTACGTGGTTCGGAGTACACAAACGTGTATCCTACGTCCATGGCACACACACACACACACAGAGAAAACTGCTTATGAGCAAGTTCGGTGACTACAACTCACACACCGTGTTTCTGATGTGCACCCACGATCAGAACAAAACACACACGTGATCTCAAGCACAAGGGTCACTTGAATCACCACAACACACACACGGATGGTAGACATACGAAAACAGAGAGAGTTCTGAGTGAGAGAATAAATCCTGGTGAAGAACTCTCTGAGAACGCCTGGAGGAAGTTCAATCTTCAACTTGAATGCTTTGAGTCGATGGAGAAGGTTGAATCCTCGACGTTCTTCTTTCAGGAACTGCTGGATCGATGGATCTTTAGGGCTCTGTGCAGCAGTCTGAAGCAGGGTAGCAGCAACTCTTGTGAAACTTGGAGTAGCTCTAGGGTTTTTGGTTGTGACTGCTTCTCTGCGAAAATTCCTTCAAGAGGGGTGTTTAAATATAGGAGTTCTCACATGGAGGAAACGTGAGAGTTGGAAACACCTCCTAGGATAACTTAGAAACTTTCGTAATTTGAATAATACCCGTCTGTCGATAGGTCTTGGCCATCTGTCGACAGCGACAGTTAAACTGAAGTAGGGATCTTCAGCTCTGTGGGATTTGTCGACAGTCGCAGACCATCTGTCGACAGATGTTCTCTTTTGTGCAACGCAGAAGATTTGGATGTTCTGGACTGTGGCGATCTGTCGACAGTCGATCTGTCCATCTGTCGACAGATGAAGACTTTCTGAACTATGGGTCTTCTGCTGATCTTTCTGTGCAATCTATCGACAGGTACTTTTGTGTTTGTCGCAGTGACCTTATTTCTTGCTTTTGTGATCTTTCTCACTTGCTTTGAGAGAGCTTGACTTTGTGCATTTGTACCTAATGATGAAACATGTAATATTAAGTATTTTGAATACACAAACAATCAAGTATTGCATTAGTTTCTTTTTCATGTGTTACCTGTATCAAACTCAATTGAAGTTATTCCATCATCAAAAAACATGGTTGATATGTGTTATAGATGTTAATGAACCCAACAAAAGGTAATTGAGGGACTCCGAAGATTGTTTGTCTCGCTAAGCACAACCCCTTAAGAACTATGCTCATTATGTTCACCTGAAAAGTAAGATTTAATGAGCTAACGAGCCCAGTAGGATTCACTCATTCCAATCAAAGGATTAAGATAACCAAAGAATGGGAAAGAAACTTAATTGGTAGCATTGTTAACATCAAGGATGATTGTATAACCATGTCAATTAGATAACATTGTAGAACAGAGTGCTAAGCTAAATTTGCATAGAAAAGAATTCAGGATAATACTCACATTCTGGTTCAAGTACATATTCAACTCATATACAGAAGATGACCAATCAGCAAGTATGATGCAATGCCAAGCATCCAATAGATCTATTATCGTCCGTACGGCCATTAAATGAATCGGGTGCTCCTCCCGGATTAGATCAGCCCCACTTGCACAGCATATATCTCAATGAGTCCAAAGACCCAAAAATTGTCATCACAATCATTTCTGTTAAATATTCAAGTGTGGTACACAAGTACTTAAGATCTTTCATGTAGCAAAGGGTTGGAATCAATGCCAATGACTTTAGAAGGTTGTAGCCATGTAGGAATCAATCATACATAAGAATGTCCAAGAACATTCCATAATTAGATGTGGATGGAAATTGAATTATTCTCTCAGTGTAAAGTAGTTGGAATCAAGAAATGAGGGGAACAACTTGTTGGTTAATACCAAAGTGGGTCACCTTTGGTTGGACAAGAAGTAAATCTTGTTAAACACCATAGACAAGTGTATGTCGACAACCAAAGAGTGGCTGTCGACAGCCACTGACCATCCAGAACTAGATTCTAGAACCTGGTCCCCGTCTATCGACAGGACAAAGGTGGCTGTCGACAGATGAAGGCCATTTGTCAACAAATGAAGTCTGTCTATCGACATCTACTGGAGTTTCCTGCATTTTCTAAGTTTTGGAAGCATGATACCTGTCGACAGATGCATTCTACTGTTGACAGTCGCAGGTTAAACTTCCAGAAATGGTGTAATCTACCTCAGGAAACTGTCCAAGTGTTTCCTATGATTCTAAGCATGATTAACAACATCTAATGGATCTTACTTACATTTCTAAACATCACTTATATGAAGGAAAGAATAGAACAATAGGAGTACAATCTGTACACATAGGTGGCATTAAACTTATGAAAGGATGATTACTGTGTATATACAACACTTCTAAGAAATTTTTCCTTGCAGCTAGTAGGAAGTTCTCCACAAATATGCTTGGATATGACATGAGTATAAGCTAAAGCTTGATTATAATGGATAAGAAAAGCATTTCTGAGGTTTTTACAGAACCCAAGTCAGTGTGAACGTGGTAAACACTTAAAACACAAGCTCTTAATCAAGAGCAGGAGATAAGAAGAGAGAGATCCTACTTGACTTAGGAAAAGATGAAGGTCTTTCTCTTCTCCTCAATGAAGATCCAGCAGTAGCAAGAAGAAGAAGAAGACTTGTGGAAGTGGTAGCCATGGCTGTGCTGTAGAAGGAGTAGCAGTAAGGGTAGCTACAGTAGGAGGAATAGCAGCAACAGCTACAGTAGAAGCAGCAGTAGCTTTAGCAGAGCAATGATAGCAGCAAGATGGATGGAGGAACTAGTGGGTAAAAGCCCATACGAAGGTTAAGGGAAGTTTTATAAACTCCTAGTTTCCATGCATGTATGGCACGTAGCAATACATGTGTAACCGTAAAACCCCTCTTACCATCACAAGGCCACGTTTTACCCTGGGTTTTACCCCACTCACATGTAGTAAACTATGTGTAGACTATTTACCCCAGGTGAGATGAGCCTTGCGTAGCCAAAGCTACGTAAGCAATATTTTAAAAAACAGTTGACGTAAATAGGAGATAATTCAGCTGTCCAATATCCCTATACTTTTGTATCGAAATGATATCCAATTAAGTTGAAATTTCAAACATAAGCTAATTGGAAGGTTTTACAAATATGGTGGTTTTAGTTTAATTTTTAGAATTAATTTTTCACCCAGTAAAAATTGCCCAGAAAATCATTGTGTCGACTTAATCTTGATATCCGCACGTTAATAATTCTGGATATTTATATTTCTAATATCAGCACATTTTTTTCTAGAAATTATGTTGTTTTTGATTTTCAATTTCGTTACAGAATTCCGGTGACGCCCTGTCGGAGTGCGCACCTCAGAATACAACACTATAAATATTTTATTATATAAGATAATTCATAAAATAAGATAATTATATCCCATGTAAATGATTGTGTTGTCAACCAAAATCATCACATTTATCTAATTTTCAATAAATATAATTTTGGGGTGTCACACATGTCCACAATATATTGGATTTACCAAGGTCAGGGAGGGGTAAAAGATCCACATCCTCCCCTAAACAAGAGATACCGATCAGAGTTAATTTCAGACACAATCTCCAACTCCTCTCTTTACCATGAGAAATGGTTGACAACTTCACTGAATCCCATCTCTACACCCACCTTTTCTTCACCCTCACTTGGGTTACGGTCACCTCAAACTCAGGAAGGGAAAATAGTAGAATTTGATCATCATCTGGCTTGTCCACTTCCTTTTCTTCTCCCCCCCCCCAACTTAAGATTAACACACTCAACACTTCCCATCTAAAGGTAGGATCGGGCTTGAGTTGCTCTAGTTGCTCCTGGCTGATGGTTGGTTCTAACATCCCACTGATATGAATCCTCAATACCCCCCAACTATTTCGGCCAACAATGATATGAGTGTCTTTAGGTTGGAGAATCTCAAGTTGGCCACATGGGCTTGCATGGCGGTCGAATCCAAGTGAATGATTTTCAGACATTGTATTAGAGTAACTAGATGTTAAACCACTCTTTTGGTTATCTTATGTTTTGGTGATAACTAAAACTCATGACTAAATAAATTTATGTTTATGTCATATCATTTTTGGTATTAGATGAAACTCATGCATTTCATTAATATCCTTGAACACTCAATGAGTGCATAACTATCTGCATAAATAATCCTCACATGCACTATAGTAATATCACAGAAAAATATATTTATAAACACTATGTTTGAATGGCGCATTTTCTGACTGCTCAGATTTTCTCTTAAGTCCACAACCATATACAGATTCATACTAACTTCGACTTCTGAACAGTCGAAGTTTGACTCTGACTTCTTAACAGTCGAAGTGTGGTATTGACACATGAGTCCCACTCCGACTCTTGTAAAGTCGAAGTCACACTCCGACTTATGGAAAGTCAAAGTCACACTTCGACTTCTATAGACTCGAAGTCTACAGACCGCTGAAAAATTCTAAGTCCACACTAGTATGTATATCACTGACTCCGACTCTTGGAAAGTTGAAGTTGCCAACTCTGACTTCTAAAGAGTTGAAGTTGCCAACTCCAACTCCTGGAAAGTTGAAGTGTGATACATCAACTTCTTTACATTCGAAGTTTCTAAACTTAAACATCGATTGCCTCTATATTTCAATATTTCAAAATGTATGTGGCAACAACTGAAAGTTCAAATGTACTTCATATTATCTTATTATTTCTCTATCTGACTAAAGATCTTTTTGTTGACTATTCTTGAAGGTAGGTGAGATATTGGCATCAAAAAACATGGACAGAAGGAAAGGTATGGGCTTCTGTCAGAAGACCTTTTTAGTCTGACCCTATCTTTTGAACCTACAGATAAGACTTCCATCTACACCAAGTGTCTGTTAGACAGAAGAAGAAGAAGAAAAGAAGAAGAAGAAGAAGAGAAGAGAAGAAGAAGAAGAAGAAGAAAAAAAGAAGAAGAGTAGATGAAGAAGAAGATGAGCAATGGCTAGAAGAGTTCCAACGGATCTATTTAAAGCCTCTATAAAAAGATGAAGCAAGGCTAAAGAACAACAGAGAGTTTTCCTGAAGATCATTAAAAGAGTGTACATCCAGTGAGAAGCCTCAATTCCACATATACTCAAAAGAAAGAGAGAAGAGCTCGAGCCCTTTCAAGAGAAGCTTTCAAAGCAGAAGTCTTCAACGCATTCAAGCCTTCCCCTCTTTAGTCTCTCTGTGCTGCATTGTATATTCGGGGAGAGTCTTTCAACTGAGAGTTTTGAGTTAGAGTCCATTCTTGTAAAACTCCCGGTCTGTTCTTTCTTTTCTAAGAAAAATCTCTGTCCAGCTGTTGGACTATATATGAGCCTTTTCTGCGTGAAGAGAAGGCAAGTGAGGTTGCTGGCGGTTTCAGTCCAGCTGAGGGACTGTACTCAGTGTAGAACCTAGCTGAGGGTTAAGTCTAGCAGAACCGCACTAGGGTTTGTTCCAGGAGGTTAGCTTCTTGACCTGTATAGAAGTGAGTCTCCTTCCTACTCGGAAAGGAAGAGGAGCAGCGGAAGCTGGGGGTTGTATATCCTTAGGGGGATTGTACCTCGGTTAGTGAATCCCATGATTTGGCTTGGGGACTAGACGCAGGTCTTCCTTCTGTGAAGTACCGAACCAAGATAAAAATCCTTGTGTTCTTTGTGTGATTTTCTATTTACTTTCGTACTACTACTCTCTATCACACACTATCACATTAACTAACCAAACTTTTAAGTGGTAATTTTATGTGTTTAAGTTTCTATTTTTGCAGAGAATCTATTCACTCTCCCCCCCCCCCTCTAGATAGCTTGCTGCCATCATCCAAGTGGGCCAACAAGTGCTATTAGAGCGGTCTCTGATTAATCAAGAAGATCCAACGATCATAGAGCAAAGATCCATGGTAGCTCAAGAATTTGCTGAAGGCCAATCTGTCTACAGACCACCCTTGTTCGATGGTGAAGATTACAACTATTGGAAAACAGGATGGAGTTCTTCCTCCAGGGTTATGACTATCAACTATGGACTATCAATGTAGAAGGAGATCTGATAGTTCTCAACCCAAGAGAGGAGTGGACAGACAATGATAGAAATCTCTCTCACAGAATAGTAAAGCCAAGAATCACATTTGTTGTGCCCTACAACAGGATCTCAGCATGCAAATCAGCAAAAGAAATGTGGGACAAGCTGAAGCTCACATACGAAGGAACAGACAAAGTCAAAGAAACTAGGATTGACATCTTGGTCACTCAATATGAGAAGTTCTAGATATTGACAGGTGAGACCATTACCCAATGTATAGTAGATTTACTGACATAACTAATGGTCTTGCAGGGCTTGGAAAGATATACGACACTAGAGATATGGTAAGAAAAATTCTCATATCTCTACCAGCCAATGGACTCCAAAAGTCACAGCCATTGAAGAAGCTAATGACCTTACAACTATGTCTTTAGAAAATCTTATTGGATCATTGATGGCACATGAAATCAACATGAAGCGATTATCTGAAGCTCATCCAAGAAGAAATTTACTAACGCTCTTAAAGTCATAGTTGCTCCTTCCTCCTCTTCTTTTAGTTCAGAAATGCAGGTTCTGAAGATAGTGATGTTGATGATGTCCTATCAAAACTTCATACATCCTCAAGAAGAAGAAAAATGGATCAAGAAGGATCCAAAAGAAAGACAGAAAGGAGAAAACCAGTCTGCTATGAATGCAGAAAACCTAGACATCTAGACCAGATTGTCCAAAACTCAAGAAGGCTGGTCAGCTAGAAAAGTCCAAGAAGAAGCACAAGAATTCAAAAGAAACGCCATGTCTACTGCTTGGGATAATGAAGAAGTCACCACTTCTGATTCATCAACTTCAGATTCAGAAAAGGAGCAAGAAAGTCTAGCCCTCATAGTAGGACTAGATGGGGTACATTCTGACCCATCTTTTAATTCGTGCACTGATTCAGGGTCAGAGTCTGAAGATTTAGTAGATGTCTTTAATGAACTTTATGAAAAACATAAAGGTGTTGTAAAGAATTAAAGCTAGAGAAGTTTTTTCCTCTTGTTAATTTTCTAACTGATTCTTTTAAATAAGATTTTCTTCAGTTATAGTTTTCATTTTTCTTCTAACTCTAATTTTTCATTGTTCTTGCTTTTCAAATCTTCATCCAAAAGATAATTGTTATCTTTACTTTCCTTTAATTGTTTTTCTAATTGTTCCATTTTGGATTTAAGATTAGAATTGGTGTTTTTTTAGCAAGTAATGTTATTTTTCAGATTTTGTTTAAAAAGCTCTAAAACTGACAACAATAAACAAGGCCTTGGATGCAAACCTTTTGAAAAGGGAGAACAAGTTATATTTCCTGAAAAATATCCATTGCCAAAATTTGTAAAGAAACCAAGATGCCTCAGAAAAAGCCCTTGTAATAACAAGTTATATCAAGGAAAAATGTTTCTAAAAATCGTGTTCTAATCAATATCACAAAGAAATAAGAATTGTAAAATAGATTACATTATCTATTGTTCTCGTGTAATAAATTAGGAGACATAATAAATTCCTGCACTACAAAGCACTTAGTATGGATTCCTAAGGTTATTTTCATGCATCTAACCATCAAGGACCCAAAATATTTGGGTACCTACTTTTAAATAAGTTATTTGCAGGATAGCCTTGGAGCATCAGGAACAAAGGATGCTCAAGGCATTGGTGACTGCCAGCTCTTCATCCAACTCAAATCTGAAGAAGGAGTGTCACAGATCTGTATTTAAACTTATAATACTACTAACAATGGTTTGCAAGTCTTTCTGATCAATGTAGGAAATAATGTTGAAGACTTGACAGACAACAAGTGAATATGTCAGACCAATAAGTGAAAATACAACAGAACCTGTCAACAGATTCAAGACTGTGTCTACACACATAGAAGATCAAGTCAACACACCATAAAACAACTGTTGACAGACAAGTGAAGACTCATCAAGCCTCACATCAAGGAGGAGCCTCATATTAAGGGGGAGCCATACAAAAAGGGGGAGCTACATGTTCGTGACAAATATTGTTGAACCCCTCATCTCCAAATTCACAACATATTGGTAAGAATATTTACAAAAGG
The DNA here is from genome assembly GCA_014218235.1 of Colocasia esculenta. Lineage (NCBI taxonomy): Eukaryota > Viridiplantae > Streptophyta > Magnoliopsida > Alismatales > Araceae > Colocasia > Colocasia esculenta. The sequence continues at coordinate 12,903,887 of CM024756.1, forward strand.
GGAGAAAATGTAATGGTAAGATCCTTCCTTTTTGGGTATTGACAAAAAGGGAGAGAATATTTTATTTATGAATTTTCTATTCAATGCTTGATTTTATGTTTATGTCAGAAAATTCACATGAGTTTTGTCATCACCAAAAAGGGGGAGATTGTTGAACCACTCTTTTGGTTGTCTCATGTTTTGGTGATAACTAAAACTCATGACTAAATAAATATTATGTTTATGTCATATCAGTTTTTTAGTATTATATGAAAACTCATGCATTTCATTAATTGTTTGAACACTCAATGAGTGCATAACTATCTGCATAAATAATCCTCAATGCACTATTGTAATATCACAGAAAAATATATTATAACACTATGTTCTAATGGCGCATTTTCTGACTGCTCAGATTTTTCTACATCCACAACATATATAGATATCATACTAACTCCGACTTCTGAACAGTCGAAGTTTGACTCCGACTTCTTAACATCGAAGTGTGGTATCGACACATGAGTCCCACTCCGACTCTTGTAAGGTCAAAGTCACACTTTGACTTCTGGAAAGTCGAAGTCACACTCTGACTTCCATAGAGTTAAAGTCTACAGACCGCTGAAAAATTCTAAGTCCACACTAGTAAGTATATCACTGACTTCGACTCTTGGAAAGTTGAAGTTGCCAACACGACCTCTGAAGAGTTGAAGTTGCCAACTCCAACTCTTGGAAAGTTGAAGTGTGATACATTACTTCTTTACAGTCGAAGTTTCTATACTTAAACATCGATTGCCTCTATATTTCAAATGATTCAAAATGTTTGTGGCAGTAACTAAAAGTTCAAATGTACTTCATATTATCTTATTATTCTCTGTCAGACTGAAGATCTTTTTGTTGACTATTCTTTAAGGTAGGTGAAATATTGGCAGCAGAAAACATGGACAGAAGGCAAGGTATGGGCTTCTGTCAGAAGACATTTTTAGTCTGACCCTATCTTCTGAACCTATAGATAAGACTTCCATCTATACCACGTGTCACGTCCTAATAAAAGGCTATTTATCGAGAGTGATAGGAAACAAGCACGAGAGGAAATAATTATTTATATCCATTAATATGTCATAAGCGGAAGTTTTATTACATAGACACTCCTCAAACAACTAAGAGAGGAGTAGATTAAAACAAACTTATTTTAGATTTCTCATTTCACACACTAAAACAAAATAGAAACTAGTTGGCTTTGCTTGTCACGGTCAGACCACTCAGCACTCAAAACCTTAAGCATCATCCCTAGCTGTATCCCCTGAAAATGGTAGGAAATAATGAGCTAACTAGCCTAGTAGAATTCAAATTCCATAGTTCAACTCATTGTTCAAGAGTGTATACATGGTAACCAAGACAAGAACAGAACGAATATCAATGAGACACACCACCGATTTCAGAATAGTAAACTTGATGCTATGACAGTAAAACTCAGATAATGTTCAGATATATAGCTCAAGAACTGATTCACATATCAGTTACACAGTACAGGGATTATGATGACCATATTCAGAAAATGGTTGATGTAATGCCAGACATCCAGATGCCCTTTATCATTCCACGTGGTCCGAAAATGAATTCGGGTGCTCCTCCCAGGACTGGACCAGCCCTATTTGCACATGCATATAAATCACAGAGGGTACAAGGACCCAATAATGTCATCATCAATTATTCACATCTCATAAGGTGTTCAAGCATATGAACTCTCAGGTGATCAGATTTCATAAACTCATTTACCGAGTACCGAAGAATATACTCAATCGGAGTGCTATTCGTATTGACAACTTTAAGACTAATTCAAGGGAAGTTAAGGTACACCAAGTGGGTGACTTTGCAGTAGTATGACAGTAAATATCAAGGTAAATGAGAGGGTAACTTCCTTGGCTTTTAGGATGTAGTTTTAGCATGGATTCGGACAAGGAAGAGTGCAGAAATTCGAATCAGCATAGTACCTGTTGACAGCCAGGAAGGGCTGTCGACAGCAAGCAGCAGACAGAGCTCAGATTTTCTGGCTTTGTGTGTTCCTGTCGACAGCAACAAGGGACCTGTCGACAGATCCACACAGTCCAGAACCTGGAGTTCTGGAAGGCATGCGCCTGTCGACAAGTAGCTGCAGAACTTCCAGAAAGGACTTTAAATCTATCCTAAACACCCTAATTTTTGAATCCATGAACCAAGACATGTTTTATATCAAATAGAAGACTCTAATTATAGTTCTCATAGTGGTTTATAAACCGAACAAACAAGATGAAACAAGAGGTTTTGTCACGTCCCGAGAATTACGCGGCGGATATTAATTCGAAGGATTCGAGTCGATATTCCGAGACGTGGACAGTCGGCAAATAAGCCTCTAGCTAGCACACACTAAATGTGTATCAACACACATCATAATAGGGCCCAAATGTTGAACACAAAATAAATTGTAATCAGATCTCAACTCATTTTATAAAAATTGGAACTAGTACAAGACTGAGATTCAATAAAAGCAAAAGTACATGATACCTCACTTCCTACTACATTGTACTAATGCTCAAAGTAACCTACTAAACTAGACTCATAGTTGAAACGCTCATCACTCGAATGCATTCCCATCCTCGACTTGCTCTTCCTCTTGAACTTCATAGTCACCTAGGTTGGAAAAGGTAGGGGATGAGCAAACTAGCCCAGTAGGATTTATATCTCAATGTGCGGGCATGATATAAGTGATTAACATTTTAGAGCTAGGTAAGCACGATGAATGTCATGATATGCATGTACGAATAAAACAGTTTTAAAACATGATGCATGAAACAAGCTAGATAGAGTGATCATGATAGAATAAGATCTAGAATGATATAACAAGAGAGAACAGCATAGATCACTTTGTACAAGCACGCAAGATTTCACTTGATGTCATAGTTTACAAGAACGCAAGATATCACTAGTTGCAATAAACGCAGATGGCCATATCACGCAAGCAAGCAAGATTGCACAAGCACGATCAAGTAATACTAATCAGGCACGTAGACACTAATGTACACCAAGGAAAGATCCACCAAGAATGCACACAGTCACGTGTATGTGGTTATGTATCTAACATTCAACAAGCAAGAAAGTACTCCCAGCGCAGATGCAATGCCAGTAATCATTATACCCCATAGTTAAGTATATTTATGACTCGCCGTCATTGGGGCTAGACTGGAGCCCTGGACACATGTCGTGCCCTGTCAGCCATCTCATGTAAAATTTTAAATGTAGATACCCACAGTCATAAATAATGGCCAATGAGAGTTTCAAAATGTAGCATGTGTAATGTCATGTTCACGATGATGATGAGAAGAAATAAATAATTAAATTGAACATGATTCCATGAGGACAATGGTCAAGAGATAAATTCGACAGCTGAACGGTACGATTTATAATTTAGTTCAATCTTTACATTAATGGCTTTAGTCTAGATTGTAATTCATGCTCACGAGAACAAGAAGAGAAGGAAGTGCACACACTTGATGTAAAGTGTGTATGGATGTACGCGTGTCAATTCACAACCGTCGGTCTCAAACTCTCGGAAACACTTAACATGATGGCATGCAGTGAACATGCATTTACCTACATGTGGGTTTACAAGATTTTAAGACAATATCATCATTTAAATCAAGCTAGAATGGTAACAAGAGTAAATCACAAGTTTCATGTATGATCATTTCATTAAGAAAGCAATTAGAATAATATTCATGTAATTAAGGATTTTTCAATGGGTTAAACACTTTTAAGCCATTAAATAGACATTATGTAATGAACAGACCCAAGACATGCAATATTTTGCAAAGGTAGTGTCGACACAACCCATACTGGTGTCGACACCATGCTTCGAACACAAAGCAAAAACATGAAGAACTGGTCAAGTAGTGTCGACACTAGATCAGGTAGTGTCGACACAGTGCTTCAAATACAAGGCAAAAAGGCCAAGTAGTGTCGACATAGGGTCAGGTAGTGTCGACACTAGAGACAGGTTCCAGAAAACCTTCTGGCCAATATGGGACAGTGTGTCGACACTAGATCAGGTAGTGTCGACACTAGATCAGCCCAGAAACTTTCTGGGTCAAACTGGGACAGTGTTCGACACTAGATCAGGTAGTGTCGACACTAGAGAGTTCCCAGAACACCTTCTGGGCTGTTTTGGGACAGTGTGTCGACACTAGTCCAAGTAGTGTCGACACTAGAGGCCCTTCCAGAAAAAAAAGATGAGTCAGGTGTAACCAGAAAACATGTCTCATGCAGCGATTCACTTTCACCTCTTATAACTCTCTAACAAATGACATTTAGACAAAATGTTCAACACAAAAGATGACGACGAAAACTAGTAGAAGAACGTTTATGTTGGAGGTTTGATTAAATTCGGTCTCAAATCCCAAGAAACATGTGAATAATATAAAGCTAAGTGCAGCCCGAAATCACAGTATCATGCAGTGACTCTCTTTCCATGCTTATAACTCTCTAACGAAAGACTTTTGGACAAAACGTCCAACATAAAAGATGATCATGACTACAATTAGAAGAACTTTCATGAAGGAAGTTTAGTCTAATTCAGTCTTTAATCATGGGCATGATATGAAGAACGGGAAAAACCCTAACTGTGCGAGACTTAGGGAAAACTACGAATAGTTCAAAATCTACTCAATGAAATTCGATGAAACCAGTGGGAAATGAAAGTTAACTTGATGCTCTACACATTAGTATAGGATATGTTAAGGTTTTGCCCGAGAAAACCTACCTTATGGGTTGAAGAAGTCTCGTTTTCCCAGAAAACCCGTGTTCAGACCACTTGGAGGAAAACGCTTACTGCTCCGTGTATACTGCATGGAATTTGGGAATTCCACTTGGGTTAGAACGTAGACTTGACCCTCTTTCCAGGGGTATAAGCCTTGCAAGGTTTGGTTTAGGTTTGACCTACCTTTGGTCGACTTCAAGATGACCGTCTGTGCAGGTCGCAGCAGACTCAACGGGGAAAAAGAACGGCTTGGTGTGGATGATCTCCTGCTCCCCAGCCACCAAGAACTTCTCCACACGACCCCAGCAAGTTCTAAAACTCGTTCCTAGGGTTTGGTGAAGAGTATTTAAGCAACCATGGTGTTTTAGGAGTCCTACTATGACTAGGAAAGCTAAGTTGCGGTTTTGACAGGGTAGTTTCCTATCTTTTGAGGATTTCTTCCTCCCTTAGAGTGTGTGAGGCTTTAGGAAACCTCCCACCATAGTTAGGCACGAATTTGGGTTGCCAAGAATGCATGATTGCATCCCAATTCAACTCAAATTGCCTCTTTCTAATTTCAGCCTATTTAGAGTTACGAATTTCCATGCATTTTCTAGCTTCCTTTGATTTTTGGGTCATGTGTGGTCCATTGGCCCAATTAAGATATTGGGTCATTAATATATAATGTTGGAAGTCTTTCCAACACTTTTATTATTTTTTTTTGTTGCGTCGTATTTCGTGTTAACGGTTTTCCGACTTGTTTCCTAATTTGGATAATTGGTCACCATGTGATGTTCACTTGTTAATCGGATTTTCGTCACACGAATTTCTTCATGGAACCCTTAAGAATAAGTTTGGGGTGATTTCCCATTTTACGGATTTTCCGATGTGTTTTGGCACATACGATATTGATATGTATGTTTTAAATTCTTTAATCTTATGGAAATTATTTATTTCCATTTATTCAAATTTTTATATAGCTAAAATTTTCGGGGTGCTACACCCTCCCCCACTTAAGAGAATTTGGTCCCCAAATTCATGTATAGAAAATTATTGTACAAGTGAGATGTACTTACTTGTGAATAGCTCCGGGTATCTTTTGCGCATTGCTTCCTCAGTCTCCCACGTGTCGTCTTCTTCTAGGCGTTGATTCCATCTAACTCTTACCAGTGGGATGACCTTGTTCCTTAATTGGCGCAGTTCACGATCAACGATCTCAGTTGGCATTTCCTTGTAAGTCCCGTCTTTGTTAAACTCCAGGAGTTCATACTCTATGACATGGTAGGGATCACGTACGTACTTCTTCAGCATAGATACGTGGAATACATCGTGTACTCCTTCCAGCTGGGGTGGTAGTGCCAGACGGTATGCAACTTCGCCTACTCTCTCGAGGATTTCGAAAGGCCCGACGAACCTTGGTGATAGCTTGCCTTTAATTCCAAACCTTCTAATTCCACACGCCTGGAGATACTTTTAAGAATACATGATCACCCACCTGAAACTCTAGGTCTCTCCTTCTCTTGTCTGCATATGACTTCTGCCTTTGTTGTGCTACTGCCATTCTTTCCCTGATAAGCTTCACCTTCTCTGTGGTTTCCCTTATCATCTCTGGTCCTAGCACTTGCCTTTCGCCAACTTCATACCAGCAAACTGGAGATCGGCAACTCCTGCCGTAAAGTGCTTCAAATGGTGCCATTTGAATGCTAGCCTGATAGCTATTGTTGTAGGCGAATTCTACAAGAGGTAAGTGTTCATGCCAGCTACCTCCAAAATCTAGGACACAAGCTCTAAGCATATCCTCAATCACCTGATTGGTTCTCTCCGTCTGACCATCAGTCTGTGGATGGAAAGCCGTGCTGAAGTTAAGTTTAGTCCCCAAGGAATAATGCAGTCCTTTCCAAAAGTGGGATGTGAACCGAGGGTCTCTATCCGACACGATAGACACCGGTACTCCATGTAGTTTGACTATTTCCTTCACATATATTGCAGCTAAGACATCAACTGACCACTTATTCTTTATTGGTAAAAAGTGAGCAGACTTGGTTAGGCGATCGACTATTACCCATATGCCATCGAATCCACCTCTAGATTTAGGTAGTCCGAAAATAAAGTCCATCCCTATTCCTTCCCATTTCCATGTCGGGATTTCTAAGGGTTTAAGTTTACCTGCAGGTCGCAAGTGTTCTGCCTTGATCTTTTGACAGGTTAGCATTTGGCGACATATTCAGCCACCTCCCCTTTCATATTAGGCCACCAAAAGCTTCTTTTCAAGTCTTGATACATTTTGGTAGTTCCAGGATGAATGGTATACCTGGTCTTGTGAGCCTCCTCCATGATCATTTTCTTTGTCTCTGCATGGTCGGGTACACAGACTCGATCCCGGAACAATAGTCTTCCATCTTCAGTTAATGAGAAATCTGGCCTCTGGTCTAGATTAGCCTTAATCTCCACACAGTACAGGGTCATTGTTTTGGAGTGCTATAATGTCTTCATGTAGGTTAGGTTGTACTCTAACACTTGCAATCAGGCATCCCTTCTTCTTAGTGTCAGCATCAATATCCAACTTGGCAAAGTCTTCCAACAATCTCCATTCACCCACCATGAGACTAGACAAGGTAGCCATCGGCTTCCTGCTAAGAGCATCTGCCACGGCATTTGCTTTTCCTGGATGATATTGAAAGAGAAGTCGAAGTCCTTGAGATACTCCAACCACCTCCGCTGTCTCATGTTCAAATCCTGCTGAGAAAACAGATACTTCAGGCTTTTGTGGTCAGAAAACACAATGAATTTCTCACCATAAAGATAATGACGCCATATCTTCAAAGCGAAGACCACCGCAGCTAGCTCCAGATCATGTACGGGATAATTGTCCTCGTGCTTCTTAATTGTCTGGATGCGTAGCATATAACCTTCCCTTCTTGCATCAGCACGCAGCCTAAGCCGATCCCGGATGCATCGGTGTACACTTCAAAACTACCCCCAGTGACTGGTAGTGCGAGCACAGGTGCTGAGGTGAGGTGCTCTTTCAATGCCCGGAAACTCTCTTCACATTCCTCAGTCCATGCATATGGATTTTCCTTCCTGGTAAGCCTGGTCAATGGTACAGCTACCTTTGAAAAATCTTTAATAAGCGGCGATAGTACCCTGCTAAACCCAGGAAGCTTCTAATCTCCGACACAGTTGTCGGCCTTGCCCAGTTCTTTACCGCCTCCACCTTAGATGGATCTACAGCGATTCCCTCCTTGGATATGATGTGGCCAAGGAAAGACACCTCTTCCATCCAGAATTCACACTTACTAAGTTTGGCATAGAGTTGATTGTCTCTCAGCACTTGCAGAGCAATCTTCAAGTGTTCTTCATGTCTTCTTTGGATTTGGAGTAAATAAGGATGTCATCAATGAACACCACTATAAACTGGTCCAAGTATGGCCGATAAATATTGTTCATAAGTTGCATGAAAGCCGCTGGAGCATTGGTTAATCCGAACGGCATGACCACGAACTCATAGTGACCATATCTACTCCGGAATGCAGACTTGTGAATATCCTCTTCCTTTATTCTCAGTTGGTGGTAGCCCGACCTTAGATCTATCTTGGAGAAATATTGTGCGCCAGAGATCTGATCAAACAGTTCATCGATGCGGGGCAGTGGATACTTGTTCTTTATTGTCAACTGGTTCAACTGACGGTAGTCAATGCAAAGCCTCATTGATCCGTCCTTCTTCCTGACGAATAATACAGGTGCTCCCCAGGGGGATGTGCTAGGCCTGATGAACCCTTGATCTAACAATTCTTGGATCTGCCTTTTTAACTCCTGCAATTCAATGGGGGACATGCGGTATGGAGCTTTGGAAACAGGGGCTGCCCCAGGGAGTAGCTCGATGGTGAAGTTTACTTCCCGTTCAGGTGGTATTCCGGGTAATTCTTCTGGAAAGACATCCGGTAGTCTCTAGCTATGGGGATGTCTTCTAGATTTGGTTTCTTCTTTTCAGTCACCATGACCGAAACTAGGAAAGCATCACAACCTTGGTTGATTAGCTTAGAAGCTTTTAGGGATGATATCATGATGGGGTGTTTATGATAGCGATTCCCAAGTAGGGAAAAGGTTGGAAGATTTGGACTTCTAAAAGTGACCAACCTATGACGACAATTTACATCAGCATCATATTCGATCAGCCAATCGACACCCAATATGGCATCATAGCCCTTCATGTCTAGACAGATAAGATCAGCAGGGAGATTGTGTCCTCCTACTATAGTTTCACATTTTGGAAAGTAGTGGGTAAGTTTAGATTCTGAGCCAAGTGGAGAGGCTACAGTGATCTTGGATTTCAAGGGTACAGGTTGGACAGGTAGAGTTGCAGCGAATGTGGTGGAAATAAATGAATATGCAGCTCCAGTATCAATAAGCACAAAAGCAGGTTGAGAGTGTATGGAAATGGTACCTTCCACCATACCCCCTTCCTCGGGTAGGTCAGCTTCTATGACAGCATTAAGGCGTCCCTGACGCCGTGGTGCATTCTGAGCTCTACCTGGTTGGTCCTTCATCATTGGGCAGTCAGGAATACGGTGGTCACGACCACCGCATCTCAAGCATGCCCCGAGCTTCTTCCAGCACTCCTCAGCTCGGTGTCCTGGTTTATCGCAGAATTTGCAGTTCTCAGACAACTGCCTACCTTCCATTTTGACTCTTTTGTCTCCCGCAGCATCTCTTCCAGCATTTGGCCTCTTGTTGTTGCTGTTAAAGTTGTTATTGTTGCTACGAAACGTTGGAGCAGTATTAGGTGCTCCCTTCTTGACAAAGACCGGCTTAGAGTTGTCCTTGCCCCTCATGCCCTCTACTTTGGCCATGGTGTCTTCTACCAGCTGAGCTCTTTGGACCATCTCAGTGTAAGTTTGAATGTTGTGTGGTCCGAGCCTTTCAATGAACATGGGCCTGAGTCCATCCATGAAACGGTTGGCCTTCAACCTTTCTGTGCCCACAAGATGTGGGGCATACACTGCCAGGCGAGCGAACTGAGCTTCATACTCAGCCACAGACATGCTCTTTTGTTTTAGTGCAGCAAACTCTGCTGCCTTCTTCTCCTTCACTCTCTCAGAGAAATACTTTCCCCGGATATCTCCAGGAATCCGGCCCACTCTAGTTCAGCTACGTTTGGCAGGTGGGCCGAGGTGGCCTTCCACCATGCTCGAGCATCTTTAGTAATTGGAAAGTGGCCAGTACCACTTTTTCCCTATTGGTGCATTGCATTACTTGGAAAATCCTTTCGATCTCCTCTTGCCAATTTTCTGCTTCATCTGGGTCAGGGGATCCAGAGAAACGAGGAGGGTTTAAACTCCTAAAATTTCGGTGCAGATCACCGGCTCCATTCCTTGCAGCTGCAGCCTGATTTCCAGCCTGAACTACATTTTGCAGGGCCTGAGTAAGTCCAGCCACAGTGTCTTGCATAGCTTGCCACTGGTTGCGAGCCATTGCAGTTGAGGGAAAGTGTTATGAGGGTTCCTGAGAAAAGGATGGAAACCAATTAATGTCTCTAGATACATTATAAGAGTCAATGGGTAGGAGTGTTAATTTTTTCTTACATATTCCCAGTCTCTACCCATTCTCACCAGGTAATATATAAATTCCATGACCTAGGTTCCATAGGTATCTCCTATTCCTGAGACATATCCTATTTGGTATTCCTAGGCTCTGATACCACTAAACTGTCACGTCCCGAGAATTACGCAGCGGATATTAATTCGAATAATTCGAGTCGATATTCCGAGACGTGGACAGTCGGCAAATAAGCCTCTAGCTAGCACGCACTAAATGTGTATCAACACAACATCATAATAGGGCCCAAATGTTGAACTCAAAATAAATTGTAATCAGATCTCAACTCATTTTATAAAAATGGAAACTAGTACAAGACTGAGACTCAATAAAAGCAAAAGTACATGATACCTCACTTCCTACTACTTGTACTAATGCTCAAAGTAACTACTATAACTAGACTCATAGTTGAAACGCTCATCACTCGGATGCATTCCCATCCTCGACTTGCTCTTCCTCTTGAACTTCATAGTCACCTAGATTGGGAAAAGGTAGGGGATGAGCAAACTAGCCCAGTAGGATTATATCTCAATGTGCGGGCAATGATATAAGTGATTAACATTTTAGAGCTAGGTAAGCACGATGAATGTCATGATATGCATGTACGAAATAAAACAGTTTTAAAACATGATGCATGAAACAAGCTAGATAGAGTGATCATGATAGAATAAGATCTGGAATGATATAACAAGAGAGAACTAGCAATAGATCACTTTGTACAAGCACGCAAGATTTCACTTGATGTCAATAGTTTACAAGAACGCAAGATATCACTAGTTGCAATAAATGCAGGATGGCCATATCACGCAAGCAAGCAAGATTGCACAAGCACGATCAAGTAATACTAATCAGGCACGTAGACACTAATGTACACCAAGGAAAGATCCACCAAGAATGCACACAGGTCACGTGTATGTGGTTATGTATCTAACATTCAACAAGCAAGAAAGTACTCCCAGCGCAGATGCAACGCCAGTAATCATTATACCCCATGGTTAACAGTATATTTATGACTCGCCGTCATTGGGGCTAGACTGGAGCCCTTGGACACACGCCGTGCCCTGTCAGCCATCTCATGTAAAATTTTAAATGTAGATACCCACAGTCATAAATAATGGCCAATGAGAGTTTCAAAAGTAGCATGTGTAATGTCATGTTCACGATGATGATGAGAAGAAATAAATAATTAAATGAACATGATTCATGAGGACAATGGTCAAGAGATAAATTCGGCAGCTGAACGGTATTGATTTTTATAATTAGTTCATTAATGGCTTTAGTCTAGATTGTAATTCATGCTCACGAGAACAAGAGAGAAAGGAAGTGCACGCCTTGATGTAAAGTGTGTAGGGATGTACGCGTGTCAATTCACAAACCGTCGGTCTCAAACTCTCGGAAAACACTTAACATGATGGCATGCAGTGAACAATGCATTTACCTACATGTGGGTTTACAAGATTTTAAGATAATATTCATCATTTAAATCAAGCTAGAATGGTAACAAGAGTAAATCACAAGTTTCATGTATGATCATTTCATTAAGAAAGCAATTAGAAATATTCATGTAATTAAGGATTTTTCAATGGGTTAAACACTTTTAAGCCATTAAATAGACATTTGTAATGAACAAACCCAAGACATGCAATATTTTGCAAAGGTAGTGTCGACACAACCCATACTGGTGTCGACACCATGCTTCGAACACAAAGCAAAAACATGAAGAACTGGTCAAGTAGTGTCGACACTAGATCAGGTAGTGTCGACACAGTGCTTCAAATACAAGGCAAAAAGGTCAAGTAGTGTCGACACTAGATCAGGTAGTGTCGACACTAGAGACAGCTCCCAGAAAACCTTCTGGCCAATATGGGACAGTGTGTCGACACTAGATCAGGTAGTGTCGACACTAGATCAGCTCCTAGAAACTTTCTGGGTCAAACTGGGACAGTGTGTCGACACTAGATCAGGTAGTGTCGACACTAGAGAGCTTCCCAGAACACTTCTGGGCTGGTTTGGGACAGTGTGTCGACACTAGTCCATGTAGTGTCGACACTAGAGGCCCTTCCAGAAAAAAAAGATGAGTCAGGTGTAACCAGAAACCACGTCTCATGCAGCGATTCACTTCACCTCTTATAACTCTCTAACGAATGACATTTAGATAAAACGTTCAACACGAAGATGACGAGGACAACTAGTAGAAGAACTTGATGTTGGGGTTTGATCAAATTCGGTCTGAATCCCGAGAAACATGTGAAGAATATAAAGCTAAGTGCAGCCCGAAATCGCAGTATCATGCAGTGACTCTCTTTCCATACTTTAACTCTCTAATGAAAGACTTTTGGATAAAACGTCCAACATAAAAGATGATCGTGACTACAAGTAGAAGAACTTTCATGAAGGAAGTTTAGTCTAATTCAGTCTTTAATCATGAGCATGATATGAAGAACGGGAAAAACCCTAACTGTGCGAGACTTAGGGAAAACTACGAATAGTTCAAAATGTACTCAATGAAATTCGATGAAACCAGTGGGAAATGAAAGTTAACTTGATGCTCTACACATTAGTATAGGATATGTTAAGGTTTGGCCTGAGAAAACCTACCTTATGGGTTGAAGAAGTCATTTTTTCCAGAAAACGTGTTCAGACCACTTGGAGGAAAACGCTTACTGCTCCGTGTATACTGCATGGAATTTGGGATTCTACTTGAGTTAGAACGTAGACTTGACCCTCTTTCCAGGGGTATAAGCCTTGCAAGGTTTGGTTTAGGTTTGACCTACCTTTGGTCGACTTCAAGATGACCGTCTGTGCAGGTCGCAGCAGACTCAACAGGGAAAAAGAACGGCTTGGTGTGGATGATCCTGCTCCCCAGCCACCAAGAACTTCTCCACACGACCCAGAAAGTTCTAAAACTCGTTCCTAGGTTTGGTGAAGAGTATTTAAGCAACCATGGTGTTTTAGGAGTCCTACTATGACTAGGAAAGCTAAGTTGCGGTTTTGACAGGGTAGTTTCCTATCTTTTGAGGATTTCTTCCTCCCTTAGAGTGTGTGAGGCTTTAGGAAACCTCCCACTATAGTTAGGCATGAATTTGGGTTTCCAAGAATGCATGATTGCATCCCAATTCAACTCAAATTGCCTCTTTCTAATTTCAGCCTATTTAGAGTTACGAATTTCCATGCATTTTCTAGCTTCCTTTGATTTTTGGGTCATGTGTGGTCCATTGGCCCAATTAAGATATTGGGTCATTAATATATAATGTTGGAAGTCTTTCCAACACTTTTATTATTATTTTTTTGTTGCGTCATATTTCCGTGTTAACGGTTTTCCGACTTGTTTCCTAATTTGGATAATTGGTCACCATGTGATGTTCACTTGGTTAATCGGATTTTTCGTCTCACAAATTTCTTCATGGAACCCTTAAGAATAATGTTTGGGGTTGATTTCCCATTTTTACGGATTCTACCGATGTGTTTTGGCACATATGATATTGATACGTATGTTTTAAATTCTTTGATCTTATGGAAATTATTATTTCCATTTATTCGAATTTTTATATAGCTAAAATTTTCGGGGTGCTAGAAGTTTCCATTAAGCTTAACTGCTTGAACTAAACATAGTTAGTACTAGAAGTAGAACCTTGATAGCAATGGTTGGATGGAGGTTCCTCCATGATGGACACTAACCTCAAAATGTTTTATGGATCTAAATCAAAATTGGATACTAACAATTAAACAGAAGTTCTCATATAGTTCTAAAGAGATCAGACTTCCTCAGGGTTATAACATGAACAAGGATCAGAGGTAGAGGAAGAAGATAAGAAACGATCTCTAAAATAGAACCAAGTTGTTTCTTCCCCAACAAGATCAATTTTTCTATGACTGAAAAGAGAAAACAGAGGATCGCAAGTATAGTCACTTATTCGTTCATTACGAATTCCTTGTGACATATGAAAAACCGAAATGAACCATAGAAAGATGAATCCTACCTTGCTGAACAGGTAATTCTTTACACCTTCCCAACGAGGAAACCTAAGCCAGCAGGAGAAGAGCTTCTCCCCACAGTTGATGATGTGCCAGCAATATCCACGCCAAATTAAGCAGCTACAGTGGCACACAGGAGCAGAGGTGGGAGCAGTTGCAGGTTGCACGTCAACAACTCCCCAGCAGTAGTTCTAGGAGCTCCTCACCACACTTCTAGCAGCCAAGAGCAGGGAAAAACAAGAACAGAGATAGAAGCCATGGTGTAGAAAGGTTAGAACTCAAGAGAGGGAGTGGCTTTTATAAGCCTCATGACTTCTTCATGCAGAGGCACGTCGGCCATGAGGTGTCATGGTAAAAACCCTTGGTTTTTACCCCAACACGTAGCTCATGCATCCTTTCACCCCTTACACCTAACCCCAACGTGGTAAGAGTTTAAACCCAAGTTCTATCCTTATCCTAATATGTGCTGGCCTCCTCAAGGCTTCACACGTAAGCTCCCGTAAATAAACACAAAATTGGTTACCGTAATTGCCCATAAATCAACTGGTCCATTAGACTTAATGTAAACATGTCCAAACAAAATCAGTTTATTGAAATTTTAACCATAACCTAATATGATGGTTTTACAAATTATGATGATTTTATTCAATTCTTAGAATTTATTTTATAGTAGGTGAAAAATCACCCAAAAAATGGTCGCGTCGACTTAATCTCGAAATCCGCACGTCGAAAAATTTAGATATTTACATTTCTGAGATCTCCATATTTTTATGGAAATTATGGTGTTCTCGGATTTTATTTTTGTTACTGTTTTTCAGTGTCGCCCTGTGGAAGCGCGCACGTTCGAGTACGTCACTGGGGTAACGTTAGTTAATACTAATCATACCCAATATCAATTATTACAATTTAAGACTAATGCTTAAGTCCAATAACTTTATTATTCATGTTTTTCTACAAATAAAAATTCTGGGGTGTTACAATTCTCCCCCACTAACAGAAATTTGGTCCTCCAAATTTAATTACATAAGGATGTGGTTACTGACCTGTAAACAACTCTAGATACTTGTCCTTGATGGCATCTTCCAATTCCCATGTTGCTTCTTCTTGTCCTTGCTTATTCCACTGAATTTAGTAAATGAAACTTGTTCCGAAGTTGCTTGATTTTTCGATCAAGGATCTGTACTGGTCTTTCTTCATATGCCAAATTTCCTTGTACATCCAGATCTTGGTATCCAATAATGTGTTCCGGATCATATACATATTTTCTTGCATTGACACATGAAAGATATCATGCACATTGGATAATGCGGTGGAAGTGCCAGTTGGTATGTCATTCACCAACTCTCTTCAATATTTCAAAAGGTCCAATGTATCTTGGACTCAATTTCCCTTGATACCAAATCTTTTGATTCCTCTCCAGGGTGATACTTTAAGAAACACATGTTCTCCTGGCTGAAATTCTAACTCTCTTCTACGTCGATCGACATAGCTTTTCTGTCGGTCTTGAGCAGCTTTCATCCGATCTTGTACTAGCTTGATAACTTCTGTCGTTTCTTGGATCATTT
Source organism: Colocasia esculenta (assembly GCA_014218235.1). Lineage (NCBI taxonomy): Eukaryota > Viridiplantae > Streptophyta > Magnoliopsida > Alismatales > Araceae > Colocasia > Colocasia esculenta. The sequence continues at coordinate 12,919,769 of CM024756.1, forward strand.
CTGGTCCAAGAATATGTGTTTATTTTAGTTCTACCCAACATAATGGTGATCTACATTTCCGACCATACAAAGCTTCGAAAGGTGCCATTCGAATAGTAGACTGGTAACTATTGTTATATGCAAATTCCATAATTGCTAGATGAGTGTTCCAGTCATTTCCGAACTCTAATACACAAGCACAACACATATCCTCAACAATTTGATTCACCCGTTCGGTCTGTCCATCTGTTTGAGGGTGAAATGCAGTACTAAATTTTAATTTGTTCTCAAAGCATCTGTAATTCTCTCCAAAATGTGAAGTAAAATGGCATCTCGATCAGAAACTATGTTCTTTGGGATTCCATGTAACTGTACAATTTCTTTCATATATAATGCTGCCAAAATATTAACAGACCATCTTGTCTTTATTGCTAAGAAATGAGCTGATTGGTAAGTCTGTCAATGATTACCCAATAGCATCAAATCCACTCCGTGTTTTAGGTAATCCCACAAAAAATCCATACCAATGCTATCCCATTTCCATTCTGGTATCTCAAGTGGTTTTAATTTCCTGCAGGTTTCTGGTGTTCTGCCTTAATTTTCTGACAGGTCAAACATTTTGCAATAAATTCCACATATCCTTTTCATGTTGCACCACCAGAAATACTTCTTCAAATCCTGATACATTTTGATAGCTCCAGGATGAATAGTGTAGTGAGACCGATGAGCTTCTTCTAAGATCTGTTTCTTGATTTCGGAATTATCTGGTACACACAATCTGTCCCGGAATCGAAGATTTCCATGAGAATCTTCATTAAAATCAAGTTTAGAAGCCAATTTTTCTCTAATTCCTACCAATATAGGGTCATTGTCCTGTTGCTCATTGATTTGCTTCAACAAATCTGACTGCACTATCAAGTTACTAATCATAATTTTTTCTTCTTGTTTTTCAACTTTCAAGCTCAATGTGGAAAATTCTTCTAACAATTTCCATTCCCTTATTTGCAACCGAAACATCTTGGCTATAGGATTTCTGCTAAGTGCGTCAGCCACAATGTTTCCTTTTCCCGGATGATATTCAATCTTGAAATCATAGTCTTTGATATATTCCATCCATCTCCTTTGTCTCATGTTCAGTTCTTTTTGTGAAAACAAATACTTGAGACTCTTATGATCGGAGTACACTATGAATTAGGTATCATACAGGTAGTGTCTCCAAAGCTTAAGAGCAAAGACCACAGCAGCCAATTCTAAATCATGTACTGGGTAGTTCTTCTCGTGAGTCTTCAACTGTCTTGATGCATAGGCAATTACTCTTCTATTGCATCAATACACATCCCAATCCAATGTTGAAAGCATCGTATAAACCTCAAATATTTTCCTTCCACCGACAAAGCTAGAATTGGTGCAGATGACAAACACTCTTTTAAAATTGGAATGCTTCCTCACAATTCTTATTCCAGATAAAAGCAGTTCCTTTTCTAGTCAACTGTGTAAGAGGTGAGGCAATTCTAGAAAAATCCTTGACAAATCGCCGGTAGTAACTGGCCATGCCTAGAAAACTTCTTACTTCAGTAAGATTCTTAGGTTGCTCCCATTTCTGTATGGTTTCAATCTTTCAAGAGTCTACTGATAGACCTTCTTTAGAAATAATGTGTCCTAAGAACATTACTTCTTTCAACCAAAATTCACACTTGCTAAACTTTGCATATAACTTTGTCTCGTAACAATTGCAAAGTGATTGTAGATGGGCTTCATGCTCCTCCATACTTTTGGAGTAGATCAGTATATCATCAATAAATACAACCAAAAACTGATAATAAGATCTGAACACATCATTCATCAGATGCATAAATGCAGTCGGTGCATTGGTCAATCCAAACGGCATCAACACAAATTCATAATGTCCATATCTTGTTCGAAAGGTCATTTTATAAATATCTGATTCTTGAATTTTAAGCTGATGATATCCAGATCTTAAATCAATCTTGGAAAAACACTGAGCTCCAGACAACTGATCAAATAGATCATCAATTCTCGGAAGTGGGTACTTATTCTTTATAGTCAATTGATTTAACTGCCGATAATCTATACACAACCGCATAGACCATCCTTTTTCTTAACAAATAGAACCGGAGCACCCCAAGGTGAGGTACTAGGTCTAATGAATCCCTTCTCTATCAATTCCAACAATTGTCTTTTCAGTTCTTTCAGTTCTTCTATTGACATTCTATAGGGTGTTCTAGAAATTGGTGTAGCTCCTGGTACCAACTCAATTGAAAAATTCACCTCTCTAACAGGTGGTACGCCAGGTAGCTCTTCAGGGAGAACATCAAGAAATTCTCTTACTACCGAAATTTCTTCCAATCTCACAATGCTTTGATTTAATAGGGTCACGAAAGCCAAATACCCTTGACAACCTTTCTGTACTAATTACAAGCTTTCACTGCTGAAATTATTGGTATTCTTTTGGTTTGAGGTTTATCAAAGTTATAGAATAATATCCTCTCCTAGGAAAGTCACTTGTCTCAATGGCAATCTAGATTTGCATGGTATTTCGATAGCCAATCAACCCCAAGGATTACATCATAATCCACATTTCTAAACATATCAGATCACCGGGTAAATCATGTCCTTTGACCATAATCTGACTAGCAGGGTATATTCTTTAAGCTTTTTACCCTCACTTAAAGGAGTTGCAACCTCAAGTTGTTGGTTAATGGACTGACTTTATATCCAACATTTAGCAAACTCATAACTAATGAAAGAGTGCGTAGCTCCAGAATCAAACAACACAAATGCAGGTTTTGAGTTTACTAATAAAGTACCTTCAATCAATCACCTTCTGCGGGGATTCAGGTTCCACATCCTGAATGGCTTGTAGTCTTCCTTGCTTTATTGGGGGTTCTTATTTGTTGGTGCTGTCTTAGCCATCGGGGAGTCCGAATTCGGTGTCGAGTGCTACCACAACAGAAACATGCACCCAATTTACGCCAGCAATTCTCAACCTTACACCCGATACGATGGCAATGTTACAAACATCCTTACTCCCTACCAGAGCTTTGCCTGCCTTCTTAGCAGCTTGCTGAATCTTCGGGGCATTCCCCGACTCATACTTCCTTTTTCGATCTGAAGACCTTCTCCAGATTTCCCTCTAATCTTATCCACAGTTTCGTTCGCAGCTTCAAATGCCAAGGCTCTTTTTACCATTTCTAAATAGGTAGTAATTAGATGAGGAGTTAGCTGCGTAATAAAATTAGGACGCAGTCCATTCATAAAACTTTTAGCCTTTAGCTTTCCGTGGATATAAGATGAGGAGCATATTTTGACAACCGGGCAAATTGAGCCTCATACTCGGATACCGACATTCTTAGCTGCTTTAACCCATCAAATTCATTCGCTTTCTTTTCCTGAACCACCTCAGAGAAATATTGCTCATTAAACAGTTCTACAAACTCTTCCCAACTAACTGATTTGAATCTTCCAGGGTAGCTTCCACAGTTCCACCAAGCACGAGCATCCCGATCCAATTGGAATGTAGTGAGACAAACCTTTTCTTCTTCCGTACACTTAATCATTCTGAATATCCTTTCAATATCTTTTAGCCAATTCTCAGCTTCATCCGAATCCGTACTTCCTGCGAATCTCGGAGGGTCCAGGCTTCGGAAATCCTTGAACAAGCTTGTCCCATTATGACTGTAATTTCTAGCTACTACCTTCATTACACGGGTCAAATCATGCATAGAACTTTCCATCTTCCTCCAGTTAGCATCACCACCATCCATGATTAAATCAAAGGGAATCTGAAACATTTAATAATACATTCATTAATTTCACAAGCATCCCAATCTTACATTCATCACATACACAATTCAATTTCACATAACACACCATCTATATTGTCAAGTCAAATATTTACATTGTAATACATTCCCATGTATCCACAAACCAAAATAACACAGTTTCTCCTACCAAGTTTGCCATATATACAAAACTCCAACCTCCACTAACCTCTCTGTGACGGCCCTCATTATACCGGTACGGTTATACAACCCACGTCGGTATAGCAAGAGTCCTCACAGTGGGACATTACCCAAATGATACATACAGCTGAGATACACGCGAATATACAACAGAGTAGCGGAAGTAAAAGACCATTGTCTCCATTCATTCATCATCCACATTTAACATACATGAAGTTTGCAATTAACAATAAGGGACTAAAGTTCACATAATTTAAATTGCTGAAATAAAATACACCATGTCCACACTTATACATCCTTTTCATGATAATTCTAGTACAATGTTCAAATTACATACTATTCAATACACAAATCTCAAAGAAACTCCAAAGCTAGTCTCCGCGCTCGGATCCGTCTCCACCGTCTCCTCCAACGGTGCCGTGTCACCAACTATACCTGTACGCCGAAGCAAGGAGTGAGTCCAAGGACTCAGCAAGCAACACTACTCATAATGTACACGTACAAGTCCTAGTGGTTTCTACATGCACATTTACAATTTGCAACACATGGCATGCTAGTCAATTCAAGTTTCAACCTATCATGAAAGTTTTATAATTTTATACATGGATCATGCTTTCAGATTTCTAAGAATAAAATCCACCTATCACATGCTCTCTATTCAATTTACTCATGAAACTTTAATCTTTAAAGAGCTAAGACATGAGAGCTACCAACATGAACATTATGCATACATAGAAGGGGAACATAACTAGCATGGATCCTACATGTTTTAATCACATATAGACATTTTCACATGCTTTAAGTTGCTGGTTTCACATGGTTTCATGGCTGAAAACCTATACATGAGAGCTACAATTATGTTTAAAGCAAATCATATGAATAACCAATCATGTTGTTTGTACACGTACTCATTAATTGTCCCTAACATGGAATCTAGGCATTTTTGCACACATACACATGATAATAACAACATAAATTTACTGATTTCACATGGTTTCAGATTTGTCTCACATGGATTTCAACAACATATTTTCACATTTAGAAGTTCACATTTTCTTTACACAAGTTTTCTCTTTCACATGGTTACACTTTACACATACACATTCACATTGTTCACTTACACATTTACACATGAGCACATACACATTTCACATTACACATTTTAGGTGCTGTGACACATAGTCCAAACCACCAAAGAAGGACATATACACATCACATTACACATAGACGCCATCTAGGCATTTCAATGGCGACTCTTGGACTGCGCAGACCGGGAGAACAAGTCTCCACCCTAACCAGTGGTACTTGTCCACCTCCAGGATTTCCCCCTAATGCCCTTAGGGTCACTTACACATTGAACTTTCTCATAGGGACTTTTCCCTGATACAGCTCCACTGCCTTCTACGGAAGCAGTGTCACATTGGCACAGTTCACATTTACACATTTACCGTTTTACACATGGTTTTACACTTCACACTTTTCATCACATTCACTTTCTCACTCACATGAATATCTCTGTTTTTCCTGACATGGCACTACAGATTTCAGGAGTTTAACACACAGAAATTTTCACTAATCAAGTTGGTTTTAGACAATAATTAATCACATTACGATAATATACGTAGATTATCACATTTCACATAAAAATACATAACTTCTTGTTTACTGATCCAAATGACCTGAAATTTTAACCACATGCTGTTTTCGGGTCCAAGATCATGCACTCAAATTTTCAGATTTTTTTCTGAGCTAAATATAATTTACAGAAAATCAAATACTATTTTTGCATGTCATTCACAACTTAAGTTAACATGGAGTTTAACACATCTTGCGATTTGCCACTTACTGTTTTAAACAGAGGCTACTAATATATACATAATTGGAGAATACAAAATTACCCTAAATCATACATCTATAGATCAATCACCACAAACCATTTTCGCATGTCTTTCTATTTACCGAACCGAATTTATTTGCAACTCATGCAAGCATGGACAATTTACCAAAATTGGGCATACTCTACTGAGCTACTAATCTCCATGATCTGATAAAACCAAGACATTCAGACTATCCTACTCATGGAACATGGATTGGCAAGATTCTTATCAAGTCATGCTTACAAGTTTAAGGGATACAATTTTTCCTACATTCACCATCACACACCATATTCATCTACACACCACAATTGGCTATATACATAGAGTATAGGATTACCATATATCCTCATCACGGAAACCATACCGAAATAATGTAAAGGAAGGGCAGAACAGTTCACTGTTCTGTCCAGAGGAACTTGGCGACAGTCTCTGGCCGCTGACTCAGGGTCAACGGCATGGCCGATGGACGCCAAGTTCTATATAGGCGTCCAGGGACCTTGCCGTCAATGCAGGTCTGTGCAGAATCACTGTAACGACCCTCTTCATACCGGTACGATTATACCAATCCCCATCGGTAAAAAGGGCGTCGTCACAGTGGGACATGTACCCAACACTGGTCAATAGGTTGATATGTACCTGGATAGCAATAGAGTACAACGGAATAAAATAATAACTCAACTCTTAACCCGTCACCAACACACATTCCACAATCTAAATAGCGAGATAGAGAGACAATGTCCACATAATACAAAATTAAGAGAACTACAATGTCAAATATTGTCCGTACAATAATCCCCCTTTTTTTTTTGCAAAAGAAAAGTACAACTGGTAGCCGCTCCACAAAACGGTCTTCTAATGACGATCCTCACAAACTTCCTTCTAGGACCCGATACCTGCCAACCTGTACGCCGAAGCAAGAGTGAGTCCAAAGACTCAGCAAGCAACACTATTCATAACATACACGTATAAGTCATAGGGGTTTTTCATGCACATTAACAATTAGCAACAACATAGCATACTAGTCATTCCGAGGTTTCAACCTATCATGAAAGTTTCACAAGTTTATACATGGATCATGCTTTCAGATTTTGTAGGAATAAAATCTACCTATCACATACTCTCTATTCAATTTACTTATGAAACTTGTCTTTAAAGAACCAAGACATGAGAGCTACTAACATGAACATTGTGCACACATGAAAGGAAACACAACTAGCATGGATCTTACATGTTTTTAGACAAATACATGGACATTTCTACATGCTTTAGGTTGCTGATTTCACATGATTCAATGGCTATAAATCTACACATGAGAGCTACAACGTTGCTTAAAACATATCATGTGAACAAACAATCATGCTATCTTGTACCCGTTTTCCCCAATTATCCTAACATGGATCCTAGACATCTTTGCTCATAATAACATGATGCTAATAACATAATTTCACTGATTTCACATGATTTCAGATTTGTCTCGCATGGGTTTCAATAACATACTCTCGCATTTTCAGTTTCACATGATTGCACACTTACTTGTTCACATTGTTCGCTTTTACACATTTGACATGTACACATGCTCACACTTACACAATTTACTCATTTCCACATCATTTTCTCTTCCACTTTCACTTACCACATATCACGTCGATTGCACTTACCGCGTGCATCTTGGGCACTTACCACGTTCCATGTTCACATATCTCACACTTTAGTCATTTTTCATTACTTAAACAATTTGCCATGACACATAGTCCTAACCACAGTAGAGGACACTAACAACTATCTCATAGCTCGTGCTCATTCCTTAGCACAGCTCTCAACACAACTCATAACCACACAATGACACAACTCATACACATACTCACCACCTAGGCAATACAGCGGTGAATCTGGTAACTGCGCAGACCGGGAGAAGCCCTCTCCACCCTATCCAGTGGTACTTGTCCACCTCCGGGGTTTTCCCAATGCCTTTGGGACAAACTTATATCACATGGAGCCTTCTAGGGACTTTTCTATATACGGCTCCCGATGCCTCTAGGGTAGCAGTGTCACATAGGCACAACTTTACACTTTACTCATACCGAGTTTTAACATGTGTTTTAAACATAACACTCACATCTCCTTCGTTTTCTCACGCACAATGTGTCTTTGTTTTTCTCTTAATCATGCTACTACGGATTACAGGAGTTTAACACAGTAATTTACCAATCAAGTTGGTTTTAGACAATAACTAAGCACATTTCGATAGTATACGTAGATTATCACAATTCACATGAAAATACATAACTTTTTATTTACTGATCCAAATGACCCGAAATTTTAACCACATGCTGTTTTCGGGTTCAAGATCATACAATCAAATTTTCAGATTTTTCTGAGCTATGTAAAATTTACAGAAAATAAAACACCTAATAGCATGCTCTTAGCAATTAAGTTAACATGGGATTTAACACGTCTTGTAATTTAGCCACTTGCTATTAAACATAAGCTACTAACATATGCTGGAATTTAGGATACAAAATTACCCTAATTCATACATCTATGGATTGAACCTTACAAACCATTCTTGCATGCTTTTATTTTTACCGAACCGAGCTTATTTACAAATTGCACAAGCATGGATAAGTTACCAAAATTTGCAAACACAGATGCTGACCCACTGATCTTCATGATTAGACTAAAACCAAGGCATTCACACTAATTCAAATCATGAACAAGGATTTGCAAGATTATCTACAAGTCATGCTCACAAGTTTAAAAGATACCATTATCCCACATTCACCATCACACCACATTCATCAAACAACACAACTAACAATATACATAGAGTATAAGGTTTACCATATATCCTCATCACGGAAAACATACCGAAATTAATGCATAAGGAGGACAGAACAGCTCACTGTTCTGTTCAGAGAACTAGGCGGCGGTCTCTGGCCGCTGACTCAGGGTCAGCGGCATGGTCGATGGACGCCAAGCTCATCACAGGCGTCCAGGGACCTTGCCGTCGAATCAGGTCTGTGCAGAAACACAGACCCGAGCTCTGAAACTTGGGTGAATGGGAGGGTCTAGGACTCGAAGAAAAATCCATAAAAATAGCAAAACCCACCTAGACTCATACGGGGACACATAGATAGGTCACTTGCCTCTCGAAAATTCCTCCAAGAGATTTATGGCTCGAAGAAGACCTCCTTGGCAGTTCCAAGAAGTTGCAGAAGTGCCTCCAAGATCGCTTCCTCCGGGCTCCTGGGTGATCTCCACGCCGAGGGGATGATGGGAAGTCTTCTCCTTTGCTTCAGCTTCCACCTTGTTGCAGAAGATCTCCAAATCCAGCTCCAAGGGGTGGATTTGAGGGTTCTAAATGGAGTTTTTCTCACAGACTTTCTCTAGGGTTTTTCTTTCTCTATTCTCCTCTTGCAAGGGTGAGGGAAAGAGTGGGGAGAGCCATTTCGGGTTCAGACTTAAGGGAGTCTCTCTCCCACTCACTAGGGTGATAGGACACCCTTCAGAGCGTTGGGGACATCCCCCAATGGTTGGCTTGCCTTGTTCAGAAGCTTGCAGCTCTGCTGCGCATGCAGGCCAGAGAGATTGACGTCCATATCGCTGGACGCCGGAGTTAGTGTTGGCGTCCATGTCTGGACGCTGACACTGGATCAACGGCCTGGGCTTGACGCCAAGGTGCCTTCGGCCAGAACCCTAATTATGCAGAAAACCACGCATACCAAGCTTATATACATGCCATATGTATACGATATTATATCCATACTATCACCATGCAATACATACCTTATTTATATTTGATATAAACACATTGACGCTGATTGACCCTTCGGCCAGAACTTAAAACATGCAGAAACTATGCTTACTCTATATATATACATACAATGTATAAGGTGTAACATGTATATTACCATACCAGGCAATCAATATCATTCATACCTAGGCATACACAAGCATACATAGATACACTAAGATAGATGTACGTAGATATCTACCTATGCGTACATGATGTTTTACATAAGTGTGACTCAACACACGGCAAAGTAAATGACAAGAATTATGAGGGCTTCGCAAATCATTAGGAGGTGATATGAATTATGTTAGCTAGGAATAATCTATTCGATAAAATAGTCCTTGCACACACACACACTTGATTTGACATATATATAGTATACACACACGGGTGTAGCATACTTATGTACATTATGCTTGGAATAGATGGATACAACATGCGCACCGGTAATTAGATTAACTTACACAACTTTACCTAGCATTGCTTAAGTACTATATGCATAATTTAGCCAATTGACTATTCTCACCTAATATCATAAAAATACATGCATGTTATTCTTGAGAAGTATAGAATTTCAATATAAACCACTAATTACACCTACCATGCTTGAACTCTTTATGCATATGCAATGTATGAAGTACAATATTCACATTAGCTAAACCATGCAAATGAGCAACGCTTACAACTAATCATACACATGCATACACAATAACCAAGGTGTATGCATGTAGAATTAGGTATACAATTGTCACACGCACAAGATAACATACATACGTACATACACATATGTACTTCATACACTCCCATACAAAATTCCGGAATAGGTAGTATAGGATATTCTTCAATATTTAGATAGCACGCATAGTATTATTCAAGTATCCTAAGTCAGAAATTCTTGGTATTATAATACACCTCTAATCAGCTAATTGTTCACTTCTACATTAATTATCATATACACTATGTATATATATATATATATAGATATTCGCACATGCTCATGCTCAAAAGAAGGATAAGACTTATAGCAGGCACAATGAATACGCATGCTAAGCACACAAAACCGAACACCAACACGCCATCATATACATACAGATATATAAAGAGAATAAAAATCCGGGGCCTACAATCACAGACCCGACCTCTCAAGATTTGGTGAATGGGAGGGTCTAGGACTCGAGGGAAAATGTACAAAAATTGCAAAACAACCTAGACTCATACGGGGACATCATGGATAGGTCACTTCCTTTCAAAATTCTTCTAATGGATTTAAAGGCTCGGAGAAGCTCTCCTTGGGCAGTCCCAAGAAGTGCAGCAGAAAGTCCTCCAAGATCTCTCCTCCGGGCTCTTGGATGATCTCCACAGCAGCCGGGGTCGGGGAAGCCTTCCTCTTCAGTCCAACAACCTTCTTGAAGCAGCAAATCCCTAGAACTATCTTCAGGTTGATGGATTCTTGGGTGCTAAGTAGGGGTTTTCTCACAGTTTTTCTCCTAGGGTTTTCTTCCTCTTTTCTCCTCTTGCAAGGGTGAAAGAGGCTGAGGGAAGGGAGCTCGGTTTTAGACTTAAGGAGAGACCCCTCACCCACTCCTTGGGTGATATGACAGCCTCAGAGCCGTTGGGGAGAACCCCCAATGGCTGGGCTTTCTTGTTTCAGAAGCTTGCAGCTCTCTGCGCATGCAGGCCAGAGAGATTGGCGTCCATATCGCTGGACGCCAGGATAAGTGTTGGCGTCCATGTCTGGACGCTGACACCTCCTAAATGGCCAGGGGTTTGACGCCAAGATGGCCTTCGGCCAAACTCAGAAATATGCAGAAAACCATGCATACCATCTATATACATGCAATATGTTACGGTATTATATCCATACTATCACCATGCAATACATACATTATTTATATTAATCATAAACATATGCACACGTAATTATACTAATTAATGCGTACGTAAATATGTACATACATACACAAACACAATTATACTCACACAAATACAATAATGCGACGGAAAATTCGAGGGCCTTACACCCCTCTTCCCCCTTAAAGAAAACTTCGTCCTCGAAGTTAGAACGACACTACTCAAACAAAAGGGGATACTTCTTCTTCATCGCATCCTCAAGCTCCCACGTAGCCTCCTCACGTGAGAAGTTCCGCCATAGAACTTTCACCGACGAATACTCTTGTTCCGGAGATGCTGAACCTTCCGTCAAGAATGGCTACTGGTTGCTCGACATACGAAAGATCTGGCTGGATCTCCACTGGCTCATGACTAATCACATGAGACGGATCTCGGACATACTTCCTGAGCATAGATACGTGGAACCGGGTGAACGCTAGCCAAAGCTGGGGGTAATGCTAGCTCGTACGCCACGCTGCCCAAACGTCTGAGAATCTCATATGGGCCAATGAATCTAGGGCTTAGCTTGCTATGCCTGCCAAATCTGACAACACCTCGAGTAGGCGATATCTTCAAGAAGACATGATCGCCAACCTCGAACTCCAAATCCTTCCTCCTGTTGTCGGCATAACTCTTCTGCCTATCCTGTGCCGCAACAAGCCTTTTCCTGATAAGCTGAATCTTGTCCGAAGTTTCCTGAACTAACTCCGGTCCGATCAATTGCCTATCACCAGTCTCCTCCCCACATAAAGGAGATCTGCAGGGCCTACCATACACCGCCTCGAATGGAGCCATACCAATACTAGCATGAAAGTTGTTGTTGTATGCGAACTCCACAAGAGGTAAATGACGCTCCCAATCATCCTTCCAATCCAGAACACACGCTCTCAACATATCCTCGAGCGTCTGGATAGTCCTCTCGGACTGTCCATCGGTCTGGGGATGAAACGCCGAACTGAGCTTAAGCTCCGAACCTAACGCATCCTGAAGACCCTTCCACAATCTCGAAGTAAATCTCGGATCTCGATCCGAATGATCGACTTCGGCACACCATGCAATCTAACGATACCGCTAACATACAATCTAGCTAAACTCTCTACTGACTGCTTCTTCTTCAGGCAAGAAATGAGCAGTCTTCGAGAATCTATCTACAACTACCCAAATCGAGTCATTGCCCCTTCTAGATCGAGGCAACCCGAACGAAGTCCATAGTGACAGCTTCCCACTTCCACACTGGGATATCCATCCTCTGCATAAGGCCGGATGGTCGCTGCCGCTCGGCTTTCACTTGCTGACACACTAGACATCTAGACACATAATCCGCAACATCCTTCTTCATGCCGGACCACCAAAATGATCTCTTCAGGTCTTGATACATCTTAGTGTTACCCGGATGAATAGAGAATCGCGATCTATGAGCCTCCGCTAACACATGCTCACGGACATCTACTACATCAGGGACACAAACACGGTGCTGAAATCTAATCACACCGTCCTCATCACGAGCATGCCCGCCTTACCCACTAACTCTAACAATCTAGGATCGGCTTTCTGCTGCTCAATCACCTCATCCAAGACTGAGGTCTAAGGGATAGCTGAGCTACAAAAGCCTGACACAGCGATGGCTCTAACTCGGTCATAGAGTACGCTGCATCCTCCAACATCTTCCAATCCTGCTGGAGCGAAGACCTCTTTCTACTAAGAGCATCCGCTACGACATTCGCCTTTCCAGGGTGATACTGAAGGTCGAAGTCATAGTCCTTCAAGAACTCAATCCATCTTCTCTCTGCCTCAGGTTTAATTCCTTTTGGAGAAAAGATACTTCAAGCTCTTGTGGTCGGTAAACACCTCAAATCTGACACCATAAAGATAGTGCCTCCAGATCTTTAGTGCATGAACCACTGCTGCGAGCTCCAAGTCATGAGTCGGATAGTTCCTCTCATGCTCCTTCAACTGACGAGAAGCATAAGCCACTACCCTTTCTTGCTGCATGAGCACACAGCCTAACCCGATCCGAGACGCATCCGTATAGATGGCAAAGCCCTCTAGACCACTAGGCAATACCATACCGGAGCAGAAGTAAGCTTAGCCTTCAATAGCTGAAAGCTACGCTCACATGCCTCAGACCATACGAACTTCTCACCTTTTCTGGTCAGCTTTGTCAAAGGGGCGGCGATGGATGAGAAACCCTCAATGAATCGCCGATATAACCAGCTAACCCAAGAAACTACGAATCTCCGAAGGGGTCTTGGGAATCTCCCATCCATAACTGCCTGACCTTCGCTGGATCAACTGCAACACCAGCGCCGGAGATAACATGCCCGAGAAAATGAACCTCGCGCAACCAAAAATCGCACTTGCTGAATTTTGCATACAGCTTGTGCTCACGGAGAACCTCTAAGACTACCTCAAATGCTGACGGTGCGTGGCCTCATCCGGAGAGTAGACCAACACATCGTCAATAAACACTACGACAAAGCTATCTAAATACGGACTAAACACCCGGTTCATGAGATCCATGAACGCTGCAGGGCGTTGGTCAATCCGAAAGGAGGACCAAGAACTCATAATGTCCATAACGGGATCTAATGCCGTCTTGGACACATCCTCACTCCTAATCCGCAGCTGATGATAGCCAGATCGCAAGTCAATCTTAGAAAAGACTGATGCATCTGCAACTGGTCAAACAGATCATCAATCCGAGGTAAGGGATACCTGTTCTTCACAGTCACTTGGTTCAACTTCCTATAATCAATACACAACCGAAGTGACCCGTCTTTCTTCTTGACGAATAATACAGGTGCGCCCCAAGGGGAAACACTAGGGCGAATAAATCCTTATCAAGCAACTCCTGCAATTGCCTTCCTCAACTCGCTAACTCTGCAGGGCCATCCGATATGGGGCCTTCGAGATAGGAGAGGTGCCTGGAGCAACTCTATAGTGAACTCTATCTCCCTATCCGGTGGCAATCCAGACAAGTCATCGGAAAGACATCTGGAAACTCCTGCACCACATCGATCTCTGCAAGAGTCAGTGACGAACCAGCATCGGGTACTAGCATAACGCTGGCAAGAAATGCGTCACAACCCTTGTTCACCATGCGCATCGCCTTCATGGCAGATGACCATCTTTCCGCCCAGTTCCTGGCAAGGGATGAGAGAACTCATCCTCACCAGGAATGCGGAATGCGATCTTCTTCCTACGACAATCCACTAACGCATAGTGCTCCTCTAGCCAATCCAGACCAAGGATAGCAAATAGTCCTTCACCTTTAGCAAGAAGAAACACCCATCTAGGAATCTATCCTCAATGCACACAGGTAACGACGGAATGCACTTCCTAGTCGATACCGTACCCGCAGGGGTGTGCACAGACAAAGAACCTCTAACTCCTCAGACTCTATGCCTGACTCTAGGGCTAACTGCCTAGCGAACCGCTCGGAATGAACGAGTGAGTAGCACCCGTATCAACAAACCCGAGCGTGCACACCGAAAAGCAAAACCGTACCTTCGGGACATGCTCCGCCTGCTCGGCGTCCTCGCGAGCTAAAGCAAACACTCGAGCTGGGGCTCGAGGCCTTCCTGGTCTTCCTGTAGCTGGCGCGGCTGCCGCTACTGCTGGTGCTGGCGCTCCACGCTGAGCTCCTTGCTGAAGTCTTGGGCACCTTGATCTTGTGGTCGCTACTACCACACTTTAAGCATTTGCCTGAGATCATCCACATTCGGTACCACGCCATGGGTCTTTCCACAGTGACATTCCTTTCTTCACACACCAGGGGAATGTACAGAAGGTACCTGAGAGTACTGACTGCCACTGATTTCTGCGGTGTCTCTGGTACACCGTTTTCTTCTTATCCTGCCGCTGGAATGTCGCTGCCGGCCTCTTCTGCGAAGCCTTCTTCTCCTCCAGATATTGCTCCATTTCTCCCTCCTTCGCAGGCAGCGCTGAGGGCCTCGTCTAGCGTGCGGTGGTCAAACGCCACGAGTCTCGTCCTCAGTGATGGCTTGAGTCCCATCACGAACTTCTTCGTCTTCCTGCGCTCATCCTCTACGATATGCGGTGCATATTTAGAAAGTTCAGAAAACCTTGCCTCGTATTCCCGGACGGTCATTGATCCTTGCGTCAGGGAAAGGAATTCTTGCTCCATCTTGTCCTGGATATGCTCTGGGACGAACTTGGCTCGGAAGAGCCTCACGAACGCGTCCCATGCCACATCTACAGCTCCATCCTCAAAGCGTGTACGTAGTAGGGAGGACCACCATACATCAGCTCTCTCCTGCAATACACCTTCATAAGCACCAACTAACAAATGCTAACTTGACAAACCACATACAAGCATAAACTAAAGCATACCTGTAGCATGTAGGTGGCTAATGTCACCTTATCCTCATCAGGACACCTGATAGCTCGGAAGATTTTCTCTGTCTCCCTTAACCAGCTTTCTGCCATTAGCGGATCACTCTCCCCCTTAAGAGGGTGGGGTCATCCTCTTGAATCGCTCCATGATGGAAGGTCCACCATGGTCCTGGCTGGTGCCTGAGCCTGCTACATTAAACAATAACAATACACAATAAACACATATCATGCAATTTAAATAGCAAACTACTCGGTTGTTTCATTATTCTACCTGGGCCTCCAACTGGCCTGGAGTGCTGCCTGGGTATGACCTGCGTCTGCATGGCTTGCACCAGACCTTGCATGAATACTCCGTAGTCCACTGGCGGTGGTGGGGGAAGCACAGGACCCTGTGGGGCCGGGGCCTGCTGCTCCGCCCGCTCCTCACGCTCTGCTCGTCGTCGCGAGCTGGCGCACCTCCACGTCGTCCACGGGAAGCCATGGCTGTAATAAATTTCAGCCACCATTAGAGCTAGGTTACTAAGTTTTCTAACCATTTTCTTATCTATCTTTCACTTCTCATTAGTGTTTTCTACACATGTGGACATACTTAGCATGCAATGGGGATGATGACTTAGGTATATTCATGTGCAATCTCACCGGTCTCTGTGATACCAATCTCTGTGACGGCCCTCATTATACCGGTACGGTTATACCAACCCACGTCGGTATAGCAAGAGTCCTCACAGTGGGACATTTACCCAAACGATACATACAGCTGAGATACACGCGCGAATATACAACAGAGTAGCGGAAGTAAAAGACCATTGTCTCCATTCATTCATCATCCACATTTAACATACATGAGTTTGCAATAACAATAAGACTAAAGTTCACATAATTTAAATTGCTGAAATAAAATACACCATGTCCATACTTATACATCCTTTTCATGATAATTCTAGTACAATGTTCAAATTACATACTTATGCAATACACAAATCTCAAAGAAACTCCAAAGCTAGTCTCCGCGCTCGGAGTCCGTCTCCACCGTCTCCTCCACGGTGCCGTGTCACCAACTATACCTGCACGCCGAAGCAAGGAGTGAGTCCAGGACTCAGCACAACACTACTCATAATGTACACGTACAAGTCCTAGTGGTTTCTACATGCACATTTACAATTTGCAACACATGGCATGCTAGTCAATTCAAGTTTCAACCTATCATGAAAGTTTTACAATTTTATACATGGATCATGCTTTCAGATTTCTAAGAATAAATCCACCTATCACATGCTCTCTATTCAATTTACTCATCAAACTTTAATCTTTAAAGAGCTAAGACATGAGAGCTACCAACATGAACATTATGCATACATAGAGGGGAACATAATAGCATGGATCCTACATGTTTTTTAACACATTTAAGACATTTTCACATGCTTTAAGTTGCTGGTTTCACATGGTTTCATGGCTGAAAACCTATACATGAAGCTACAATGATGTTTAAAAGCAATCATATGAATAACCAATCATGCTGTTTGTACTATATTCGTACTCATTAATTGTCCCTAACATGGAATCTAGGCATTTTGCACACATACACATGATATACAACATAAATTCACTGATTTCACATGGTTTCAGATTTGTCTCACATGGATTTCAACAACATATTTTCACCTTTAGAAGTTCACATTTTCTTTACACAAGTTTTCTCTTTCACATGGTTACACTTTACACATACACATTCACATTGTTCACTTACACATTTACACATGAGCACATACACATTTCACATTTCACATTACACATTTTAGGTGCCGTGACACATAGTCCAAACCACCAAGAAGACATATACACATCACATTACACATAGACGCC
>CM024756.1:12937609-13045109 GCA_014218235.1 Colocasia esculenta
AACTTAATAACAAGGTTAGAGTTAGAGAAAACAAGACAACAATCACACAAAACACATCCACAAGACACAAGGATTTTTATCCTGGTTCGGAACTCCTCTCCACAGGAGACCTACGTCCAGTCCCTGAGCAATACCTCAGGATTTTACTACCAAGGGTACAATCCCCTTAAGGATCCTTACACCCAGCCTCAACTGGTCTTCCTTCAGCCTGAAGGGAACAACAACCACCCTGGATACCACCAGGTCTTCCTTCGTCCAGAAGGGAACAACAACCACCCTGGATACCACCAGGTCTTCCTTCGTCCAGAAGGGAACACAACCTAATAAGAAAAGGGTGTGAAAACAGGCTTCAGACTCTAGCTTGACCAGCTACACACTGAAGCTCCTAAGCCCCGAGAGAGAAAGAGATTTAACAAGGTTTTTCTCTCCAAGGACCACACAGGCTCTTACAAATGAGAAGATTCCTTTTGAGCACAGAGAGCTAAGAGCTTAGAACAAGGTTGGAGTGGAAGCTTCGCTCTTCTTCAAAGTTCTAAAGACTCTAAGAGATGGATTTCTTTCTTCTTCTAAAATCAAGCGTTGTTGCACACCCACTATCTTTTCCGTCTTGAGTCTTCTATTTAAACTGCTGATTCAAATTCGAACGTTGAAGTGTCCGTTGTCTCTTATCCTTGTGTACGTTAGACTGGTCACTGAGGAAGCTTCTGATCGTCAGTCTTTTATCCTTGTGTACACGCCAAAGAGATGTCATAGAACTTTGTATCTTGTGTCCAACGTTGTCCAGATGAGTCTTGTCAGATATCTGTAAGCATATCATCAATAAATAGAAGACAGCTAAGACTGCTGTCTATTGTTAGTTGAGATGGAACAGATATTGCAGTATATAGCAAAGCTCCTTTCTGTCTAAAAAAGTACGTAGACAGAGTAGCATAGAAATGGAAGATATTGTCTGCATGCATGGGAGATACGATCAGAGAGCATTTAATGCATAGCAGTCAACGGACAAGATATGACTTTGACTTTTCAACGCTATTAAAAGGCATTATACTGATGCATCAAGAAATTCGATAAAAAGAATCTTGCTGACTTATGAAATCGTTATGAATTATAGCAAGTTGTTATGAACTGTAAGGAAATCGATGTGATAACTTATGAAGTCGTTACAACAAGCAGGTCGTTGTGAGTTCTGAAGAAATCGTTACAAGAAATCGTTATGACTATCGAGTTGTAAGGAAATCGTTACACGAAATCGTTATGACTGTCAAGTTGTAAGGAAATCGTTATACGAAATCGTTATACAAAGCAAGGCGTTATGATCAGTGAAGAAATCGTTATGAACTCTAAAGAAATCGTTATGAAGTCTAAAGAAATCGTTATGACTATAGAGTCGTTGCGAATTCTAAAGAAATCGTTACGAGGTCTAAAGAAATCGTTATGACTATAGAGTCGTTGCGATTCTAAAGAAATCGTTACGAGGTCTAAAGAAATCGTTACGGCTAGAGAGTCGTTGCGAGTTCTAAAGAAATCGTTACGAGGTCTAAAGAAATCGTTACGGCTAGAGAGTCGTTGCGAGTTCTAAAGAAATCGTTACGAGGTCTAAAGAAATCGTTACGGCTAGAGAGTCGTTGCGAGTTTCTAAAGAAATCGTTACGATATCGATTTGTTTTGAGTTTTCCGGTCAAAGAGGAAATCGTTCTGCTTATCAAAGAAGTCGATACAAAGACTTGGATAGAAGTGATGAGACTTACCAGATTGTCTTGAACTTTCATTTTTCTTTTATTTCCTGTCTTAAGGCTCAAGTAATCCATTAGTGTTATTTTGTTAATCATCAAAATTAATATATAAATAAATGGAAATATTTATTATGGGGACAGTTTGGTCATCAATCTCCCCCTTTTTGATGATGACAAAATATACTAAACATCATACAAAAAATGAAATGTTTTTCAGATTTACGTTAGTTGTCTCCCCCATTTTGTCATTAAGCAAAAAGATAAGCGGTGAGACAAAGAAGAGAGAAAGATTTATATTAGGATGGAGAAAGATAATACAGAGGAGATAACAAGGAGGCATGCTGTGAGACAACAGCCCATGCCTTGATCTCAAGATCCTCAAAAATTTGCAGAAAAACGCCAGAGGCAACTGAGAAGGAGGGTCCCATGGAAGGGATGTTCCTCTGAATGTAGAGTTGCCTTTGCTGCTCTAAGAATTCTCCATACTGAGTTTTGTCCAAAATGAATCTGAAGTAAGTACTCTTACCAAAACTGGCCCTATGGAGAAATCTGTCCAAGGAAATGGATAGTGAATTTGTTGATTTAACAAATCCTGCTTTAAGGCATAGAAAGCAGAATATCTAGATGCCCATACAGCATAGATCTCTGGTATGGGTGCGATGGAGTTTAGATCCATAAAAGCTTCTGCAGAAAGAGCAGGCTTCCTCTGACTAACAAGATCTTGATTGATGGCTTCCAATTGCTGATAAGAGGCCTGATAGAGAAGCTTCCATTCTGATGAGGTGAGTCTTTCACACTCAGAAATGAGTGGAGCTAAGGTCTGAGAAGACATGCGGCCAGAGTGATATTCTCTGAAGATGAACCGCAAAAAGGAAGGAGATCTGCCCTGCTTGGCTGACATCCTGCCCATCTGTCTTGCAAACATATCTAGAGCATGAGACCCAGCATCTGAATCAAACACTAAAGAGTGCAGCTTCGGCAGAAGAACTGGAAAATCAACCTTGAAAGAGACAAAGTCTACTTTAAGAGGAAGGTTGAGAGGGGTTTCTGATTTCAGCACAGTAATCTGCGAATGGAACTGGCAAAACTGAACTTCTGGAATTTTGTTCAAGTAACAGAAGTCACTGTACAGCTGAAAGGCTCTGGCAATGCGAATTTCCTTCAAAATGAAGGATCCCCAAGAGTTCTTGTGCTGGATGATAAACCACTCAGAGAAGGTGAGTGGGTGAGCTCTGTGAGTGAGGGATTCGGCCCTTGCAGTCAGGTTTTGCATACTGAGCCTTATTTCCTTTGATAGCTGCCCACTGATCTTCAGTCTTGAACTCAGTGCCCTCAAGGATTTTGGATTTGAAAGCTTGAGATATCTGAGTAAAAGGAAGAACAATGTCCAGGTGTTCGGATAGGTTGAGAAAAGGAATACCATAAATGGTAGAAAGAATGCATTTCTGGAGGTATTCTTTGTAGATAGGTCTTCTCTTAGGATCAAGGGTAAGAGAGTACCATAAAGGAGGGTATAGAGGAACAGAAGGAGTGCTTAGAGATGAGGAGGTTTTTCTCTTTTCAAGGCAGGACTGGGAGGGTCAGTCCTGTGAATGTGAGAGGCTGTGGAAAGAATGGTGAGGAGGGTGTTCCTTTCAAAATTGTCTGGAACATTGGTGTCAAAGACACCAAGAGGCAGAGGTTTATCTGGAGGAAAGATAACAGAATTAGGAGGAGTAGGAGGATAGAAAAAATGTTTAGGATTAAAGAAGAGGTTGGTTGAAGAGGAGATGTTTGAATTTTAATAGGTGAAGGTTTAGGAGTTAATGAGGATGGAGCTGAGATGTGAGCTGGAGTAGGAGAGAAGGAGGGTTGAGATGAAGTAGAGGATGAGGAAGGTTGGGTGCGAGGCATGGGATGTTTTATGGTTGGTGGAGCAGGAGGTGCAGTAGAAGGAGATGAAGGTGTGGAGAGGGTTGGAGTGGCAAGAGATGAAGTATCAGGGGCCTTGGAGACTGACACTGGCTCTTTCCTTTGGCCTGACTCTCTCTGACTGCTGGAGAGGGTCCTGAAGACCCTGAGGCTGCCACTGGTCCGGGTAACCTCACGACTGATGGCCCTGACCTTGAACTGGTGGCCCTGTTGGCCGAGAGACTTCTGCTGGAGGCCCTGGTGGCCTAGGAACTTCAGCTGGACTGCTCTGAGTGGGTGCAGGAGGGACACCACTAGACCTTGAAAGATTAGCCAGCAAATTCTTCATATCAGACATCTCTTTATTGAAATACCT
Source organism: Colocasia esculenta (assembly GCA_014218235.1). Classification (NCBI taxonomy): domain Eukaryota; kingdom Viridiplantae; phylum Streptophyta; class Magnoliopsida; order Alismatales; family Araceae; genus Colocasia; species Colocasia esculenta. The sequence continues at coordinate 12,941,609 of CM024756.1, forward strand.
CATTGCATTTCTTATTGAAGATACGTCTGAGGAAGTTGAAGCTTGATTAGAAACAATGCCTTGTATGCTAGACTGGACTGATGCCAAGATCACTCCTTGGGCCTTTAACATAGCCATAACAGGCTTCAAGTTCACTTTTCTAGGGCCCTTCCTTGACCTTCTGTGAACAATTCTCTTCTGCTTACCTTGATGAGTGACAGGCTCCTCAAGATTTATAGTTGTACTTGGGCCTTCACTAACATCAACCATGGCTGGAGCTGGAATTTCCTGAGTAGGTGCAGCTTTCTCAGGAAAAGCTTCATTCTCTGGCTTTTCAATCTCAGCTTGCTCCCCTGAATGGGAGCAGGGACTTCAATACTTTCTTGCTCCCCCTGAGCAGGAGCTTCTTCCACGACAACTTTCTCCAAGTGGCCTTCTGCCACTGATTCAGATACTTCAGGATCAACTCTACTTTGCTCCCCTTGGTTAGGAGCTTCTTCCATGACCACATCTTGTTGTACATGTACCTGCTTGTACCTCAACATCTACAACCGATTCAGACTGAACTTCAGTATGGCTGCTGCCATAACTCTTCATCAGGTCCACCTGCCTTAGAAGAGACTGAGATGGAGGGAATGGAATCCAATACCTCTCTTAAAATAGAGGCGACTAAGGTGGTGGGCAAGGAATCTGCCACACCAGCTGCACCCTCTTCCAATTGAGCTTCGGATTGGCATCCCACAGCTGACTCTACTGGTTCTTGCTCTGCTTGATTTGCTGCTGCTTGCTCTGCTGGATCTGCTGCTGCTGTCTGCTGGATCTGCTGCTGCTTGCTCTGCTGGATCTGCAATGATTGCCTCTCCCTCAGCCACAGAAGTCTTTGACCACATTCCATCTACCACTGAGAATCCACTTTTCTTCAGATTTCTGGACCTTATAGACTGGCCCATCTTTTCAGCTACTGCACCTGACAAATCTACTCCAAAGTGCTTGAAAATCTTGGTCAGTAGATGAGCATACGGAAGGGAAACATTCAACTTGCTCTTTGTTTCCCATAACTGAGCATGTGCAAACATCATTCGCTCAATCATCACTGCGGCCAGGTTTATCTCTTTGTTCTGGATTGCCCAGAACATTATGTCCGAATCTGCCCTAGTGCATGAAGAAAAGGTAGCACTACGAGGTACTAAGATTTGGCAGACTATAAAGTGAAGCAATCTATTGAATGCGGACATCTGATTAATATCAAGCTTCCCATCCTTTAACTTAAATCCTGGACCGATAATCCCGAGACCTTTGACTTCATCATTCACAGAGTGAATGCCACTAAATCCAGAGGTCTTCACTCCAAACAAATCACGCAAAAGCTCATGGGTTATTCTGATTTGGATGCCCTTGACAGAGGAAACAAGGGACCCATCTGCTTCTGACTTCAGACAAATGTAGAAGGCTTTTACCAAGTCCGGGTAGCTTACCTCACTGAAGGTGACCACATCCATCCACTGCAATCTTCTTAGAGTATCAACTAGCCTGGCCATGCCATTCTTCTCAAGATTCTGAACATCCACTGCCTCTTTTCCGCAAATCTTCGTCTTCACAAACGTAAATCTTTCTTGCTCCCTTGGGGATAAATACTCAGCACTGTAGCCCCCAACACTTCCGGAGATCAACGGAGCGGCCATGGGTGCAGAGAAGAAAAGATTCTGGAAGGGAGGATGATGGAAGGGACGGAAGTTCTCGAAGGAATTCTTCGCGGGAAGAGAAGAAGGCTTCGAAAGTTGCAGAGAGTCGATCCCAAAATCGTTAGGGCATCGGCTTTGGGTGAACAGATAGAGGATAAAAAGGGTAAAGGTAGAAGACGAGTCGATCTCAAAGCGATTTGGATAAAATAATATTACTTTATTGAACGGAGGAGCGCCAAAGGCGGTAAAGATAGAAAGCGACAAAAAGATTTGACAAGTCAAACAACTTTCCACACAGAAGCGGTCAAAGCATATAGATAACTGAGTTTTGCTTAACTTTAACGGAGAGAGAACTTTCATTTAATCTGAAAAATTTATATGTCAATAAAATCACAGAAATTCTTTCACAAATTGCACATCCCTAGTTCCCTTCTAAGAGATGTAAATCTCTCTTCAGGTAGGGCTTTTGTGAAGATATCTGCCAATTGACCATTTGTATCTATAAACGAAATTTCTAAATTACCACTAGCTACATGGTCTCGAATAAAATGATATCTTACCTCAATGTGCTTCGTCCTTGAGTGTTGAACTGGATTTTGGTGAGGTTGATGGCACTTGTATTATCACACAATAGAGGAATTGATTTGATGTGAATGCCGAAATCTTCAAGTTGTTGCTTTATCCAAAGAAGTTGTGTACAGCAACTTCCAGCAGCAACATATTCCGCCTCAGCTGTTGATAGAGCTACTGAATTTTGTTTCTTGGATGTCCATGATATTAGGCATCCTGCAAGAAACTGACAACATCCACTGGTGCTCTTTCTATCTACTTTGCAACCAGCATAATCAGCATCTGAATATCCTATTAGATTTATCTCACAAGATCTAGGATACCAGAGACCTAAGTCATGAGTTCTAGCTAAATATCTAAATATTCTTTTTACAGAAATTAAGTGAGACTCTCTAGGGTCTGCCTGATATCTAGCACACATGCATACACTGAACAAAATGTCTGGTCTACTGGCAGTTAAGTAAAGTAATGATCCTATCATACCTCGATAATTCTTTTGATCTACCCTTTTACCTTTTTGATCACTGTCCATTCTGGTTGATGTGCTCATTGGAGTTGATAATGGCTTTGCATCTTCAAATCCAAATTTCTTCAACAGCTCTTTGGTGTACTTTGCTTGACAGATATGAGTGCCATCCTTCCCTTGCTTGATTTGCAATCCAAGGAAGTAGCTTAACTCCCCCATCAAGCTCATTTCGAATTCTCCCTGCATAAGCTTTTCAAAGTACTTGCAAAGAGATTCATCAGTAGATCCAAAAATAATATCATCTACATAGATTTGTACAAGAAGTATATGTTTAACCTTAGATTTTATAAATAATGTACTATCTACTTTACCTCTAGTGAAACCATGATTTAATAAGAAAGTACTGAGCCTTTCATACCAGGCTCTAGGAGCTTGCTTTAAACCATATAAAGCCTTATGTAGTTTAAATACATGATTTGGAAATTCAGTGTCGTCAAAACCTGGAGGTTGTTCAACATAAACTTCCTCCTTGATGAAACCATTTAAAAAGGCTGATTTGACATCCATTTGAAAAAGTTTTAAATCAAGTGCAGATGCATAAGCAAGTAAAATCCTAATGGCCTCAAGTCTAGCTACAGGTGCATAAGTTTCATCGAAATCTATGCCTTCCTCTTGGGAGTAGCCTTGAGCCACCAATCTGGCTTTGTTCCTTAAGATTATTCCAGACTCATCCAGTTTATTTCTGAACACCCACTTGGTGCCAATAACTGAATGATTGGATGGTCTAGGAACAAGTGACCATACTTGGTTTCTCTTGAACTGATTTAGTTCATCTTGCATGGCTAATATCCAAGATTCATCAGATAAAGCTTCATTGACTGTCTTAGGCTCTACTTGAGAAACAAATGCTAAATAGTCGCATGGAATTACATTACCTCTAGTTCTTACCCCTACAGATGGATCACCAATGATGTTTTCAGGAGGGTGATCTTTCTGATATCTCCATTCCTTTGGAAGATCTTCATGTTGGATTTCTGTTTGCTGCAGTTCTTCCAGAGTTGGATCCTCTTTGTCCTTAATTGAAGTATTCTTTAATTTTTCGGACAAGTCATCTGCATCATCAATGTCACTAATTTCTTCCTTTTCAAGGAAGGGTTAGATTCATCAAAAATAACATGTACTGATTGTTCAATCAATAAGGAACGTTTATTGAAAACTCTATAACCTTTGGGTTTAGAAGAGTACCCCATGAAGATGCCTTCATCTGATTTGGCATCCAACTTACCAATGTCCCTTTTTCCATTGTTATGGATGAAGCAAGGACATCCAAATATTCTGAAATGGCTAATCTTTGGCTTCTTTTCTTTGTAGAGTTCATAAGACGTCTTTTCAGAATTGGCCTGATCATCACTCTATTTATGATATAACATGCAGTGTTGATAGCTTCGGCCCAGAAATATCTTGGCAGATCATATTCTGACAACATGGTTCTTGCCATATCCAAAAGAGTTCTGTTTTTCCTCTCAGCAATTCCATTCTGTTGAGGTGTCCTTGGAGCTGAGAAGTTGTGCTCAATTCCTTGATCATCACAGAACTTCGTAAACTTTTCATTCTGAAACTCACCACCATGATCTGATCGAATAGAGACAATTGAGAATTTCTGATCTTTCTGAACTTTCTTACTGAAGCTGACAAAATTTTCAAATGTGTCATCTTTGTGCTCTAAAAAGGATACCCAAGTGAATCTTGAATAATCATCAACTATTACAAATCCAAAATTCTTTCCTCCCAAACTGGTAGTTCTCATTGGCCCAAATAAATCCATGTGAAGTAGTTCTAAGGGCTTTGAGGAGGTTACTACAGTCTTTGATTTGAAGGAGCTCTTGGTGTGCTTTCCTCTTGCACAAGGTCTGCAAATGCTATCCAATCTGAAATTTACCTTTGGCAGTCCTTCAACTAGTTTTCTCTTTCTGAGCTTGTTCAACCCATCCAAGCTGCAGTGGCCCAATCTTCTGTGCCACAACTCAGTTGATTGATCTTTACTAGCTGCCAAACACACATCTTGATCCTTGAGTTTCTCGAGATATAGAACATACAAATTTCTTTCTCTGTAGGCTTCAAATATGACTGCACCATCCTTTAAGATACTGCATTTTGATTCTTGAAACTGAATTTGATGGCCTTTGTCACACAACTGGCTGATGCTGATGAGATTGTGCTTTAACCCTTTGACCAGCATTACATCTTCTATAACTGATTTTCCTTTGATGTTCACAGACCCGCTTCCTATCACAGTCCCTTTTCCATTATCTCCATAGGTGACTGTACCTTCTTCAGCTTGGAGATCAACAAATATCTTCTTGTTGCCTGACATATGCCTTGAGCACCCACTATCCAAATACCATTTGGATGCTCGAGGGTTAACCTGAAATGAGAACATCAAGCTTTAGGTACCCAAATTCTTTTGGGTCCTGATTGGTTAGTATCATCAACTTTACCTTTTAATATCCATTTTTTATGTCTTGTTGGGCATGTAATTTTAATATGTCCTAACTTGTTGCAGTGACTGCAGCAGGATAACTTAGTCACTTTTTCTATATATTTGAAATCAGCTTTGTATGCTATATCTTGTTCGGGTACAAATTTTGGTGTTGGATATGTTTTAGGGTATATTATGGTTTCTTCATTGTCTGGGGGTGTATATCCTAATCCATTTTTCTTTTTACCCGATCTCCTAGCACCTTTTAATATTAAAGAGTTTTTACCGTTGGTGAATTTCTCTAGTGTACTTGATAGATTATCATTTTCTTTATTTAGTCTTTCTATTTCTATTTTAAATTCACCTAAGTCTTCTTGTTTTTCTAGAAGATTTATTTTCTTATTTTTCTCTTTTAAATCTTCACATAATAATTCATTTCTTCTTTATGTTCAGTAATTTGTTTTTCAAGTTCTTCATTTTCTGTTCTTAGGTCTGAATTTGTATTTTCTAGACAGATTATATTTTCTTACTAGTTTTAAGTAATTTGCATACTTCTTTGTATTTTTCATAAAGTTCATTAAAAGCATTTTCCAAATTGTCAGAATCTGAATCATTGCATGAATCAAAAGAAGAGTCAGAAGTTACTTTGTCCTCGGTGTTGGCCATTAGAGCCAAGTTGGCTTCTTCACCTTCACTGCTCGAGCTTGACTCACTGTCTGAGTCACTGCTGTTTTCCCAAGCAGCTGCCATTGCTTTCTTTTTGTACTTCTTAAATCTTCTGAAGTTGTCCTTCTTCTTGTGATCACTCTTTTTGATCATGGGACAATCTGCCTTGATGTGTCCAGGCTTTTGCATTCATAACAGATCACTTCTCCTTTCTTTTGATCCTTTACTTCTGGTTTTCTGAAGTCTTTGTTTTTCTTAAAAAAATTTCTTCCTGACTGATACTTCTTTTTCTTTGCTAGAATCCTTTGAAGCCTTCGAGACAGCATCGCTTCTTCATCATCACTGTCTTTACTACTCTCACTATTATCCAAAGATTCTTCCGAATTATCTTCACTTGCTTTGAGAGCATTTGATTGTTTCTTCTGCTGGAGGATTCTCCTAATCTCTCCATGTTTATCTCGTGAGCCATGAGAGATCCTATTAGCTTTTCCAATGACATTAATTTTAAATCATTGGCTTCTTCAATGGCTGTTACCTTCGGAGTCCAAGAAGATGGTAAAGATCTGAGGACTTTTCTAACCATATCTGGTGCATTATAGACCTTTCCCAAACCGGCTAATCCATTTGTGATGTCAGTGAATCTGCTGAACATTTGAGTTATTGATTCACCTGTCTGCATCTGAAATCTTTCATATTGAGCTACTAGAATATCAATTCTTGTCTCCTTTACCTTGTCTGTCCCTTCATAGGTATATTTGAGCTTTTCCCACATCTCCATTGCGGACTTGCAGGCTGAGACTCTATTGAACTCTTTCTTGCTTAGGGCACAGCATAATATGCTCTTGGCTTTGCAGTTTAAGGATATTCTTTTCCTATCATCATCTGTCCACTGAGCCTTAGCGTTTGTGACCAAAAGATCACCTTCTTCTACAATGGACCAGATTGTGTAATCATGACCTTGTAGAAAATATTCCATTCTAGTCTTCCAGTATGTGTAATCTTCTCCATCGAACAAGGGAGGCCTGTTGACTGACTGACCTTCGAAGTTACTTTGGGCTGCCATTGATCTTTGCTCTTCAGATCGTTGGATCTTCTTCTTTGTCGAAGAGACGAGCTCTGATACCACTTGTTGCCCAGCTAGCTAGCCCAGAGGGGGGGTGAATGGGTTATTAAAACTTCGATCTCTGATTAAAACCTGTTTACTGAAAGGATTGCACAACTTAATAACAAGGTTAGAGTTAGAGCAAACAAGACAACAATCACACAAAACACATCCACAAGACACAAGGATTTTTATCCTGGTTCGGAACTCCTCTCCACAGGAGACCTACGTCCAGTCCCTGAGCAATACCTCAGGATTTTACTACCAAGGGTACAATCCCCTTAAGGATCCTTACACCCAGCCTCAACTGGTCTTCCTTCAGCCTGAAGGGAACAACAACCACCCTGGATACCACCAGGTCTTCCTTCGTCCAGAAGGGAACAAAAACCACCCTGGATCCACACAGGTCTTCCTTCGTCCAGAAGGGAACACAACCTAATAAGAAAAGGGTGTGAAAACAGGCTTCAGACTCTAGCTTGACCAGCTACACACTGAAGCTCCTAAGCCCCGAGAGAGAAAGAGATTTAACAAGGTTTTTCTCTCCAAGGACCACACAGGCTCTTACAAATGAGAAGATTCCTTTTGAGCACAGAGAGCTAAGAGCTTAGAACAAGGTTGGAGTGGAAGCTTCGCTCTTCTTCAAAGTTCTAAAGACTCTAAGAGATGGATTTCTTTCTTCTTCTAAAATCAAGCGTTGTTGCACACCACTATCTTTTCCGTCTTGAGTCTTCTATTTAAACTGCTGATTCAAATTCGAACGTTGAAGTGTCCGTTGTCTCTTATCCTTGTGTACGTTAGACTGGTCACTGAGGAAGCTTCTGATCGTCAGTCTTTTATCCTTGTGTACACGCCAAAGAGATGTCATAGAACTTTGTATCTTGTGTCCAACGTTGTCCAGATGAGTCTTGTCAGATATCTGTAAGCATATCATCAATAAATAGAAGACAGCTAAGACTGCTGTCTATTGTTAGTTGAGATGGAACAGATATTGCAGTATATAGCAAAGCTCCTTTCTGTCTAAAAAAGTACGTAGACAGAGTAGCATAGAAATGGAAGATATTGTCTGCATGCATGGGAGATACGATCAGAGAGCATTTAATGCATAGCAGTCAACGGACAAGATATGACTTTGACTTTTCAACGCTATTAAAAGGCATTATACTGATGCATCAAGAAATTCGATAAAAAGAATCTTGCTGACTTATGAAATCGTTATGAATTATAGCAAGTTGTTATGAACTGTAAGGAAATCGATGTGATAACTTATGAAGTCGTTACAACAAGCAGGTCGTTGTGAGTTCTGAAGAAATCGTTATAAGAAATCGTTATGACGTACTCGAGTTGTAAGGAAATCGTTACACGAAATCGTTATGACTGTAGTTGTAAGGAATCGTTTACGAAATCGTTATACAAAGCAAGGCGTTATGATCAGTGAAGAAATCGTTATGAACTCTAAAGAAATCGTTATGAAGTCTAAAGAAATCGTTATGACTATAGAGTCGTTGCGAATTCTAAAGAAATCGTTACGAGGTCTAAAGAAATCGTTATGACTATAGGAGTCGTTGCGAATTCTAAAGAAATCGTTACGAGAGGTCTAAAGAAATCGTTACGGCTAGAGAGTCGTTGCGAGTTCTAAAGAAATCGTTACGAGGTCTAAAGAAATCGTACGGCTAGAGAGTCGTGCGAGTTCTAAAGAAATCGTACGAGGTCTAAAGAAATCGTTACGGCTAGAGAGTCGTTGCGAGTTTCTAAAGAAATCGTTACGATATCGATTTGTTTTGAGTTTTCCGGTCAAAGAGGAAATCGTTCTGCTTATCAAAGGAGTCGATACAAAGACTTGGATAGAAGTGATGAACCAGAAGATTTACCCTTACCTTTACCACAAACCTTGCTCAATTATATGACATCAAATCTTAAAATTTCTTTATCACTAAACTGATCATATCGCTCCTCAGTTTTTTCTGTTCCCTTATTGCTATACCTTAATCTGCTCACTATCCCTTAATTGAGTTATTATAACTTTACTTCAAATTCTGGAAATATTCTTATAACAAATTTCATTTATTCATCTGGACCACCTTATTGCATACCATTACACAATTCTTATTGCACACTTCCTAAATCATTTAATTATCACTATTCTATAATCTATCACATTCTTTTTCCTCAGCTGATCATTAATACTAAACTTTATCTTTATTGCTAATGGTATAATACCATTTCTGCAAAATATTTCTCTTAACTATTCTGTTAACTGATTAATCTCAAAGTGCCATCTATGTTACAATCCTTCTTACTCTCCACCATAACTATAAACTAAAATTATTTCTTTTAAACACAATGATTTATTCTACTTGATTCCTTTATTCCACATGGCTAATTTACTGCCAATCATAAACAATTTCACTGTTACAGCTCATTCACAAATATCCGTTCACAATTTACCCTGCTCTTCCCCATTGCTTCTCAACGGACTTAACCTTTTCTATTCTAACTTACATAGCTTCAACTTACTTTAATTATTTAGCTTTAACTTCAATCAGCCTCTGACACTAATTTTCCTTCTCTGCTCCCACAATCTACACACAAATGCTGGCACCACTACTCTTATCCTTAACACTGCAACCATACCAAATCTCCCTTCAAAATCATTATCCACTACCTCTTACTAAACAGACATCTCTCTCTTATAAATCTGACTTCCCACTACTCTTTTACTCTCTCTTTAACCAACTGGTCACCTCTACACACACTTATATGGGTTTCTATATTAAATTTTATATATCCTCATTATTCATAACAGCACCATCCTTAAACTCTTTACTACAACTATTTCTAATCACAAAACACACTTAACAACCATCAGAATAGCTATTCCCCTACTTGCCAACATCTCCTCTTAAGTCAAACTATTTCACTCAATTATTTCAACCTAACATGCCATTAATCATATTATTATCCAAGCAGCTCCTGAACACTTTATTAACATAAATCTCAACTTCAATAACTATCTTTACTACAGGCCTCAGCCACAATTCACCCATTTAACAACCCTATTCCTCATCATAACACTATTCCCTCTGCTATTCCATCACATCACTACCTTATACCTATCTCTGCCAACTATGATCCTCATTAAACCTTTTTACTGAATTTCATAACTTAATTCACTAATTCTTTCAATTTCTATAATAACAAGTCTTTAATCAACTATACTTTAACAACAATTGACACTTCAATAACTACTCACACTACAGCACCAACCATACCATTTCTCTGCTATTACCCACAACTACTAATCTGACTAACTATACACACAATTCATATACCAAAACTCATGTGAAAACTGTATTAAAAAGCACAAGAAACCATAAACATACTACCAACAGTGGACATTAATCCATGTATTCGGATATTGTAAGCTTAAATGCCTTTTCATATTCTAACTGGACCATGCTCTGATACCAACTGTGACGGCCATGGATACTTATGCCCAATAAGGCTCCATATCCAGATCCGCCTCCCGCGAACAGACCGAAGTCTCGCAAGGGATAGCTCGTACACATGTCCAGTAAGAATAAAAAGACAAACAACAACAGTAAGAGACATAAGAAAGTACATGTGCTCATATCTGCAATATAACAATTTACAACTGTCCCATTACATTATTACATGTCCAAATTAAAAGAGTACAACTATCTGGGGCATACCCCGATGGAGCACAAGCTCACACAACTCCAATAACACTACTGTTCGTGGTACAAGTCTGCCACAACGTCTTTGCAAACCATACCAATGGTAAACCGTGTAAGAACTATAAGGGAGTGAGCCTCAACAAGTCACTGGCTCAGTAGGGGACCACCTAAAACACACACAACAAAGAGAACCTCAACCCCAACGGGTCTCACTGGCAACACTGATAGCCAAATGATATCATGCTTGCACATTCATAATAAACAACAACTAGTACATAAACTTACAATAAACATATAGTCCTTGAAGAGAAAAGAACAACAGGACTACTACAACACACTTGTCCACTCCTCAACTGTAAAGCCTAGGCCATAAGCCTCAAGGGCACACCACCTCAACCACTAGTCGCCTAAGCTGCAAGCCATACAAGCAAACCACTGCCTAGGTTACAACCTTCACTGGCGAACCTCAAACATGTGGGTAACAAGACTGCTAACTAAGAGCTAGTCCTTTATACCCTCAAACCACGATATGTCGAATGTCACACTTAAGTAACAGGACTGGCTGCCACGATGCCAATCCATCAAATATTAAAACCTTATTCGGAAGTTTACCCAAGGGATGGTAAAACACAAGAAGTGGAAGGTCTCACTGCATGACCCCCACGGAGCACAGCTCCACATTGCCACCTCAAAAGGCTAGTACTCAGCATACCACGAGAAAGGATACCACAAAGGGTACAAGTACCTTCCTCCATGAGGTACCACCACTGGAACACAAACACAACTGTGCCAACACTAGGGCAACCTCTACGGCTCAAACCGCAACCAACGAGTTGCTGTACACAAACCACGACCATTGGCAAAGCACAAGTCCGAAAGGAACGACGCCACCACATGGGAACAGACTACTAGTTCATGACGCCAGTATCCAACACGGACAACATAACCAAGAACTACCTCTCAGTCTCGCAGTCACGGACGTAAGGTCCAACTGCCGCTCCACAACCATAAGTAAAGCCAATGAACTGTGGAGACCAACCAAACCACCACACCTGAAGTCACCACCCTGCAGGTCCATGCCTGGCACCTTTAGAAACTCTGGCCCGAGCTCTCTAAAGTGAGGCACTAGAAAACAAGAATAGCTAGGGACCAACGATGTCTACTGGTGTCTGTACCCCAAACTACGAGGGCTCTACAAGTGACTAAACATAAACTCTCATAAGTCGCTGTCCCACTGTCGTCTTTCCCTCAACCAGATGTACTACTCAAACACAGGAGTGAGGGTGTCCAGGACAAACGACACAGACCACGATGGTACCACCGTACCGGGACAAGCCCCGAGCACTCACACGTGCCTGGCTCACACAAAATCTGGGGCACCCAACTGAAGAGGTATTCCAGAATAGGTGCCGGACCACCACACTCGGCAATGCACAAACCACGACATATATATACTTACAAATTCTTTATTACAAACCACGGTACAAGTATCGGGAATAGCATGTCCTCGGTCACCCTGTGACCTACAAACTATCCCACATAGACACACATATAAACCACGGTAACTAATCATAACTTGACCTATCATCGGTCATCACGTGACCTCACCACATAAATACAACATACACTATCTATACACCAATTCTTAACCTTACTCACACTACACTAATTAAACCATCTCTATTAATCTATAAAAGACGTTACAAGACTGAGGCTAGGTTCACACTGGATCCTCACTGGCTAGCCACCACAATAGTATGTGCCATGCACACACTCACACCACGGAGACATCACACCATATGTAAACAACACACTAACCACGCTCACAGCGCGCTACAGGTGCATTGGCACCAATAGCGTTGCCATGCAGAACACTGGAATGATAATTGGATAATCATATCGTTAAAACAATCACCACAAGCTTGCTCGGCTGTGGTCGCGACAAAGGGATGTGTCGCCTTCTGATCGTGACACCCCGACATGGCGCGATAGGAAACTCTGTCGCGACCTGGTCGCGATAGCCGGCCTGTCGCCTTCTCAAGCGAAAACTCTAATCCAGAACCCTTCTCCGGATTTCCCCCATAATCCACACAAACCACCTTTAATTTCCATTTTTCATGCTTTAATGTATAACCTACCATGCTATCTATTGTTCTTAAAACATTAAACCAATCGAATACTCACTACATGCAATCCACACAATCAAACATGGTGGAATCTCCCTACCTTCGTGAAGAACATGCAATCTGGCTACTACATGATGTCTCCCCCACTCCATGCGAAGTCCTCACATCGAGAGCGGATCGAAAACCACGCCGGAATGCCGAATCGCCCCAAAATCTGCCACAGCAACCTCCCCTGGCCAAGCAGAGCTTCCCCTACTCTGTTCAGCCGAAACCAACTTAAAAACACCTAGAGGTTAAGAACGCGACGTAGGACCGCACCGCGACCTAAGTGACCATCGCCTTCCCATTCTCGACGTCAGCAAGCCCCGCCCCGTGCGCGACGCGCGGCGCACATGCAGACGTCGACCCAACCAGCGGTAACCAGAACGTGACCATCAATGCCATCGCATTCAGAACGCGACCCGAACCCCTGTCGTGTTCACATCCAGTGAACCAATGGATACTCTGGGCCTAACCTCCCGGCCCACTAAGCCCCCACAACGCACGGAAACCACAACCAAGGCTCAATGACCCCACATTGGTCATCAGCACCATACCAAAACAAATAAATACATATCCGAACGACCACTAAATGACGATCCTCAAAGATCCGTAAAACGCACTACATTACACCCTCACTCCTATGTTTGAGTTGTACGTCCGGCTAAGGGAAAGATGACAGGGGGACAACGGGTTGTGTTTGTGGGTGTACGGCCGTTTGTAGCGCGCTCTTGGTTGAGGGAAGGACACCAGTATACGTACTGGTCCTCAGCTAGTCCTGTTCCAGTGCCTCACTTTAGGGTTCTTGACCGGAGCCCCTAAAGGTGTCAGGCTTGGACCTGCAGTGGAGTAGCCTGCAGGTGTGGTGTGGTTTAGTCTCCACAGTTCTTCTTTTGTTGAGGTGGAGCGGCAGCTGGACCTTTTGTTCATGGCTGCGAGGCTGAGAAGTGTACTTGTGTGGTTTGTCCGAGTCTGTGGCTGGTGTCGCAAACCAGTTTTCGTGACTCGTGTTCGGCGTACCGTCCTTTAGCTTGTACACGTTTATGTGCTTTGTCGTCTATTTATTTACAGCTCTAATATCATGTTAGTTGGTTATAAATATTCCATGCATTATAGCTTGATATATATAAATTGTGTTTCTCAGCTATGGGGGAGTTACCCTACTGAGCCAATGACTAGTGAGGCTCACCCCTTTTTCTTCCAGGTGAGGGAGAGCAGGAGGATTCACGTCCCTCCTCTAGTTCCGTTCAGCACCGTTGTGGAGTCAGGCCTTCGCCACCAGCAGAGTAATATCCTTACTTGTGGAGCCTTGGGGGTTTGACCCGGGCTGTTGTACATTATGTAGCGACTATGTATGGAACATAGTATGTACATTTCATGTGGATATATATGAACAATGAAACTTATATGTGTTCAGTGTGTTCTTTTATATTTTCACGGACATGTGGATGATATCCCTTGCGAGGCTTCGACCCGATCGCAGGAGGCGGAGTCGTGTCAAACACGTTATTGGTTTAACGTGTCTGAATGGCGAGGACCGTCACAGTTGGTATCAGAGCAAGATCCGTGTAAATATGAAAGAACGGGAAATGTACATAGTTGTTCCTTAGCATGGTCTTCTGTTGGTAGTTGGCCCTGTTCTTGTAATGATATATTTGTGTGTTGTGTGGATGGAATGTGTGTGTGCAGGTTTATAAATGGCTGATAGAAAGAGATTGGGGTGGAGGAGGTGATGATACTGAGGAGTTCACTCATCAGATGATGGAGAGAATGTGGAAGAGTATTATGCAAATCGGACACGGTTCAATCAACAATTACCGGGTCAACATGCCGAAGTAGCACCACCCGTGGTGGAGGAGACAATTCCGGCACCACTTGTATCACCTTTTGGAGTAGAGGCACCCCTGTGGAAGCTTTTCCTCCTGTAGTACCAGTGCGGCCAGCAAGTGTGGAGGAGTCCATGATGTTGGTAGAGAGGTTCTTGCATTTGCAACCACCAACATATTAAGGAGGTCCAAGTCTGGATATAGCTGAACATTGGATTCATGAAATTGAAAGGGTGTTTGTCACAATGAGGTGTCCCTAGGCGGATAGGGTCATCTTGGCAACTTATCAGTTGAGAGGTTTTGCACAAGAATGGTGGAGACTTAAGATGCATACCGTGTTCACCGGAAGAGCTGAAGATACCATTACTTGGCCCGAGTTTCTTGAAGTCTTTAACAACACTTTCTTTCCAATACAAGTTTAGCAACCAAGAGAGAGGAATTCAGAACATTTTAGCAAGGGAACTTGTCGGTATTGGAATATCAAATGAGGTTTATGGCTTTGAGTAGGTATGCACCTTATGTGGTGACCAACAACGCAATAATGGTTGAGTACTTCATCTGGGGATTGAGGCCGGAGTTGCAAGATGTGGTTATTCCCTTAATGTGTGGTACAGTGGAAGAGGCAGCCCAAAGAGCAGCAATACTTAAAAGAACCATACAAGCGAGGCAGTCTAGCGGGTCGGGATCAAGTGGTGGTAGCTTCCGACTTCCACAGCAGTCCGCGGGTGTTAGCAAAGGAAAGGCACCTTCGGGAGGATCGTTGTAGCGACCCAGAATCCGCATTACCAGTAACCAACCAGTAACCCGAATTCTGACCCGCTAGCCTACGAGACAAGCTCAGAAGGGTAAAAAGTGAATGTCCGAGGAGACTATATAGAAGAAGATACACACCATGTAAAGCTGTAAAACTTCACTATACATGAAACATAATATATACAACTCAGAGTCCGAGCTAAGTATAGAGTACAGAAGTACAACAAGAAGTACTACTCACTACAGCTAGGGCGCACCAACACCGGAGTGGCTAGACTCTCCTGGAACGGGAGTTGACGACGACCCACCTGAAAGGGAGGGGAGTGAGTCTCAAGAAAAGAGACCCAGTAGGGAAAAGTAAGCGCCACCAGCAATAGTACTAAAGTGTGGAAAGTAAAAACAGAAAGTAAATACACATCGCATCACACCCAAAACTAGTAACAACCACGCGTCTCCTTGACAGGAGTTCATTACAAAACTGTAAACCTCACGGTTTAGTAACACACACTCACACACAGTAAGTAGGACTCAGCTAGGGTCTGTGGCTCGGCGTCCCATCACCACAGAGTCTCTCAACCCCAGCCACGTGTGCACACTACAGACGCTCCCTCTCGCGTCTGGTCCACGACCGGTTTCCCCCCTACGCCTGACCCTAGCGGTAGAGAAGGGGCTCCACGGAGACCGGTTCGAAACCAACACAAGGAGTACGCACAGGACAGAGACGCTCTCAACGTCCTGGCTCACCGATGGAGGACCCCCACACGCCGGTCATCTAGACAAAGCATTGCTCTATGTCCAGGTGACAAACAGAAACAGAAGCACAGCAACTCAATGCGAGTACAGACGGTAACACTCTCAACGTCTGAAACACCGTACAATAGACGGACACCTCATGTCACATATTTACATAGTTAATCACGCATATGCACAGGCAGATCCACACTCTAGGCCTGGCATAATGTGTTAATAAGCAGACATCGCACGTCAACACCTTGAAACACAAAACAGGACCAAGGCCTGCTGGGACACAAGATATTAACAGCAACATCGAATGTCGCCAATCAAGATGTAGATGGCACTCACATTGCCGCCAACACTTGGTTAACGGCAATAGATCTTGTCGTTAACATCAACATTGAAGATCTCAACGTCGACACATGTGGACGTTAATATCCTCAGCCCCTGAACCCAGAACAGTGCCAGGTCAACCCAATTGGGCAAATCTGCACAACAACCATAAAATTGATGGAGGGAAACATCTCCTCACATCTTCTAACACTACCAGAACTTCAGAAATCGACGATCTAACACTTGGATCGCCCAAAATACCCAAAATCCGGCATGGCATAACCCAACCCTAAAATCCGATTAACATACTAATCTACACAAATAAGCATGCTGATCCGTTAAGGAGGGTTTAAGTGGTTAAGTCCCTACCTTAGAACGCCCCAAAAACTCCTAAACAGCCACCAATTGTGTCGGAACCCCTCGAGGTCTCCACGCGAATCACACCAAATCTTCGCGTTTCCCGCCCGATCTAACACCGCCACACGTACCAGGGTCTTCCCACGAGCTCCCAACAACCATCGGAAGTGGTGGAAATGAGCAAAGGTAGAAGTGGAGGGAAAGAGAGAAAAGGAAAAGGAAAGGTTGCTGCTCTCGGGCTGCCCTATTTCTACAGAAGCCACAATTAGACGTCCACATACCTCGCCGCCTATTTGAACCGCCAATGGGTCGATGTCCGGACCGCTTGCCGTCAAGTTCAACGACAAACGTCCACAACGCTGGACGCTAAAACCAAGTCAACGGCTAGCCCCTGGCCGTCAACCCCAAGTCAACGGCAATATCCATTGTCGTCAACCACATATGAACCTCTACAAGATCCAATAAGGATCCGTAAGACTCGAGACCTTACAGCCCTCCCCCCTTAAGGAATTTTGCCCCCAAAATTCAAACAACATAAAGAAAGAAGACTCACCAAAGAGGTATGGAAACTGCTCGCACATTTCGTCCTCTCGCTCCCATGTCGACTCACCACCTGAATGTCGCTTCCACGCAACACGAACTAAAGGGATTGCCTTGTTCCTCAACCTTTGAATTCGGCGATCCTCAATATGCAACGGAAACTCTGGTACTGTCAACACTGGAGTCACCTCAGACCACTCTGTACTCGGGAGAACGTGAGACTCGTCAGAAAGGTACCTCCGAAGCATCGACATGTGGAACACATCGTGGACTGCTGTAAACTCTGACGGAAGCTCAAGTCTATACGCTAAACCTCCGACAAGCTCAGTAATGGTGAAAGGTCCAATAAAGCGGAGACTCAACTTTCCACGCCTACCAAACCTCACCACTCCCTTCATAGGAGACACACGGACAAACACCTGGTCCCCTACCTGAAACTCGAGCGGTCGTCTGCACTGATCTGCATAACTCTTCTGCCGACTCTGAGCTGACTGAAGCCTCTGCCTCACAAGCTGAACTACCTCAACTGCCTGCTGAACTAACTCTGGCCCTGTGACAATCCGTTCGCCAACCTCGAACTAGTCTAGAGGAGTGCGACACGGTCGTCCGTACAAAGCCTCATATGGTGCCATACCGATACTGGAGTGATAGCTATTATTATATGCGAACTCGACCAACGGCAAGTGAACTGTCCACGATCCCTGCCACTCCAGACAACAAGCTCTAAGCATGTCCTCTAAAGTCTGGATAGTCCGCTCTAATTGACCATCTGACTGAGGGTGGTAGGCGGAACTAAAAGCCAACTCTGTCCCCGAAGCCCTCTGGAAACTGTGCCAGAACCCAGAAGTGAAGCGAGGATCCCTATCTGACACAATAGAGATTGGCACTCTGTGCAAAGGAACAATCCGCTCTACATACAACGCGGCCAACCTACTCACACCCCAACTAGTCCTGACAGGCAAGAATCTAGCAGTCTTCGTCAATCTGTCCACAAGAACCCAAATGCTGTCAAAATCCTCCAGTTGTCCTCGGCAATCCACAAACAAAGTGGGTCGTCACATGGTCCCACTTCCACATCAGAATCTCTAACGGCTGCACAAGTCCTCCTGGACGCTGATGTTCGGCCTTCACCTGCTGACAGACCAAACACCTAGCAACAAAAGCCGCTATGTCTCTCTTCATCCCAGGCCACCAAAACTGACGTTTCAACCTGTGATACATCTTGGTCGACCTGGATGAATCGAGTACCTGGAACCATGTGCCTCCTTCAACAAAATTCCCCTGACAGACTCCTCAACAGGAACATAGAGTCTATCTCGGAACCTAACAGTCCCGTCCTCGCGAAGCTCAACCTCTGGGAGAAGTAACACAATGTGTAACTTGGGATCTGCCTGCTGAGCCTCAACAACCTGCCTCACAACGGTGGGAGCCACCAACAAACTGCCCAACACACACAGTCGACGACTGGACGAAACTTTAAAAGACCCTTCTGCTGTAGACTGGCACAACTGCCACTCCCTTAGCATCAGATGACTCATCTGTGCTTTCCTACTCAAGGCATCTGCAACTACATTCACTTTTCCAGGCTTATACTCAATGCTAAAATCATAGTCTTTCAGATATTCCATCCATCGATGTTGCCTCATATTCAAATCTCTTTGAGAAAACACATACCTCAAGCTCTGGTGGTCGGTACGGACTACAAAACTCACTCCGTACAGGTAAAGACGCCAAATCCTCAAAGCAAATACCACAACTGCAAGCTCTAGGTCATGGGTCGGGTAACTCTCTTCGTAGGGCTTAAGCTGGCGAGACGCATAAGCCACCACCCGGCCTTGCTGCATCAAAACCGCACCCAGACCAACACCTGAAGCATCTGTGCAAACCTCAAAACCCTCCTCACCTGAAGGTAACACAAGGACTGGTGCTGACGTAAGTAGTCGCTTCAACTCTATGAAGCTCTGCTCACACTGCTCCGACCACAAAAACGGAACCCCCTTTCTCGTCAGCCGAGTCAAGGGTGCAGCAACCTGAGAAAAGTCCCAACAAACCTGCGGTAGTAACCTGCCAAGCCAAAAATCTACGAATCTCAGACACAGTCCTAGGACTCTCCCACTGCAAAACTGCCTCGACCAACGCTGGATCCACAGAAACTCCCTTGCCTGAGATCACGTGCCCCAAAAAGTGAACTTGTTGTAGCCAAAACTCACACTTACTAAGTTTGGCATACAACTGGTGCTCTCGCAAGATCTGCAACACGATCCTCAGGTGCTCGGCGTGCTCCTCCTCCGAAGCGGAGTACACCAGAATGTCGTCAACAAACACTACGACAAACTGGTCCAAGAACTGGTGGAACACCCGGTGCATCAGATCCATGAAGGCCGCTGGTGCATTAGTGAGCCCAAATGGCATCACCAAAAACTCAAAATGTCCATACCTGGTACGAAAAGCAGTCCTCTCAATGTCAGAGTCTCTAATCCGCAACTGATAGTAGCCCGACCTCAGGTCGATCTTTGAAAAGACATGAGCAGACTGAAGCTGATCAAAGAGATCGTCAATCCTAGGCAATGGATACCTATTCTTGATGGTCACTTGGTTCAGCTTCCTATAATCAATACACAATCTCAGGCTACCATCCTTCTTCCGGACAAACAAAACAGGCGATCCCCAAGGAGAAAAGCTAGGACGAATATAGCCCTTCTCCAACAATCCTCAAGCTGCCTCTTCAGCTCCCTCAACTCTGCTGGTGCCATACGGTACGGTGCCTGTGCAAATGGTAGAGTGCCAGGAACCAACTCAACAGTAAACTCAATCTCTCTCTCTGGCGGTAGACCAGGTAACTCTTCCGGAAAAACATCCGGAAACTCACTCACTACGGGAATGTCCCCCACTCCTGAGATAACCTGGTCAAGGGTCATTACAGAAACTAGAAAACCCTGACAACCATAGGCAAGCAACCTCCCCGCCCTCAAAGTAGAAACTAAAAAGCGAGAAGTAAGAGGTATGATACCCTGGAAGTAGAACGTCGCTTCCCCAGGTATCCGCAAGTGCACCCTCTTCTTCTGGCAATCCATCACTGCACCATACCGCTCTAACCAGTCCATACCCAAAATCACATCATAATCCTGAAACTGCAATGCAAACAAGCGAGCTGACAACCACTGATCCTGCAACTGCACAGGTACCTCCTCGAGAGAGTAGGACGTAAGGACAAAGTCCCCTGTCGGCAACTCTACTGCTAGCTCAATAGACTCTCCCGTACTCAACTCTCCAAGGGAGTCTAAAAACACCTCAGACACAAAAGAGTGAGAGGCACTGGAATCAAACAAAACTCTAGCTGTATAACCAAAAACTGTAACAGTACCTTCCACTTGCTGAGCTGCCTCCGCATCTGCACGGGTCAAGTGAGTAACACGACCTCTACCTCTCGACCCACCAGAACCTTCGGCCTACTGACGCTGCTGCACGGGTGCCTGCTGCTGCTGCTGTTGCTGCACTCGGGGCTGTGACTGGGTCTGCTGCTGCGGCACACGAGGTAACAAAGGGCAATCTAGCACCATGTGACCTATCTGGTCACACCATTAACACTGACCAGCAAAAGAACGTTGTACCTACTATGAAGGCTGCCCTACCGGCTGCTGAAGACTCCCAATAGACTGCTGTCTCTGCTCTGTCTGCCTCCTATCACATCGAAACTTCCTCCGAGATCCTGACTTCGCCGTCGTCCCAGCAGAAGTGGACGTGTAGGAAGTCGTGGCCTTCGGAGTCGCTGGCACACTACTCTACTACTGCTGTGGCTGAGTAGGAACTACCTGTGTCTGAACCTCTGCGCTCCGAGCACGGGTCCACAAAGTGTCAGCCTCCAACGCTGCCGCTGTCTGATAGGCCGTGTCCAAGTCTGTGACACGCGCAACTATCAGCGCCTGCCTGAGCTCTGGCCTCAGGCCCCTCACAAACTGCTGAGTCCTCAGACTCTCATCTGCCATAATCTGCGGAGCATAACACCCTAGCTCTACAAATCTGGCCCTGTACTGCACTACAGTAGAGTCCCTCTGCTGCAAGTCCAGAAACTGGTACAACCTCTCCGTCCGGACATAAGTAGGACAGAAGGCTCTCTTAAAAGAAACGACAAACTCCTGCCACAGAATCTGTCTAAGTGGGCGAGACTGAAAAGTAGTCTCCCACTCAGAGGACCACCAAGTCAACGCCTGTGCCTGCAACTGGTAGCTAGCTAATAACACTCTCTCCTGGGGAACACACTCCATGGAACGGAAAGTCCGCTCCACTGCATCCAACCACGCCCGCGCGATATCTGGATCAGGCTGGCCCAAAAATGGGGAGGCTGAAACTGTAAAAACTCCCTCAACACCTTCCCAGTACCACCCTTGGGTACCGGAGCATCACGGTGCTGAGCTACAAACTGAGCCATCCCCTCAAGAAACCGGGTCAAGTCTAATCCCTGAGCTACCTGAGGAGGAGGTGGCGGCGATGGCGGAACAATGCCACTGTGTTCGTCCTGTGGCAAAGGCTGCGTCTGCTGAGGTGGCGGGGCGTCTCCAGCCTCCTGACGAGTCGCCTGCTCAGCCACACCCTCTCTAGGACGTCGCCTAGGTGCCATAGTACTATACACAGAGCAAAAACACACACATGAATACACTAATTAACTCCAGGCTAGTTAGCTGCTACTGTACTCTTTGTACTCTGAGTTAACATGATGGGTATTTCCTTATATATATCTCATCAGACCAGTCTCTGATACCAAACTATAGCGACCCAGAATCCGCATTACCAGTAACCAACCAGTAACCCGAATTCTGACCTGCTAACACACGGGACAAGCTCGGAAGGGTAAAAAGTGAATGTCCGAGGAGACTATATATAAGAAGATACACACCATGTAAAGCTGTAAAACTTCACTATACATGAAACATAATATATAAGTACAGAGTACAGAAGTACAACAAAAAGTACTACTCACTGCAGCTAGGGCGCACCAACACCGGAGTGGCTAGACTCGCCTGGAATGCGAGTTGACGACGACCCACCTGAAAGGGAGGGGAGTGAGTCTCAAGAAAAGAGACCCAGTAGGGAAAAGTAACCCCCACCGGCAACAGTACTAAAGTGTGGAAAGTAAAAATAGAAAGTAAATAGACGTCGCATCACAACCCAAAACTAGTAACAACCACGCGTCTCCTTGACAGGAGTGCATTACAAAACTGTAAACCTCACGGTTTAGTAACACACACTCACACACAGTAAGTAGGACTCAGCTAGGGTCTGTGGCTTGGCGTCCCGTCACCACAGAGTCTCTCAACCCTAGCCACGTGTGCACACTACAGACGCTCTATCTCGCATCTGGTCCACGACCGATTTTCCCCCTACGCCTGACCCTAGCGGTAGAGAAGGGGCTCCACGGAGACCGGCTCAAAACCACCACAAGGAGTACGCATAGGACAGAGACGCTCTCAACGTCCTGGCTCACCGACGGAGGACCCCCACGCCGGTCATCTAGACAGAGTGTCGCTCTATGTCCAGGTGACAAATAGAAACAGAAGCACGGTAACTCAACGCGAGTACAGACGGTAACACTCTCAACGTCTGAAACACCGTACAATAGACGGACACCTCTTGTCACATCTTGACATAGTTAATCACGCATATGCACAGGCAGAGCCACACTCTAGGCCTGACATAATGTGTTAACAGGCGGACATCGCACGTCAACACCTTGAAACACAAAACATGACCAAGGCCTGCTGGGACACAAGATATTAACGGCAACATCGAATGTCGCCAATCAAGATGTAGACGGCACTCACATTGCCGCCAACACTTGGTTAACGGCAATAGATTTTCTCGTTAACATCAACATTGAAGATCTCAACGTCAACACATGTGGACGTTAATATCCTCAGCCCCTGAACCCAGAACAGCGCCAGGTCAACCCAATTGGGCAAATCCGCCCAACAACCATAAAATTGATGGAGGGAAACATCTCCTCACATCTTCTAACACTACCAGAACTTCGGAAATCGACGTTCCAACACATGGATCGCCCATAATACCCAAAATCCCAGCATGGCATAACCCAACCCTAAAATTCGATTAACATACTAATCTACACAAATAAGCATGCTGATCCATTAAGGAGGGTTTAAGTGGTTAAGTCCCTACCTTAGAACGCCCCAAAAACTCCTAAACAGCCACCAATCGTGCCAGAACCCCTCGAGGTCTCCGCGCGAATCACACCAAATCTTCACGTTTCCCGCCCGATCTAACACCGTCACACGTACCAGGGTCTTCCCACGAGCTCCCAACAACCATCAGAAGTGGTGGAAATGAGCAAAGGTAGAAGTGGAGGGAAAGAGAGAAAAGTAAAAGGAAAGGTTGCTGCTCTCGAGCTGCCCTATTTCTACAGAAGCCACAATTAGACGTCCACATACCTCGCCACCTATTTAAACCGCCAATGGGTCGACGTCCGGACCGCTTGCCGTCAAGTTCAACGACAAACGTCTACATCGCTGGACGCTAAAACCAAGTCAAGGGCTAGTCCCTGGCTGTCAACCCCAAGTCAACGACAATATCCATTGTCGTCAACCACATCTGAACCTCTACAAGATCCAATAAGGATCCGCTAAGACCCGAGACCTTACAATCATCTTCTTCAGGCTTTGGCAAGTGGGGCAACAAGTTGAAGAAGATATTTAGAGGCCGAGGAGGTGGCAAGCAGCAAGGATTTCAGCAAGGTCGTGGTTACAAGCCGGAGGTGGAGGAGTCACAGCAAAGCATGGCAAGGCAGCCCATAGAATTTTGGTGTTACAATTGTGATCAGCCAAGGCATATGGTGAGGAATTGTCCGTATCCAAGAAGAGCTAACTATGGTAGGGGGACACCACAACAGCAGCAACAACAACCTTCAGCTGGGCAAGGTAGGGGCACACCATACTAGAGGGGCAGAGGACGAGGATGAGTAATGGCTATTACAAGGGCTCAAGCAGAAGCATCAAATCTGATTGAAGGTATTATACCGCTCTTTGAATTTTCAGCTAGGACATTGATTGATCCGGGTGCATCTCATTCTTTCATTTCCGAAGATTTTCTTGATGTTTGGTACATCCCTTTGAGGAGTGGCAGTGTGAGCTTGTGGTGGAGGTACCATCTGGAGATTTTATGCTTACTACATGTTACTGGATGAGGTACCTATTATGATACAGGGTAATTAGTTTCCAGCTAGATTGCATGCTTTGCAGTTAAAGGAATATGATATGATATTGGGCATGGATTGGTTGGAAGCGTTTGGGGCAGTTGTTGATTGCATAAAAAAGAGAGTGAGGTTCAGCTATCCAGGTGGAGATATGTTTGAATTCCAAGGTATGCCATTCTATACCCTAAATTTATCATTTCTGCCCTTAAGGATAGGAAATTGATTAATGCAGGGTGTGTAGCTTATTTGTCATTTGTTAGCCTAGTTGAGGCGGATAAGGTAGTGGATATGATACCCATTGTTAGGGAGTATGCGGATGTATTTCCAGATGACCTACCAGGTGTGACACCACACAGGGAGGTAGATTTCACAATTGATTTGTAGCCGGGTAGTATGCCCATTTCCAAGGCAACATACAGGATGACACCTGCAGAATTGAAGGAGTTAAAGAAGCAATTGCAAGAACTACTTGAGAAAAGTTTCATATGGCCGAGTCGTTCACCATGGGAAGCACCGGTTTTGTTTGTACAGAAGAAATATGGCAGCATGAGGATGTGTATAGATTACCGCCAGTTGAACCAAGTCACCATAAGGAACATGTATCCACTTCCAAGCATTGATGATTTATTTGATCAACTGCAATCAGCAAAGGTGTTCTTCAAGATAGATTTGAGATCAGGGTATCATCAATTGAGGATCGGAGAGGAGGACATTGACAAGACGACATTTAGAACAAGGTATGGGCATTATGGGTTGGTGGTTATGCCATTTGGGCTAACCAATGCACCGACGACATTTATGAACTTAATGAACAAAATTTTCCATCCATATTTAGATCGGTTTATTGTGGTGTTCATTGATGACATTTTGGTATATTCAGCCTCAGAAGAAGAACACGTAGCTCACTTGAGAGTTACGTTGCAAACATTAAGGGAGCATCAACTTTATGCAAAATTTAGTAAGTGTGAGTTTTGGCTTAAAGAGATACAGTTTTTGGGGCATATCATCTCAGGTGAGGGTGTTGTTGTAGATCCAGCAAAGGTGGAAGTTGTTAAGAAATGGGAGGAGCCAAAGACAGTGTTGGAAATCCAGAGTTTCCTTGGAATGGCCGAGTACTATAGGCAGTTTATTCAAGATTTTTCTATGATTGCAGCACCATTGACAAGGCTTACCAGGAAAGGAGTACCATTTGAATGGTCCTCTGATTGCAGGCGCAGTTTCATGGAGTTGAAGATGCCGCTCATTTCAGCACCAATATTGGTGATACTGACAGGGCGAGGTGGTTTTGTGATATATACGGATGCATCCAGGAGAGGACTTGGGGCAGTGCTTATGCAACTTGGAAAGGTGGTAGCATATACCTCCAGGCAATTGAAACGTCATGAGGAAAATTATCTACACATGACTTGGAGTTGGCGGTAGTTGTGTTTGCATTAAAGATATGGCGGCATTGTTTGTATGGAGAAAGGTTTGAGATATTCACGGACTACAAAAGTTTGAAGTATATCTTCTCCCAGAAGGACTTGAATTTAAGGCAGCGCAGGTGGATGGAATATCTCAAAGATTATGATTTTAGTTTGGCATATCACCCAGGAAGGGCAAATGTGGTAGCGGATGCTTTAAGCAGAAAGGTGGTTATGAGTCACATAATGATGAAAGAATGGAAGTTGTATGAGGATGTGGCAGAAAGTTCCTTGTTTGTACCAAGAAACCAACGAAAAGCTGTGTTAGCTAGTAGCACCGTGGAACCGTCTTTGTATTGGCAAGTCATAGAAGCTCAGAAAGAAGATGAGTATTTAGCCGACACTGTGAAGATGGAAGATGTTACAATAGATGTTGATTGTGTAGGGCGGTTCAGGCACAGGTTGTATGTTCCAAGTGAAGCTGGTGTAAAACAGAAAGTATTGGAGGAAGCACATCAGTCCAGGTACAGTATACATTCAGGAAGCACTAAAATGTACCAGGATTTGAAGAAATGTTTTTGGTGGCCAAGCATGAAGAAGGAGATAACGAAGTTTATTGCAAGATGTGTCGTGTGTCAACAAGTTAAGGCAGAGCACCAAAGGCCAGGTGGTTTGTTGCAGCCGTTGCCAATACCACAATGGATGTGGGATGATATTTCAATGGATTTGTAGCAGGTTTGCCCAGGACAGCGTCAGACCACAATGGCATTTGGGTTTTTGTTGATCGATTGACCAAAGTATGCAGGTTGCTAGCAGTTAGCATGTCATGGGCAGTGGACCGGTTGGAAAAGTTGTATATTGAAAAAATTGTACCATCGTATGAGATACCAGTTACTATTGTTTCAGATAGGGATCCTAGGTTCACATCCGGTTTTGGAGGAGTTTGCAGAAGGTTGTGGGCACACAGTTGAGGTATAGTTCAGCATACCATCCCCAAATTGATGGACAAACGGAGAGGACAATCCAAACTATTGATAATATGCTTCGGGTGTGTTGTTTGGTTTGGGGAGGTAGATGGGAGCAGCACCTTGGAATGGTTGAGTTTGCCTACAACAATAGCTATCACACAAGCATCGGTATGGCACCGTATGAGGCACTTTATGGAAGACGCTGTAGAACACCACTAAATTGGCATGAACTGGGTGAAAGACAAGTAATGGGACCGGAATTGGTGCAACAATGTGCAGAATTGAAGTAGTCAAATTTATCAAGGAGAAGCTCCAAACGGCACAAAGCAGGCAAAAGAGCTACGTGGATGTCAAGCGTAGGCCCTTACAGTTTGAGGCTGGAGAGTATGTGTTTTTAAGAGTTTCCCCAACCAAGGGTGTTCTATGCTTCGGCAAGAGGGGCAAGTTGAGCCCAAGGTTTATGGGTCCATTTTAGATTTTGGAAAGGATCAAAGAAACAACTTACAAGTTGGAACTTCCAGCAGATTTCACGGATGCACATGATGTGTTTCACGTCTCAATGTTGAGGAAGTATATTCGAGATCCTTCTCAAGTTGTCAGTTACCAGCGGGATGATTTGAAGCCGGATATAACCATGCCAGAATATCTAGTTTTGATTATAGGCAGACAGACACAAAAATTAAGGAATAAAGACATTGAGCTGGTGAAAATCCGATGGGAGAACCGGCAAGGTGGTGAAGATACTTGGGAGTTGGCCAAAGAAATGGTCAAGACATATGCATACTTGTTTGAGTAAGCATTACTTTCTTTTTAGGTGATAGTTGCATCTGTTTTAAACTATGTTTATGCTTATCTCTTTAATTTCGAGGACGAAATTCTTTTTAGGTGATAGTAATGTAATAACTGGTACGTTCAAATCGAGGTTTACTGGGTTTAGGGGCCAATGTGTGGCCCATTGTTAGACCATGGAGGTCTATGAGTGTTTCTATAGGTTTTTTGGGTCAAGTGGGAGGCAGGAGGGCTGGGCATCCCATCCCAACCAATCCTCTGTCAGGTTCACTGAGAACGCATCATACACAGACACTACGTCTCTCATGTGAACACGTCCGGGTTCTTCGACATGATTTGGAGTTGAACACATTCTCCTGAGTAGACGCGTTCTTGCACTGCCTTTACGTGGCCGTCACTGCATGTGCGCCGCGTGGCGCATGTAGGACATCAGGGGTTTAGTTGCGTCGGCAAGGTCAGACGTGTTTCTAAACACGTCGGGACGACACGATACGATTTAAACTTGTGTTGTTTTGTGCTTCTTCCTTGGCCGAACAGTGCAACTGCACTATTCAGTTGTGGGAGATGTTGCTACGGCTCTGAAGGGAGATCTGGGCGATTTTGGTGGATTCGGAATGCAACCGGTGTGATTGCGACGCGAGAATTAGCTTCAGAGTGCAAGGAATCCCTTGGTGGTGTTGGATTTGTGTCTTCCTCGTGGGTAGGGGACTTCTACCCTGTTTTCTCTTGTGTATGGTTGTGTGATTAGGAAATGAGGGCTTAATTGTGGTAAATGGTTAAAGCATGATGTGTGGAATGGTTAAGCATGTTAGAGAGCATGCCTAGGACTTTCTTTGAGTAGTTATCTTCTATGTAGCATGCTTGTATGGCCCTGTGTTGTGGTTTTCAGAATGAAAAATAGGTTGTGTTCATGGTGTCTGAAAGGCATCCAATACAGCAGACACGTTTCATGTGAACGCATCGGCCATGTCTGACGCGATTCAGTTTAGGTGGCGTCCTGTATGTCCGACGTGTTTTAGTGTCAATGGCGGCATTTTTGTTGGACGCGTTTTGATAAGAGGTTACCCGAGCTCTGGTGTTCTGTGGCCAGTTTACTCATCCCACATTGCTTGGGTTGTTTTGAGTCATATCGTGATTGGTAACGAGGTGTTTTGCGTGGAATTGTGTGCATAGCGAGTTGGGTGTCACGCCTTCTGTAGTTACCTCTCCAGTCAGTTACCCTAGCACCGAGTGCTTAGGGCTTGTCCCAGTACGAGAGTACCATCAAGGTTTGTGTCATCTTCCTAGACACCCTCACTCCTATGTTTGAGTTGTACGTCCGGCTGAGGGAAAGATGACAGGGGAGAACGACATGTGTTTGTGGGTGTGCGGTCGTTTGTAGCATGCTTTTGGTTGAGGGACGGACACCAGTAGATGTACTGGTCCTCAGCTAGTCTTGTTCCAGTGCCTCACTTTAGGGTTCTCGGCCGGAGCCCCTAAAGGTGTCAGGCTTTGACCTACAGTTGTGTAGCCTGCAGGTGTGGTGTGGTTTAGTCTCCACGGTTCTTGTTTTGTTGAGGTGGAGCAGCAGCTGGACCTTTCGTCCGTGGCTGCAAGGTTGAGAGGTGTACTTGTGTGGTTTGTCCAAGTCTGTGGCTGGTGTCGTGAACCAATTTTTGTGACTCGTGTTCGGTGTACCCTCCTTTAGCTTGTACACATTTATGTGCTTTGTTGTCTATTTATTTACAGCTGGAATATCATGTTAGTTGGTTATAAATGTCCCATGCTTTACAGCTTGATATATATAAATTGTGTTTCTCAGCTATGGGGAGTACCCTACTAAGCCAATGACTAGTAAGGCTCACCCCATTTTCTTCCAGGTGAGGGAGAGCAGTAGGATTCACGTCCCTCCTCTAGTTCTGGTCAGCCCCATTGTGGAGTCGGGCCTTCGCCACCAGCAGAGTAATATCCTTACTTGTGGAGCCTTGGGGGTTTGACCTGGGCTGTTGTACATTATGTAGTGACTATGTATGGAACTTAGTATGTACATTTCATGTGGATATGTATGAACAATGAAACTTATATGTGTTCAGTGTGTTCTTTTATATTTTTACAGACATATGTGGATGATATCCCTTACGAGGCTTCGCCCCGATCATGGGAGGCGGAGTCGTGTCAGGCACGTTATTTAGTTTAACGGGTCTGAACGGCGAGGACCGTCATAGTTGGTATCCGAGCAAGGTCCATGTAAATATGAAAGAACGGGAAATGTACATAGTTGTTCCTTATCATGGTCTTCCGCTGGTAGTTGGCCCTGTTTTTGTAATGATATATCTGTGTGTTGTGTGGATGGAATGTGTGTATACAGGTTTATAAATGGTTGATAGGATAGATTGGGGTGGAGGAGGTAATGATCCTGAGGAGTCCACTCATCAGATGATAGAGTGAATGTGGGAGAGTATTACACAAATCCAGACACAGTTGGATCAGCAATTACTGGGTCTGCCCGCCGGAGTAGCACAACCCGTGGCGGAGGAGACAATGTTGGCACCACTTGTATCACCTTTTGGAGTAGAGGCACCCCTGTGGCACCTTACCTCCAGTAGTACCAGTGTGGCTAGCAAGTGTGGATGAGTCCACGATGTTGGTAGAGAGGTTCTTGCGTTTACAACCACCAACATATTCGGGAGGTCCAAGTCCGGATACAGCTGAACATTGGTGTAACAGCCCCGACGCCCGGATCCCCAGCCCCCACCAAGGATCCGACTATCGGCACTGCCGCCCACGGGTCTGGAGACCCGGAAGGGCTAACGGTTCGGTCTAACAAGATATGTAATAGAGATAAATAACAACAGCGAACTAAAATGTACTACAAGTGAAGGGAAAAAGTCCAACACTAAAGTAACAGTCTAGTACAGTCCCAAACTAAATAAAGTACAAGTGCTAAATATAAAAGGGAAAGACAGGTCCCTTAGGGGCATACCCTGAGGGTGAAGTACAACTGCTGGGGGGGGGGGGAACACTGCTCACTAGAGACGCCGACTACTACAGGCCAGTCTCCTCAGTCCGCTGCATAGGGAGCTGCTGTGTAGTCTCACCTACAAAAGAGGGAGTGAGCTTCATGAAGAAGCCCAGTAGGGACTACTAATCTCCCACTGGTTCTAACAGCAGAATAGAACTAATGCAGTAATTAAATAAAGGAGTAAAGTCTATTCTACTAAACAGAGTCAACTGCAGAAGCACGAAAGAAACTACACAGTCGTCGGTCTAGGCTACACAGCGGGACCGGAAAACCCATATAAACCAAGGCACCACAAGAACCCAGCTGTAAACACAGATAGTAGCACTGCCTAGACAAACACACTAGCTACAGAATGCTACACTAGTCAGCCGATCTGGTGCACCATGCACCTTGCCTTCGATCAACGTGTTGAACCACTCTCTGTTTGTCCTTGTATTTTGGTGATAACAAAATTTATGAGTAATTAAATTGAATATCTTGTTTCATCTATGTCGCATCAATCTCATAGCAAAATGCTAAGTCTCACATTGATGCAATAAGGCGCACTAAAATGATAAAATCGATGTTTAATCCATATATACATCGATTTCAGTTCAAGTGCCAAATTAATAAGCGCTACAACGATTTGTGTTTATCGATTTTATAAGCGCTACAACGATTTGGTTTTAATTGATTCTATAAGCACCATAACGATTCGTTTAGGGCATATAATGATTTGATAAGAGAGCGCAATGATTTGCCCTCACAGCGATTTGCCCTTCATAACAATTCATTAAGGCTCACATCGATTTGGGTCTCGTAACGATTTCTTAAGTGACTGCATCGATTTGCCTTCGCAACAATTCCTTAAGTGGCCATAACGATTCGATAAGTGAGTGCAATGATTTGTTCTCACATCAATTTCTTAAGTGAGAACAACGATTTGTTCTCACATCGATTTGTTCTCATAACGATTTCATAAGTGAGAACCACGATTTGCTTCTCACATCGATTTGTTAAGATTTACATCGATCTATTAAGATTCATATTGATTTGTTAAGTCCGATAAGTATAACGATTTGAGAAGTAACTTAAACAACGATTCACTTCAATTTAAAACACAATTTGTTTAAGTGCTTTTTGGCGCCTAATGAGAAATCAAATATCCTCTGACAGAAAAAGCTGCATGCATATTTAAGAGTCCTGTCAGAAAAAGATATGAACTACTATTTTCAGCATGATAGCAGAAACACAGTAGTATGCACTGTTATCTTATAAACACTTTTTTATGCTAACACTCTATTCTATGCTTACAGACCTCGAAGACCACCAAAGTCTGATTATGGCAAATGAAGAGAAGATCAGCAAAGACTAGAAGAGCTCCAACGGATCTCTTCAACGGATCTATTCAAAGCCTCGCATATAAAAGATGAAGCAAGGCTGAAGAACAAGGGGGAGAGCGCTTTCCTAAAAATCTTTGAAGGAGTGTTCAACCAGTGAAGAACCTCAACGCCACATACACTCAAAGAAAGAGAGAAAGAGCCTGAGCCAAGAAGAAGCAAGCAAAAGCGTCTCAAGCATTCAAGCCTTCAAGCTTTCTTTTCTCTCTTCATTCTCTCTCTGAGCTCATTGTAAATCTGGGGGACAGTCGTGATTGTGAGCTAAGTTCTTAGTGTTCATCTTGTACTAGCTCTCGATCTGATCTTTCTTTTTAAGAAAGATTTCTGTTCGACTGTAGGACTGTATATAGTGTAGAACCAAGCTATGGGTTTGTGTCTAGCAGAACGGCACTGGGATTTGCACCAGGAGGTTTGCTTCTGAGCCTGTAAAAGAAGTGGGCTGCCTTCTTGCCCGGGAAAGAGAAGAAGACCTGGTGTGGTATCCAGGGTGTGTTGTTCCCTTCGGTTGTGAAGGTAGACCAACTGGGGTGCTGGGTGTTGTAAGGTCCTTAAGGGGGACTGTACCCTTGGTTAGTGAAATCCCAAGAGGTTGCTTGGGGACTAGACGTAGGACTTCCATGTGGGAAGGGCCGAACCAGGATAATTTCCTTGTGTAATTTGTGTGATTGTTTATTTGCTTACGCACTGCTACTCTTTATCACACTAAACTAACCAAACTTTCAAGTGCTAAATTTTTTGTGTTGAAGTTTCTATTTCAGACTTTAGAAAACCTATTCACCCCCCTCTAGGTTAGCTTGCTGCCGTACCAAAAGGACCAACACAACGGTCCATGTCTAGCATATCCCGTCGGAGTGAGATGCGGAACTACGAACAAACACAATTTCCATAGTCTGATCAGACTACGGTTCCACGCCTAACCCCTCTAAATGGTTCCGGAACCACGTAGAGTGAGGCAGTGAGAAAGGACTATCTATTCCACACCGTAAGAGCACCACAACTACCTCGAAAATTCAGACCAGCTAAGAGAGCTCTACAAATGACTTTACGCCGCTGTCCCCACCGTTTTCCCCTTCTGCTCCAAGTTCGTGACTTGATCATGCCCGCCACCCAGAGAACTCCCTCTAACAGACAGGCGAGGCTGGGGGTCCTAGGTAACGGTAACAACCTGTCTTGTGGACAAGCCCACAAGTGCCTAGCATCGGGCGATGATACTAGAGTAGCACTGCACTAGGAACAACATAGGTGCCAAGAAACCAGAGTCGCAGCGGAAGCAAAACGTCAAAACCTGCAGACAGTCCCTCTCAGTCAGAGAGGCGACGCAGCGATGTGTCGTGATCAGAACGCAAACATCCTGCCTACAGTGACAAGAAAACCGAAGGTAGCCCTTGAACCTGTCGTGATAATATCGTGACGGCAAAGGGCACTGCAACAAGCCCAGGTCTTTGGAATGCAACACGTACCCTGTCGCGATATCACCGAGATGGGCACGATCCGTCGAGACCACAAACTCCTTAATGCTAGTCACGTACCTATCGCATTTGCTAGACGGGACAGATGCTGGGACGCATTCAAGGACAATGCAACGCAACGATATGTCGCGACCTGGTCGCGATTGGGAATCCCGTCGTGACCATAGCCGAGTGCCCAAACAGAGCAACCTCTGCTACCCCAACTAAACCACATGTTCCAAACGGGGGAGGGGGAGCATGGAAACGATAGAAACAAATCAATTTGCATTCAAACCACCCCAAACAACCCCCCATGCATGCAAGGAAAACAACCTACACTCACATATCCTCACATGCATCAAGTAAACCCTCATTACAACCCACACATCTCAAGCATGGTCCAAGCATGATAAAGCCATCCTCAAGAATTCCAAGACACAATGCACATCCTAAACATGCAATCTAGGCTTGGAGGAAGAGGGTTTGGGTCCTAGCAAGCTAGAACTAGGGGGAAAGCTTGGATTCCCTACCTCCAAATGAAGAACCACCCGGAGGGGCCTTCTCGTAGGCTTTCACCCCTCCACCTTCGAGCTCCAATGCTCCACGAGCCGCCTCTCACGAGCCGAGCACGACCTCCTCCTTGAGCCGATGGAGAAGATCCATGCACCACAAGGAAGAACAACCCACAGTGAGGAAGGGAGAAGAGGAAGAAAGAGTACAACTGAGCTCCAATCCTCACAAACACATCACACACATACTTACCAAAAAAGCCACACAAGAGATCACACACTCCAAGCCACAACAAGTCCACCCAAGCTCCTCATGGACCCACTAAGCACGGAATCGCCGGAGGGGAAACACACAGCCAAAAAGGGGCAAATGGAGTTCTGCTCTCGAGCTGAAGCACTTAAACACAGACGTTAAGAATGCAACGGACCTGGCCGCCGTGTTATCAATGCTAACGTGACACCCACCTACGTCGCGATCTGGAACAATCATCCAGTCAACCCACCAATCGACGTGCATGCAAAACTGATAGCAAGAACTCGACGGCCAACCATGTCGCGTTCATGCATGCACTTGTACACATGGTGCAACTGTCCCGATAGCAAGACGATAAGAAGACAATCTGATGTCAGGATCCTGTTGCAACAAGGGTGGCCGGCTGGTTCCTAACAGAATGCGACGGTCACCTATGTCGCCTTAAGAATGCGACGGGTCGCTATGTCGCGACCACAGTCAGGAGAGCTAACCCATAAAGGTAACGGGATGTTACAATCTAACCAACAAAAGAAAACAATTTCGTCCTCGAAATTAAGGGCGAAACTAGGGGGACAAAGGGTAAGCAAAGTACCTGTCACTCGAACAAGTAAGGAAACTGCTCCCACATCTCGTCCTCACGCTCCCAAGTGGCCTCGTCACCGGTGCGGTGCTCCCAACCACCTTAACGAGCGCGATATGCTTCCTACGAAGCTGCTGCACCCTGCGGTCCACCACGCTGACTGGGTACTCCGGCATGGACAGGTCGTGGGCGACCTCTATCTGCGAGTACTCGAGTACGTGCGACGGGTCTGGCATGTACTTCCTAAGTTGTGACACATGGAAGACGTCGTGGACACCTACCAACTCGGACGGAAGAGCCAACCTATAAGCGACCTCGCCAACCCGCTCCAAGATGGGAAAGGGCCAACAAACCTCAGGCTAAGCTTGCCCCTCTTCCCAACCCTGAGAATGCCCATAGTCGGCGAGATCCGAAGAAACACCCTGTCACCGGCCTTGAGCTGAAGTGTCCTCCTAAGGACGTCAGTGTAGCTCTTCTGCCTGCTCTGTGATATCTGCAACCTCTTTCTGATCAGCCTCACGGTGTCTGCACACTGCTGCACCAACTCTGGACCCAACAACTACCTCTCGCCAACCTCGTGCCAGTGCAACGGTGTCCTGTACAGTCGACCATACAGAGCCTCATAGGGCACCATCCCGATGCTGGAGTGATAGCTATTATTATACGAAAACTCCACCATGGGAAGGTGCGACTCCCACGTGCCGCCCCAGTCTAGGCAACATGCTCTCAACAAGTCCTCGAGAGTCTGTATGGTCCTCTCTGACTGCCCATCTGTCTGTGGGTGGTAGGCCAAACTCAACCTCAGCTCAGTGTCAAGTGCCCGCTGAAAGCTGCGCCAGAAATGAGAAGTGATCCTCGGATCTCTATCTGAGACAATAGAGACTGGGGTCCTGTGCAAGGGTACCACTCTGTCCACAAATAACCGAGCCAGTCTGTCCACTGACCACGCTACTCTGACTGGTAGAAAGAGAGCTGTCTTCGTCAGCCTATCGACGATGACCTAAACACTGTCGTGCCCTTGTAAAGTGCGAGGTAAGCCGGAAACAAAGTCCATGGTGACGTGCTCCCACTTGCACATGGGAATGGGAAGCGACTGCAACTCACCACCAGGACGCTGGTGCTCTGCCTTCACCTGCTGACAGGTAAGGCAGTGCGAAACAAACTCAGCGATATCTCTCTTCATCCCAAGCCACCAAAAGAGTACCCTCAAGTCATGGTACATCTTGGTGGAGCCCGGATGAATAGAGTATTACATCTTGGTGGAGCCCAGATGAATAGAGTATCGCGACTGGTGTGCCTCAGACAGTACCTCCTCCCTGACGTCCTCTGGAACGTAGAGTCTGTCTTGGAACCGAACGTCACTATCCTCCTCCAGCACCACCTCGGGCAACTACAACACGTCTGCCAAGTCTGCGTTTGCACTCTGTGCCTCAATCACCTGCTGATATATGAACGGGCGAACTGTCATGATGGCCAACACTGCTCTCTCCCGGAGGCTAGACGGCGTGAACACACCCTGAGTGGCATCCTCCAGGAGTCTCCAGTGTCTAACCAACAAAGAACTCAAGTGGGCTCTCCGACTCAAAGCGTCTGCTACGACATTAGCCTTTCTCGGGTGATAGGAAAGGGTAAAGTCGTAGTCCTTCAAGTACTCGAGCCACATGCGCTGCCTGAGGTTCAGATCTCTCTAGGTGAAGACGTACTGTAAGCTCCGGTGATCTATGAAAACCTCGAACACCTCACCGTACAAGTAGTGCCTCCACAACCTCAAGGTAAACACGACCGCTGCAAGCTCCAGGTCATGCGTCGGGTAGTGCTGCTCATGCTTCTTCAGCTGACGATAAGCATAAGCAACTACTAGACCGTGCTGCATCAGCACAACACCCAAACCAGTCCCTGACGCGTCTGTGTAGACAACAAAGCTGCCGCTGCCAGAAGGTACCACAAGGATCGGAGCTAAAGTCAGTCAGCTCCTCAGCTCCTGAAAATTGCACTCACACTCTGCTGTCCACACAAACCGAGTCTCCTGCCTGGTCAACCGGGTCAAAGGCTCTGCAACTCTGGCGAAGTCCTGCACAAACCTCCTATAGTCGCCTGCCAGCCCCAGAAACCTGCGAACCTCTGCAACTGTAGTGGGCTGGCCCCAAGAAACCACGACCTCAACCTTGGCGGGATCCACCGCCACACCTGCACCAGAAACAACGTGACCTAGGAAATGCACCTCCTTTAGCCAAATTCACACTTGCTAAATTTGGCGTAAAGTTGGTGACTCCTCAAAGCCTGCAACGCCAGCCTCAAGTGAACCTCGTGCTCCTCTGCCATCGCTGAGTACACCAGGATGTCGTCGATGAACACCACCACAAACCGGTCCAAGTACTCTTGGAACACGTTGTGCATCAGCTCAATGAACGCTGCAGGTGCATTCGTGAGCCCAAAGGCATCACAATAAACTCGAAGTGGCCGTAGCGGGTACGAAAAGCTGATCTGGCGATGTCTGACTCGCGTATCCGCAACTAGTAGTAACTCGAGCTCAAGTTGATCTTCAAGAGCACTGAAGCTAACTGCAACTGGTCGAACAAGTCATCGATCCTAGGCAACAGGTACTTGTTCTTCATGGTCACCTGATTCAGCTGCCGATAATCAATACACATCCAATTGCTGCCATCTTTCTTTCACACAAACAAAATAGGCGCTCCCCATGGCGAACAGCTAGGACGAATGAAGCCCAACGGAAGCAACTCCTCTAGTTGGCGCTTCAACTCCCGCAGCTCCACCGGCGCCATCTGGTACGATGCCTTGGACGTAGGCATCATCCCCAGAAGTAACTCAATGGAGAAATCTACCTCCCGCTCAGGCGGCAAGCCAGGTAGATCCTTCGGAAACACGTTGGCAAACTCACAAACAATAGGCACATCTGAAACAGAAATCTCACCAGAATCCGAGACA
Source organism: Colocasia esculenta (assembly GCA_014218235.1). Taxonomy (NCBI): domain Eukaryota; kingdom Viridiplantae; phylum Streptophyta; class Magnoliopsida; order Alismatales; family Araceae; genus Colocasia; species Colocasia esculenta. Next base: position 12,979,437 of record CM024756.1, read on the forward strand.
CACACTGAGGCCAAGAAAGCAACACAACCATCTCGGATGAGGCGCCAAGCTCTACAGAAAGAGACATAAGATCGGGGGACAGACCGGGTACCTCGGAAGCTAAGCACAGGTGCTCCAGGTATCTCGAACCTCACAGTCTTCCACTGACAATCTACTAGTGTAGAGTGCGCCTCTAACTAGTCCATGCCAAGAATGGCATCAAAGTCATGGAGCTGCATGGCAAACAGTCTGGCTGGTAGTTGGTGGCCCTGTACCTCGACGGTGACACCCTCCAAGTAACCAAGGTACATACAAAATCACCCATCGGCAGCTCAACTGCAAGGTCACAGGCCCTCTTCGGAGCAAACTCAGACAAGGTAGAAAAGAGCTCCTCTGAAACAAAACAGTGCGTGGCACCCAGATCAATCAAACTCTAGCAGCCCTACCAAGGATGGGAACCGTATCGACGACTAGATTAGATGCCTCCGCCTCCTCTCTGGTGATGTTCGTCACCCGACCGTGTCCACGTCCTCACTGAGGCTGCTGCTACTAGTGCTGCTGCGGCTGCTAGAACTGACCCTAGTGCTGCTGCTGGCGCTGCACAGGCTGGGGTGGATGGTACTGCGCCTGAGGTGCCTACTGCTGCTGGCGCTGCGCAGGCTGGGGTGGACGGTACTGCACTTGAGGTGCCTGCTGCTGCTGCAACAATGGACAGTCTCGCCTGTAGTGACCTGGCTGCCCACAGTGGAAACAACACGTGCCCTGCTGGCCCTACTCTACTCCCTGCTGCACCGACTGCTCCACTGGCTGCTACTCCGGCTGACATCGCTGGTGCTGCTGCCTGTACTGACGCTTGCCTCCACGATGAACAGCTTCTTCAACATTGAGGTCAGGCCAGCATTGCCTGTCTCTGAAGAGAAGAAAAGGAAACACTCCCTCGATTGCCCGAAGGGTGCTGGTACAGAGAAGACCTCACCGAGCCTCCATTTTGATGCGGTTGAAATCGACACTCCCGCTCCATGGTGTGGCTCTCGCCACTGCCATCCCCAAAGTGTCACAGAGGTGGCCAGCCATGGCCCACCTCAACTATGAGAATAGCCCGCTAATGAACCGCTCGGTACGAGCCTGCTCACTAGCTACCACGTGAGGGACGTGTCGAAGAAGCTGCACAAACCTCTGGTGGTACTATGCCACGGTCAAGTCTCCCTGCACCAACTCCTAGAACTGGTCCCTCCTCTCACGACAAGCGTAGTCGGGGAAGAACTCGCTGTGAAAAGCCACTAGGAACTCTACCGAAGTGATCTGGTCCAGCCCCTGCCCTAAAAACTTGTCTGCCTTACTACTCTCTACCACTCGTGGGCTGACCCCTTCAGCTGATACACTGCTAACCTGACTTGATCTAGCTCTGCACAGTCCATGGTCTCGAAGGTGCACTCGAGCTCATGGACCCAACCCTCTGCCCTGTCCGGATCACGGTCGGCAAAAAATGTCGGAGGCCGAAGATGTAGAAACCTCTCCAGAAGCGCCGTGCGGTCCTCGGGTGCTGCCGCTGCACCTGGAGTCTGCTGCCATACCACTGGGGTACCTCTGGCTGAACTGGTGCTGCCTGCAGGGTCGGTGGTGGCTGCTCCTCTGCTGCCATCTCTGCGAACTGCTAACTTCCTGTTGGCATCTTCTGGTACAGCTGGTACTGTAGGTACTATTGGTACTTCGGGTATTGCGGGTACTGCCAAGGACCCTAGAACATCGCTCTCCACCACTGCTCCAGGACGGCCGGCGGGGGCTGGGGCAGAAACCACTACTGTTGTTGTTGTTGCTGCTGCTGCTGCTGTGGCTCTCCCTACCGCAATGGAACGCTCTGCGGCAATGGGTCCCCAGGCTGCTCAAACTGGCGGGGTTCAAACTCCTGACGGTCCACTAGCTCACGAGCTGTCTGCGAGTGCGTGGAGGCATGTTGTGCAAAACAGACACAATAGGAAGTTAACAGATGAACTCCAGCGGCTTAGCAGTGTTACTTGTACTTCCTAAGGGACTTTACGTTATTACTTATTTCCACTACAAGTCTTGATAGACTCCTTCCTCTGATACTACTGTAACATCCCCGATGCCGGATCCCCAGCTCCCACCAAAGATCCGACCATCGGCACTGCCGCCCACGGGTCCGGAGACCCGGAACGGCTAACGGATCGATCTAACAAGATATGTAATAGAGATAAATAACAACAACGAACTAAAATGTACTACAAGTGAAGGGAAAAAGTCCAACACTAAAGTAACAGTCAAATACAGTCTCAAAGTAAATAAAGTACAAGTGCTGAATATAAAAGGGAAAGACAAGTCCCTTAGGGACACACCCAGAGGGTGAAGTACAACAGCTGGGGGGGAACACTGCTCACTAGAGACGCCGACTACTGCGGGCCCGTCTCCTCAGTCCATCGCGGAAGGAGCTTCTGTGAAATCTCACCTACAAAGAGGGAGTGAGCTTCACGAAGAAGCCCAGTGGGGACTACCAATCTCCCACTGGTTCTAATAGCAGAATAGAACTAATGTAGTAATTAAAAAAAGCAGTAAAGTCTATTCTACTAAATAGAGTCAAGTGCGGAAGCGTGAAAGAAACTACACGGTCCTCGGTCTGGACTACACAGCGGGACGGGAAAACTCGTGTAAACCAAGGCACCACAAGAACCCATCTATAAACACAGATAGTAGACACTGCTGGACAAACACACTAGCTACAGAACACTACACTAGTCAGCCGGTCAGGTGCGCCACGCGGCTTACCCTCGACCAACGGTCTATGTCTAGCACCTCCCGTCAGAGTGAGATGTGGAACTAAGAACAAACACAACTGTCGTAGTCTGGCAGGACTACGGTCCCACGCCTAACCCCTCTAAATGGTTCTGGAACCACGTAGAGTGTGGCAGTGAGAAAGGACTAGCTGGTCCGCACCGTAAGAGCATCACAACTACCTCAGAGACCTAGACCAGCTAAGAGAGCTCTACATACGACTCTACGCCGCTGTCCCCACCATTTTCCCCATCTGCTCCATGACCGTGACTTGAGCACGCCCGCTGCCCAGAGAACTCCCTCTAACAGATGTGTGGGGCTGGGGGTCCCAGGTAACAGTAACAACCTGTCTTGTAGACAAGCCCTCAAGTGCCTAGCACCGGGCGAAGAGAATAGAGTAGCACTGCACTACGAACAACATAGGTGCCAAGAAACCAGAGTCGCAGCAGAAGCAAAATGTCAAAACCTGCCGACAGTCCCTCTCGGTCAGAGAGGCGATGCAGCAATGTGTCGCGATTAGAACGTGACCATCCTGCCTACCGTGATAGGAAAACCGAAGGCGGCCATTGAGCCCGTCGTGATAATATCACGACAGCAAAGGGCGCCGCAACAAGCCCAGGTCTTCGGAACATGACACGTACCCTGTCGCGATATCATCGCGACAAGCACGGAGGTCACGATCCGTCGAAGCCCCAAACTCCTGAATGTCGGTCATGTATCTGTTGTGTTTGATAGACGCGACAGATGCCGGACGCGTTCAAGGAGAATGCGACGCAATGATATGTCGCGACCTGGTCACGACTGGGAATCCCATCGTGACCACAGTCGAGTGCCCAAATAGAGAAACCTCTGCCACCCCAACTAAACCACTTGGTACAAACGGGGGAGGGGGAGTATGGAAACGATAGAAACAAATCAATTTTCATTCAAACCACCCCAAACAACCCCCATGCATGCAAGGAAAACAACCTACATGTTGGATCTCTTATTTTGATGATACCTAAATATGATTCATTAATATATTGAAGTCATGCTTATCATGGTTACATTTATACCTCACAATGTTTCTCTCATGTATAGCTCAAAGAAAAAGTCATTGTGGTGGCTATTTCTAGCCACCTACGCACGTAAGGCCCATCACGGCCCGTCGCAATCCTGCGATCAAACATGGCCCTTCCTCAGGACGCCACGTCCCCTCAGGAGCGACATCAAGACCCCGAGGACGATCCTTTCACTAGGATACTAGCGGGCCCTAAGGGTTGTCTCCAGACACCCTATAGCCTATTTAGGCCCAGGCCCCCTTTACTGAGCAGACATTGTTCGGTGTGCGTTGCGGCCTCTTCAACACATGCAATGCTTCCGTGCACCAAACAGCCAGCAGCGAGCCTGGTCACCGAGCAACGGGTTCCATTTACCGAACAAACAACCTGCTCGGTACCTCTGACCAGGAGGATTTAGGCAACCCTTCGTCCCCTTGCGACGGTTACAATGGCTGCATCATGCATGCCCCATGATTAAGTGGTGCATTAACTGTGAGGTCCCTCAACGGGCGCCTCCCCACCAAGGGCGCTAACCGGCACACCCTTTTCGGTGTTGTTCAAGGACATTACATCCCTCTCCTTTAGCACTTCTGCCTATAAAAGGCTCAAGTAAGCCTCTATGTAGGCAAACAGGATCTTACTCACACTACCCTTGCACAACACACACGAGAACCCCCACTCTCCCTCAAGCCTCTCCGGTCTCATTCTGACATAGGCATCAGAGGGTTCTCCCCGATTCTTCAACCGGGCCCCCCTGATTCCATTCTGATTTTTCAAGCTCCCATCCGCTACCGGCGAACGTCTTCCCATCTTCTCATTGCAGGCCCGTTTGGCTCAGGCCCAAACAGGAATACACCACCACATTTGGCGCCGTCTGTGGGAAGAACTTCAGCCATGGCTCGCGGACGTTCCTCGTATCAAAACATGGGTAGCCAGGTGACCAGGTCGTGACAGATGCATGCAGACTCATGCGATCGGGTCCCCCCTGTTGATGTCACCATCGCTCCCGCCGGCGGGCCTGGCGACGTCCCTGCTGCTGCTGTACCCTCAACCGCCTAGGAAATGGCAGAACTCCAAGGGCAGATGCAGCACCTAGAAGGAATCTGCCAGGGCCTCCAGGCCCAATTATCCAGGCAACTGGCCCTAGTGATTCCCCCACCACTAGAGCAGCAGGCGGAGTCATCTCGTCGATGGTCCCGCGCCCCTCCGGCGCCACAGGAGCAACATGTAGAATCGCCCCGGCGGTCACGCCGGGCACCTTTGGTGCATCAGACACCGGAGCGGCAAGATAATTCACCCCGCCATTTCACTGTGGTCCTGCCTGCCCACACGTTCTGTCATCGGAGCTAACTCCCCATAGGTCCTGGCGGAGGAGTCTGCCCACTCCGACCAGGAGTTAGCCAGACGCCTCCGTTGCATCGTCGACCTCGAGCGCCGCATTGACGCGATAGTTCAGCGGGCAGAAGGAAAGGCTTTAGGGGATGAAGACCTGGACTTCCGCTCCCCGTTCACGGTGGAGATCCTGGAAGCTCAAGTCTCCCCCAAGCTCCCTCTGCCCACCATTGCACCCTACGATGGCACCACTGACCCTGCGGATCATATTCATGGCTTTGAGTCACATATGGTGTTCCATGGAGCATCAGACAGGCCAAATGTCGGGCCTTTCCGGCCACTCTGAAGGAGACCACGTGGGCATGGTTTGAAGCCCTCCCCGTGGGTTCCATCTCTTCCTTCCACCAATTGAAGAAGTCCTTCCGGGACAACTTCATAGGTGGAAGGTCTCAGCTGCGCACAGCGGCATCTCTTCTGTCAGTTCGGCAGAAGAAAGGCGAGGCGCTCTGGGACTACGTCAAGCGGTTCTGGACCAAAGCACTCCGCATACCCCACCTGGACGTCCCTCTGGCCACCAGTGCCCTCATCCAGGGTACGCGAGATGGCTTATTGCAAAGGACGTTGGGGGTACAACAGTTGTCCACCCTTATCGAGCTGCTCTCTACTGCACAACGCCACACCACGTGCGAGGAGAGCCTAGCAGCCACTCGAGCAGAGCAGGGCAAGGCATCAGATAAGAAGAGGCCTTCTGACAACAGTTCTGATCATGATCAGAAGAAAGGTCGACACAACGGGGACTCACTGCGCCGACCACGCCCCTTCACGACTGCACCCGCTCATGGTGGCACCCGAATAGATCCTGGCGGAAATCCAGGACGAGCCATATGTTCAGTGGCCACCAAGGATGCGCTCCGACCCCGAAGGCGCAACCAAGAAAAGTACTATCGCTTCCACCACGACCATGGCCACGACACCTCCGAATGTCGCCAACTTAAGGATAAAATTGAGTCCCTCATCAAGTGCGGCTATCTTGGACAGTATGTGCGCCACAATGAAGACTGCCAGAGGCGCCAAGAGCGGACTCCCGAGCAGCCCATCAACAACGAGCCCAATGGGCAAGAGATCAATGTGATCGCGGGAGGCTTCAGTACAGGCAGAGAAAGCAATCAAAGCCGGCACGACTACGCTCGGCAGGTGCATGCAGTGGATAGGGCTCCAGCACCTTGTCCAAGCCCTTATCCCCCTCCCTTCTAACGTGCTCCATCCGAGGAGTCAATAACCTTCTCGATGATGATCTTGTAGGAGTCTCCACTCCACACTCTGATGCGCTGGTCGTTTCGGCCACCATCAGCAATTGTACCGTGCACCGAATTCTAGTGGATAATGGAAGTGCCCCAGACGTATTGGCTTACGATTGTTTCCTGCTTATGGGTTTAAAAACCAACCAGCTCACCCCGGTAGAATCGCCTTTGTTCAGCTTCTCGGGGGTCTCGGTTCAACCCATGGGGCGAGTGCGCCTCCCAATTACCCTTGGGACGGCTTCGAAAGGCGTAACCAAGATGGTGGATTTCTTGGTTATTCAAAGCATGCCAGGCTACAACGCCATCCTCGGCAGGGGCCTGATCGGTAGAATTAAGGCTGTTCCTTCATCCCTCCATCAGAAGATGAAGTTTCCCACTCCGTGTGGGATTGGCGAGGTGCTAGGTAGTCAGCTCGAGTCTCGAAGGTGCTATGTCCTCTCCTTGAGGATAACAGCCCCTCGCGGCACCAGCGACATCTCCCCCACCCGCCGATCAGCCTTCCACCAGCAGAGGCACACCCGCCGAAGACCTGCTTCTTGTTCGGGTGGACAACGACCCCGAACATGTTCTCTATATTGGCACGCTACTGTCGGAAGCTGAACAACATGTTGGGTTGAATGCAAATTCATATCATTTCCCTCCTATTTTGATGATGACAAGAAGAGTTCTTAAAGCAATTTAATTGAAGCATGTCAAAAACAACATACCTGAAATTCATGTTCAAAAAGTATTTTTCAAATCACATTTATCAATTATAGTCATGATAAATCATTTAACTAATGATATATGTGTTTATTTTTTCAGGAACAAACATTTTATGCAAGAGTGTGTCGACACAGCCATCAATGGTGTCGACACATCAACACAGATTCAAAGAGGAATTGTGTAAAAATGTCAAGAGCAGGTCGACACATGTCAAGAGTGTGTCGACACGAGTGGCAGTTTTCCAGAGATCAAGGTACCCAGGTCGACACACTCCCAGGGCAGGTCGACACTAGACCCAGCTCCCAGAACAGCCTGTTTGAGGAAATGGGACAGCAGGTCGACACACTCAAGAGCAGGTCGACACGGGACCCTTCTCCCAGAACAGATCTTTCCATCTTTGGGACAGTGTGTCGACACAACCACCAGGGCAGGTCGACACACTACGGAAACTTTTCATCCTAAGAGTTGATGGCTGCCACGTGTCCTTCTAGGGCGATCAGAATCTTTTGGAAAGCGTGCCCTTGTACCCCAAAGGGTATCTTTGGAATCCTAAGGGTATAAAAGGTCCTTTTTGGCCTGCCTTCCAAAAAGAACACGACCAACTCTCTAGTGCCTCCAAGAAGCTCCTGGCGGCCAGAAGAGCTGTGTCTCCTTCTCTGCTCTCCAATTGCTTCTAGAAGACCAATTCCCACCAATTCAAGGTGTGGGAATTGGAATTTGAGCCCTGAAGATTCCTCTGAAGCATTCCAAGGAGGCAGATCCTGTAGAAGTCTTCGTGGTGAAGAATTCAAGGAAGATCCAACTTCTCAGATTGCAGAGCATCGATTTGGACTTCAAGCTTCACATGCTTCTTCCCAATTCAAGCTTCTACAAGGGAGTACACTGAAGAACGAAGACTTTCAATTCAACTTAATTTCTCTTCTGTTCTTCTGAGATATCTTTTGGGATTATGCAAGTACTTCTGCATAACTCTCTTTAGAGTTCTCAAACTTTGACTAGATCTATTGCTAGAGGATCTTAGTCTTAAGTTGGTGTCTAGCAGTCTTAGTGTGAGCCTTGTGCTCAGGTTGTTGTGAGCCGTTGTGCTCAGTGTTGAGTTGTCAAACTCAAGTGTGTTGAGCAGTCTTGCTCAGTTGTTCTAGAGTAGTCTGCTCTAGAAGTGGTGTGAGTTGTAAGCTCTTCAGTGTTGGAGTTGTCAGGCTCCAGTGGGTGTGTTACCCAGTTGTGTTAGTGAATCCTCACGGGTTGTGAGGGGTGGATGTAGGAATCACATGGGTGATTTCCGAACCACCTAAAAATCCTTGTGCATTGTTTTCTGTGGTTTGACTGATTCATCCGATAGATGGTTGCATAGGATTCGCTTTTAATTCACTTAATCAACTTGATTCACATCTAAGTTTTTCAACCCACTCCAATCTAATCAGATCAGTAGTTTTTCACTGATAACATTGCCTCTGATTCTAAATAGTTTCAAATTATTTAAGCTTCCGCAAAAGTGGCTAAGATCTATTCATCCCCCCCCTTCTAGATCTTTTCCACACATTTATTTCGATCCTTCAATTGGTATCAGAGCGGGTTTACATCGATCTGATTTGAACTGAGCAGCTTTTGTTTCTGAGTTTGAGTGTTTGTGTTTGTTGTTTGTTGTTTGTTTGCTTAACTACTTCTCTGTGCATTTACTTAAGTGTCATGGACTCAAAGGGTTTCATAGCTGAGGGCCATTCCATAAATAGGCCACCATTCTTTAATGGTTTGGACTATTCTTATTGGAAAACAGAATGCAAGTATTCTTAAGGGCCCAGAACTATGAGATCTGGAAAGTAGTTGAGACTGGTCCCTATGAAAACCAGGGTGAGGAAGAAACCTGGACGAGGGAACAAATAAGGAGAGCTACATTGAATTACAGTGCCATGAACATGATTCAATGTGCTGTCCATCCCAAGGAGTATTCGAGAATCTCTATGTGTAAATCTGCCAAAGAGATGTGGGATAAACTCGAACTACTCTATGAGGGAACATCTCAGGTCAAGGAGACCAAGGCAAATATTTAGTTTCAGAATATGAACTTTTCATGATGAAATCTAATGAATCTATTTCTGAAATGTTTGCCAGATTCATGGTGATTGTCAATGGACTCAAGGCTTTGGGTAAGGAGTATACTGATGCAGACTTGGTAAGAAAAATTTTGCGTTCACTTTCTTCAATTTGGCATACCAAGGCCACTGTTATTGAAGATTCAAAAGATTTATCCAAAATGTCTTTGGATGAATTGATTGGATCTTTAATGACATATGAAATAAACTTAAGAAGAAATGAAGAACTTATCATTAAGACCAAGCCTATGGCACTCAAAGCCTCTTCAAGCAACAAAGATAAAAATCAGGATAAAACAAGTTCTGAAGAATCTGAGTCAAATGAGGATGAGATTGCCCTCATGACCAGACAATTCAGAAAATTCTTGAAATATAGGAAAGGGAAAATGACTGGGAAAAAGAAATTTCCTCCAGGTAAGAAAAATATTTCCTCTTCCAATTTCAATAAGAATCATAAACCTGATGAGAATGTTATCTGTTACAGGTGCAACAAGCCAGGACACATGAAGGGAGAGTGTCCTGAGAACAAAAAGGAAAAGCACAAAAGATTCCAGAAATACAAGAAGCCAAGGCCATGGTAGCCACTTGGTCTGATGAAGACACAAGTGAGGAAGAAGAAGAGAAGAAGTCCTCAAGCTCAGAGAGTGAGGAAGTTTGCTTCATGGCCAACAGCACAGATGGAAAGGTAAATACTTCCTTTGAAGATTATAGTGTTGAAGATTGGCAGGATGTGTATGCTGAATTGGTAGAAAGATACTCTGAAATGAGAAAAGAAAACAAACACATCAAAAAGAAAATTGAAAATCTTTACCATAACCAATCCTCAAACAACAGAACCTGTGAACTGGAATCTGAAGTAACAGAATTGCTTGAAGAAAAAGAAAATTTACTGAACCTAATTGATGATTTAAAACTTGCCTCTCAGAAGGCCTCCCAAGACTTCAGAAATTTAAATGAAAAGCTGGAAATTGAAAAACAAGAAAAACAACAGAAAATTGAAGAAATTGAAATTCTTAAAAACCAGCTAAAGGAAAAGGAGGAGGTTATCCAAACCTTCACAAAAGGCCAAGATAACCTAGAGGCATTGCTAGGATCCAACATGACAATCACATCTCATGGATTGGGATTCAACAAAAATAAATCAACAAAAGATAAATCTGGTGAGAAAAAGGGAAAAGCACCATTAATCAAATTTGTTAAAGGTCCCAATCTGGAGAACACTGAGATCCAACAAACAGCAAACAAAACCCCAAACAAAAATCCAAACAAAACTCAAAACAAATCAAAAATTCAAAAACAAAAGAAGACTGACAGGTCGACCTGTTCAACACCAAAAACCATAATCAACTCAACTAAAAATTCAAATAAAAATCTGAGAAATAAGAAAAAGGGAAAAGAAAAAATCCATGAAAAACCTTGGACCTCCAAGACAGCTCCTCAAGAAAATTGGACTAATCCTTGGAACCAATGGTATGAAAATCCCTGTTGGTATTATCCTCAATACCCTTATCCAAATTTCTGGATGTACCAACACAATCCATGGATTCCACCTCCTTCTATGAACTCAAATTTTCAAATGAAAAACTCCCCTCCTACCAAAAACAAAGATCTTGGTGCTTTCATTCCTAAAAGAAAGAACAAACAGAAAAATGCTGAAAACACCAAAGTAACAAAACAAAAATCTAAAACAAATCAAATTTGGGTGAGAAAGGATTTGCTGTCTTTGTTAAATCATTCTGATGGTCCCAACTCTGTTTGGGTACCAAAATCTTCTCTCCACTGATCTTGTTGCAGGGAGTCGTGCACCCAACACAAATGTATGGTTTCTTGACAGTGGGTGTTCACGACATATGACTGGAGATAGAGCCAAATTCTCATTCCTGCTTGAAAAGGAGGGAGGGTCAGTCACTTTGGAGGTAAAAATAAAGGAAAGATCTTGGATCTGGAAGGTTGGTCAAACTTCTTCAAACTCAGTAGATAATGTCTTGTTAGTTGATGGACTTGATTATAATTTGCTCAGTATCAGCCAACTATGTGACAAAGGTCACAAAGTTGTGTTTGAATCTGATTTTTGCAAGATAATAGATTCATCAACTGATAAAATCAAATTCTTTGGAAAAAGAGAAAACAATGTCTACATGATCAACCTTAATAAAAACTTTTCTGAAAATCTTTGTTTTGTTGCAAATAAAGATGAAATTGCATGGACTTGGCACAAAAGACTTGGCCATGCAAGCTTCAGAACAATGAATAAGTTGTTAAGATTGAATTTGGTTAAAGGTCTTCCTGAATCCTTTTCTAGTGTTGAAGGTCAAATTTGTGGGATCTGTGCTAAAGGAAAACAAACTAGGAAATCCTTTAAAGTCTTCAATGATGTACTCACATCTAAGCCACTAGAACTTCTTCACATGGACCTCTTTGGGCCAACAAGAGTTCTAAGCTTGAGTGGCAAAAGATATGGATTTGTAATCATTGATGACTTTACTAGATTTACCTGGGTTATTTTTCTATCTCACAAAAGTGATGCATGCCTTGAATTCAGGAACTTTTGTACCACTGTCTTAACCACTTATCCATATAAAATCAAAAACATCTTAACTGATCATGGGGGTGAATTTGAAAACACATCCTTTTCTGATTTTTGTGCTGAATTTCAAATATTCCACAAGTTTTCTTCACCTAGAACTCCAGAACAAAATGGAGTTGTGGAAAGAAAGAACAGAACTCTTGTGGAAATGGCTAGAACCATGCTTCTTGAGAGTAACTTGCCCAAATCCTTCTGGGCTGAAGCTGTGAACACAGCAAACCACATACTCAATAGAGCATTGGTCAGACCAAAAATCAAGAAAACCCCCTATGAATTATTGAAAAACAAAAAGCCAACTGTTTCCTATTTTAAAATCTTTGGGTGCAAATGCTATGTACATAATAATAACAAAGAAAACCTTGACAAGTTTGATGCTAAGAGTCAGGAAGCTATCTTCCTTGGCTATTCTGAAGTGTCAAGGGCTTTCAAAGTGTACATATTAAAAACCAAAACTGTTGAAGAATCTCCACATGTGATTTTTGATGAAAATTCCTTTTCCACTAATGATTCTAAATCTTGCAGGGAAAAACAAGACAATGAAGAGGATGACCTCATTGTGGATTCTTCACCAACCGTTGAGGAGAGTAATAACATTGAAGAAAACCTGAACAACAACTCACAATCTCCAAATGGTTCAGGTAATATTGCTCCAGAAGTGGGCACTTCTCAACAGGTAATTTCTGAACCTCGTTTTTAAGAGATCACCCATTAGACAGTGTAGTTGGCAATCTAAATGATAGAGTTAGGACCAGATCATCCTTCTTGCAAAATAAGAAGACTCACTAGCTCTAATTTCCCAAATTGAACCCAAGTCAATTGATGAAGCCTTATCCAGTTCTGATTGGATTAATGCTATGCATGATGAACTTCATCAATTTGAAAGAAATCAAGTGTGGGAATTAGTGCCTAGACCTAGTGACCAAACAGTGATTGGCACTAGATGGGTTTTCAGAAATAAATTGAATGAAGCTGGTCAAGTAATAAGAAACAAAGCTAGGCTAGTTGCAAAGGGGTATAACCAAGAATTTGGAATTGACTTTGAAGAATCTTATGCCCCTGTAGCTAGACTAGAAGCTGTGAGAATTTTCCTTGCTTTTGCATCCTCCATGAATTTCAAAGTCTTTCAAATGGATGTCAAAAGTGCATTTCTAAATGGATATATAAAGGAAAATGTGTTTGTTGAACAACCTCCTGGATTTGATAATGAAAAATATCCTAACCATGTTTTCAAGCTTAATAAGGCACTCTATGGTCTTAAACAAGCTCCAAGAGCTTGGTATGATCGTTTGAGTTCCTTTTTACTTGAAAAAGGATATTCTAGAGGTAATGTTGATCAAACATTGTTCACAAAAACAGTAAAAAATCAAATAATTGTGGTCCAAATTTATGTTGATGACATAATTTTTGGCTCCACCAATAAAGGCCTTTGCACTGAATTTTCAAATCAAATGCAGAATGAATTTGAAATGAGCTTAATGGGAGATTTAACATTCTTTCTGGGATTGCAGGTTAACCAAACAATGAGGGAATCTTCATCAGTCAAACCAAATATGTCAAGGAGCTACTAAAAGGTTTGACTATCAGAACCTTAAACATTCAAGCACACCCATTGCAATAAATGCTAAGCTAGAAGAAGACCCAACTGGTAAGTCAGTAGATCCAAAGACCTACAGAGGTATGATTGGCTCTCTGCTCTACCTTACTACTTCTAGACCTGACATTCAGTTTTGTGTGTGCTTATGTGCTAGATTCCAATCTAATCCTAAAGAAAGTCATATGCTTGCTGTGAAAAGAATTTTTAAATATCTTGTTGGAACATGTGACTTAGGAATTTGGTACCTGCTGGTTGCAAGTTAGAATTGTTTGCCTATTGTGATGCTGATTATGCTGGGTGTAAGTTAGATAGAAAAAGCACAAGTGGCTTGTGTGTATTTCTAGGTGGGTGCCTTATTTCTTGGGCTTCTAAGAAGCAACATTCAGTTGCTCTGTCAACAGCAGAGGCTGAATATGTTGCTGCAGGTAGATGTGGAACTCAGATTCTCTGGGTGAAACATCAACTTCTTGATTACAACCAAGATTTAGGGTGTGTACCCATCCTATGTGATAACACAAGTGCAATCAATCTTTCTAAAAACCCCATTCAGCACTCTAGAACAAAACACATTGAAATTAGGCATCATTTCTTGAGAGATGAGGTTGCAAAGAAATCTTTGAACTCCATTTTATTGAAACTGAAAAACAAATTGCAGACATTTTCACAAAACCCCTTCCTGAAAATAGATTCTCATCTTTAAGGAGAGAACTTGGTCTTGTAAATGTCCACCTTCTTAATCTCTCTTAAGGTTTGGGTTGAGTGTCATGCATTGTCTAAGGAGGAGTTCTTTACATTTCATATTTCCTTGCTTCCTCAAGATACATTGTTCATATCTCTCTCTTTTTCAATTCTATTTCTCTTTTTACAATAAATTCTCCACTTCTTATTGTATTGAAACTTCTTGGTATATCAAATAGTGATTTGAGAAGGACAAGTTATGCTTGTCTGGAGACTTTCACTATGCGTGAGAACATATCTCCGCCAAGTATAAGAAGTTAATATGCAATAATTGAGGGGGAGCTTTTATTGTTCCAAGAGAAATTCTTTTATGATTTCAAAACTTGCACAGTTTTAACTTCCACTTCTTTTTGCTAATGAATTCTTCAACTCTTATTGTATTGAAATCTCTTGGTATATCAAATGGTGACTTGAAGAAGGACAAGTTATGCTTGTCTGGACACTTTCACTATGCGAGAGTATGTGTCTCCGCCAAGTACCAAGAAATGGATATACAGTTGTTGAGGGGGAGTCTTTGTTGTCCAAGAAGAAAATTCTCTTCTGATTTCAAAATTGCATATCTTTATTCTGATGACAAATGGTTGAAATCATCATCTCAGGGGGAGCTAAAAAATTCACAAGTCATTTTTTGCAAATTTCAAACCTTCTTGCATTTCACAATTCCTTGCATGATGTCCTCATTCTAAAGTCTAGAGTCTCAAAATGAACCTTGAGTGATCTATTATCTTTTTACTAATCAACTTTCCACTATGTCTCTCAATCCACAGAAATTCAGATCTCTTCCTAAACTAAATAACAACTTGTGCATTGAACTTAAAACATTTCCTTGTTTGCAACTGATGACTGGATGTATTTGAATTCTATCTCACAAACTCTCCAAAATCTTATAAAATCCAACAGAGCAATGGCATTTGTGCTGAGAAACTGCACACCTTCACAATGAATGAAGTGCTATGTATGTCATGAGGCATTATTGCTAACTCTGTTCAAAGGGGATCCAATTTAAAAATAATCTCAAAATTCAAGCAATTATGTGCTATGTTTTTTGATGATGACTGAGTAACTGGAAATATTGGCGTCTACAAAACGTATATTTTCATGTCAAAAGGTCATCATTTACCCCTTTGAGACTTGACAATGAATAAATCTTGAATATCCAGGGACTATGGTGTGTAAAAAGCACTAGTACTTGAGTGAAAGAGATTTACATCATTTGATAGTTTGTTAAAAGAACTAAAATATGAAAATTATTGGAGATTTGTTTAGAAAGAATCATCTTCCTCCTTCATCAAGTTGTTCTTTAAGTTTGTGTTTTACTTTCAACACAACTGTGTTTAGTCTAGATGATATCTTTAATTCTTGAAAATTGAGAAACATGGTAGATTTTGGTTGATTGTTAGATACATTATATCCCTCAATTTATCATTTTGTTGATTCAAGTCTTGGAATGCTAATATCCTGTTGGAAATTGTGTGAAATACTTGAACTGTAATGAATTTTTGCAAAATACAACAAATGAATTTTTAGGCCTCTTAAAAATCCTTGAAATGATAATTCCTCTCATTATTTATCATTATAAAGATGTCCCCAAATTCTCAAAAATTTCCTCTCAAAAATTCAAATTTCTTTCAAAGGCTGTGTCGACACAATCCACTCTCGTGTCGACACACAACCCCAGTCAGGTCGACACACCCTTCCTCATGTGTCGACACTGCCTTCTTGCCAGAACCTTTTCAAACCCTTCGGGTTCATCTTAAACCCTTGTTGTTCCTGCGGGGCAGTGTACCACTGTACCCTTTTTGGGCATCAGGTCGACCCGACGGCCAAACTCTCACCTTTCCGGCAAGAAATTTTCACCATCTCTCTCTCTTCAATCATCTCTCCACTCCTCCATCTCCTCTCTGAAATTCCACTCCTTCATTGCACCATGGTCCGCAAACTGGGTCCCCGCCGTGGCGCCAGGTCTCAGGGTTCTTCAAGGCCGGTTCCGGCACAGGTTCCGGTTGAACAGATTGAAAGAAGAACCAAGCGTCGGAAATGATCCTGCAGAGCTTCCAGGATCCTCTTCTGCACCTCTCAGAGCTTCAAAGAGAGGTAGGACCTCCACTACTGGCAGAGGTAGACAAGCTTCAAACCCTAGATCAGATTTTCGGGCGAATCCTCTGACCACCCTGAGGAATTATCTTCCTCTACTGAGTCTCAAGAGGATATACCCTCAGAATCCGTCAGTGCTGCCAAACTGATTTTGAAGCCTAGAATTCTTGACCTTTCTGACACCCAATTAGCAGACTCTCTCCCTGAAATTCAAACCTATTTCTCCTTTCAATCTTGGATACCTTTTATTTCTGAATTTCAAGTTTGCTATCCAAGGTTAGTTAGAGAGTTCTACAAAAACCTCACCTGCACAGAAGAAGGTTTTAAATCCAAAGTCAAGGGGATAGAGATAGACATGCCAACTGAAGTAGCAGCCTCCATTTTAAAGTGCCAGATGAGGGGCTGACTACCATGATTTGAATTTGACTTACATGAAGCCTACTCAATCTTGACAGGCCATCCTGCAGATCCATCAGATCCCAAACAAACCTATGTGACAAGGTTTAATGCCAACTCTTTCCACCTGTCTTAAGGGTAATTCACCACATCTTGACAACCATAGTTACCCCTCAAGGTGGTGGGAGGGATAGATTGACAGATATCCAGAGATTCATACTCTATTGCATGGTCAAAGATATCAAGGTCAACCTTCATGTGATTCTTTATCAAATCATTTCTGAAACTACAAGAGCAGACCTCAAGAGATCTTACCTTATGGAGCACATCTGACCTCAGTGTTCAAGCACTTTGGTGTGCCATTGGAAAATGAAAATCCCAATCCATTCCCAAGTCAAACATCTACACATTCAAGAATATCCAAAAGTTCATGGGATTTAGATTAGAGGGAAATCAAATTAGAAGAGGACCAGCTGTGGTTGAGGCTCCTCCAGTTCAAGAGGAACAGCCTCAAGGTCAAGGGGAACAGCCCCAACCTCAGGAGGATCAGCCTCAGCTCAAGGGGATCAGCCCCAAGTACAAGAGGAACAGCATCCAGCTGAAGGGGACCAGCCCCTAAGTCAAGAGGATCAGCCTCCTAGGCAAGAGGATCAGCCTCCTATGCATGAGGATCAGCCTCAGGCTGCTAATGAAATGACAGTCCTTTCAATGCTCCTCTATCACCTCAGCTTCCTCATTTTTCTCCACAACCTCATTCCAACCATCCACATCTTCTGGTGGGCCTCTGTTCCACCAGAATTGATATCATTCCTAAATGACAAATTTGAATCCTTCAACTCCTCACTTCAATCCATGTCCACATCTTTTGAGCTACGGATTCAAAGACTGGAAAACTCAGTATCTGCCAAATTTATTGAGCAGAAGGCAGCTTCAGATTATGCAGCTCAAAGATTCAATCGGTTGATTGGCACAATGGCAGATGCCTCTCTTCAGCTAAAAGAGCATCAAGACAAGTTGGAGAAAGTTCTTCAGGGAATATTGGCAAATTCCCAAGCAGATGTCTTCAACACCAACCAAACACTGCATGAGATTCCAGCACCAGATTGTCATTTGCTCATTTTGTGGATGATTTGGAAAGTATGAGGAATTTCAATGAGCACATTGACAGGCAGCTTACAGAATTGACCAAGGAATTCAAGATAATGCAAAGACCTGGTTGGTCAGCTGGTTCTTCAAGTTCTCAACCTGTTACAGATGAACTGAAAAGAACTCAGAGCACCTTGATAGAGCATTCTGATAAAATGGAGCATTATCTTCACACTCGACTGACAACTATCCATGAACAGATAA
Source organism: Colocasia esculenta (assembly GCA_014218235.1). Taxonomy (NCBI): domain Eukaryota; kingdom Viridiplantae; phylum Streptophyta; class Magnoliopsida; order Alismatales; family Araceae; genus Colocasia; species Colocasia esculenta. The sequence continues at coordinate 12,997,433 of CM024756.1, forward strand.
AGTCAAGCATGAAGTCAATGGATAAAAGATTGTCAGATATTGAGATGCTTCTAGCTCCAATTCCTCCTCCTCCTCCATCTTCTACCTAATGTACATTTTTTTTGATAATGTCAAAGGGGGAGAAGAATGAATGAATTGAATGTAACTTTGATGTAATGATCTTTTGAATGAAATGAAATGGCTGTTTGAAATGAATTGGTTGTTGGCTTTAATTGGCTTCAATACAAATTTGTCTTGTGTGTGAATACTTGTTCAATTGTTGACTTGTGTGCACAAATCTTCTAATTTCAAGTAACATTGTATCTCACAAAAATTCATCAATTGTTACTGAACAATATCAAAAGGACATTGACAAGTATGAACAAAAAGGAAAACAAAAACTTAAACAATAAAAATTGCTTAAAAAATCACACTTCATCAAAACCACATTCAAATATGGATTTAATGTTGCCATCATCAAAAAGGGGGAGATTGTTGGGTTGAATGCAAATTCATATCATTTCCCTCCTATTTTGATGATGACAAGAAGTTCTTAAAGCAATTTAATTGAAGCATGTCAAAAACATCATACCTGAAATTCATGTTCAAAAAGTATTTTTCAAATCACATTTATCAATTATAGTCATGATAAATCATTTAACTAATGATATATGTGTTATTTTTCAGGAACAAACATTTTATGCAAAAGTGTGTCGACACACCATCAATGGTGTCGACACATCAACACAGATTCAAAGAGGAATTGTGTAAAAATGTCAAGAGCAGGTCGACACATGTCAAGAGTGTGTCGACACGAGTGGCAGTTTTCCAGAGATCAAGGGTACCCAGGTCGACACACTCCCGGGCAGGTCGACACTAGACCCAGCTCCCAGAACAGCCAGTTTGAGGAATTGGGACAGCAGGTCGACACACTCAAGAGCAGGTCGACACGGGACCCTTCTCCCAGAACAGATCTTTCCATCTTTGGGACAGTGTGTCGACACAACCACCAGGGCAGGTCGACACACTACGGAAACTTTTCATCCTAAGAGTTGATGGCTGCCACGTGTCCTTCTAGGGCGATCAGAATCTTTTGGAAAGCGTGCCCTTGTACCCCAAAGGGTATCTTTGGAATCCTAAGGGTATAAAAGGTCCTTTTTGGCCTGCCTTCCAAAAAAACACGACCCAACTCTCTAAGTGCCTCCAAGAAGCTCCTGGCGGCCAGAAGAGCCGTGTCTCCTTCTCTGCTCTCCAATTGCTTCTAGAAGACCAATTCCCACCAATTCAAGGTGTGGGAATTGGAATTTGAGCCCTGAAGATTCCTCTGAAGCATTCCAAGGAGGCAGATCCTGTAGAAGTCTTCGTGGTGAAGAATTCAAGGAAGATCCAACTTCTCAGATTGCAGAGCATCGATTTGGACTTCAAGCTTCACATGCTTCTTCCCAATTCAAGCTTCTACAAGGGAGTACACTGAAGAACGAAGACTTTCAATTCAACTTAATTTCTCTTCTGTTCTTCTGAGATATCTTTTGGGATTATGCAAGTACTTCTGCATAACTCTCTTTAGAGTTCTCAAACTTTGACTAGATCTATTGCTAGAGGATCTTAGTCTTAAGTTGGTGTCTAGCAGTCTTAGTGTGAGCCTTGTGCTCAGGTTGTTGTGAGCCGTTGTGCTCAGTGTTGAGTTGTCAAACTCAAGTGATGTTGAGCAGTCTTGCTCAGTTGTTCTAGAGTAGTCTTGCTCTAGAAGTGGTGTGAGTTGTAAGCTCTTCAGTGTTGGAGTTGTCAGGCTCCAGTGGGTGTGTTACCCAGTTGTGTTAGTGAATCCTCACGGGTTGTGAGGGGTGGATGTAGGAATCACATGGGTGATTTCCGAACCACCTAAAAATCCTTGTGCATCTGTTTTCTGTGGTTTGACTGATTCATCCGCTAGATGGTTGCATAGGATTCGCTTTTAATTCACTTAATCAACTTGATTCACATCTAAGTTTTTCAACCCACTCCAATCTAATCAGATCAGTAGTTTTCACTGATAACATTGCCTCTGATTCTAAATAGTTTCAAAATTATTTAAGCTTCCGCAAAAGTGGCTAAGATCTATTCATCCCCCCCCTTCTAGATCTTTTCCACACATTTATTTCGATCCTTCACAACAGCGATACAAGGCATTCCTCTAGTGGGCGAATTAAATTTTTCTCTCACTGATCCCTGTTCCATGAACTTCTGTTTAACTTGACTGAAGCATGTTGAAAACTTTATAGTTTTCAAATTCCTATATAATGCATGTACCCTAGCCTATCTAGAGTCGTCTAGTTTTAGTTTCACAATTTTTCATGCATTGTACGATTTGTTCTCAATTTTCTAAAGCCTCCTGTGTCAATTTGTTATGTTTGGCCCGCAATCCAACGTCCTGTCTGATTCCTGTCGGACTCAGGCACAGACCACCAGAACGATGGACTGATAGGCCACGTTCTGTGGTCGGATTGCGACAGCCTTCCGGTCGCATTCTGAACGTGACAGGAGGCGACGTCACGATCGTTGTGCCTGGCCTGTCGCATTCCTTACAGGCCTCTGTCGCGTTCTCAGTGCCTGATCAGACAGGCCTGTCGCGATCCTTACAAGGTGCTGTCGCATTCTGATCCGACCCCGTCGCGATCCCTACAAGTGTTGTCGCGATCACAGAATTTTTGCAGAAAAACCTTGATTTGCAATGTCCCAATTGCCTATTGGCTTATACCCTTGAACCTCAGCCATAACCGCAGTAATTGCACTTGATTTAAATTAAACATTTTATGTGATTTAAAATACCTACACACGATAATTTTCATCTATGATTTCATGTCACCTGCACACACATGAACCCTCCAAATATGGCTTAATTAGCGTGAACGTTACATAAATAATCTGGAAATGTGTCTAATAAATTTCCTCATGCTTAACTATTACATGTGTACATTTTCCGCGATGTTTTGGAACACCAAATACCGATGCTCCACTGTTCTAGAACTCCTCTAGAACGTCGAGCACTTGTTTCTATAATTACCCTCTTTCATGACTTGGACGAACTCTCCGATGGATACTCCTTCTGCTGGACTAGTGAGTCTTTGTTCAAGGCCTCCGTATGTCTCCTCTGTCCATGGATTCCCACATAGTCGACGAGCCGGTTGTACCCTAACACCTATGATACCCTTTAGGGATCTATATGATCCAAACGGCTATTAGAAGTTCACTCTCATCTTGAATCATGCCGGACCTCTAGGCTTCTGCTTAACATGGCCAGCGGAAGGGTTGTGAGTTCCACCTGATTGCCAACACCAAGTGCGCGTGTTGTGCAACTGTTACTATCGCATGTTTACTCGACACGTTACGTGCAATGTCCACTAGCTCTCATCTACACTCTATTTGCTCATCTATTCATGTTCACTTTACTATCTCGTCTATTCATCTAGTGCACTCATCCATTCTTGGTACTCTATATTGGCCATTGACTGATTGTCTAAAGATAAACAATATACCAATGCCTGGCAATATATAAAGGGCCCGATCTAGTCCTGGGATGTGCGCCCGAAAATGCTAGTGCCCATGGGAGTTAAATGATCAGAGTGTTTGGCATTACACTCGAGTGCTATTTATCTCGACTATCCAAATGACAATAAAAAAGTGCTATATTCTCTCGTTGTCTACAAGACCAACAAAGTGCTATACTATACTCGTTGTGCTATTGCTATACTTGTGCTATTGTGCTATGGCCATCCTGCTATTGTTGTGCTATTCCCGACACTTGTGCTATTTTTGGAAAGTCTATAGTTGGAAAGTTGTGCTATCCTACTATCTTTTACCTGACTCTCTCTTGCTCTATCATTAAGTTACTCTGCCTTTAATGCATAATTACTTAAAGCTTGCTTGACTATTAAGATTTAAGTCCTACTGGGTGTTATCGCTCACCCTGCGTTATTTGTCGTTGGTTTTCAGGTGAGACCGAGGATGAACCATACACTCAAGAGGATGGGAACGACCCGTAGTGATGTCATAAGTACCCTAGCGTCCTATTACTATGTATAGCGTTGTAGTAGTTAGGTTTGAAGTTTAGTCCTTTACTTTTATTTCAATGTAATTGGGCGCTATAGATTGGCTCTGATAGTAGTAGTTGTAACTAGATATTGGAAATTATTAATGAGAATGTTTTGCTTTAGTATTATACATTGTGCCATGGTTGATGTCTAGTATATGCTCTATACCCATTTACTTGCAACTACCGTGCGTTTCGATATTCCGCGTCGAGGCGTGACACAACCGGTTCATGTCCCGAGCAGCGGAGAGGAGCTTCAACTTCTTCAAATTGTTGCGAGGACCCAGAGGCTCCTCACAACAAGGGGGGCCTATACAGTGGTTCGAGGACTGTGAAGTTGCCTTCGCCGAGTTGAAGGCATATCTGGCAGCCCCACCTGTTCTCTCAAAACCTGTGCTCGGGGAGCCCTTGTTCGTATACCTTTCAGTCACTGAACACTCCATCAATGCAGTGTTGATCAGAGAAGAGGTAGTGGCCCAGCATCCCATCTACTATATCAATAGGGTCCTTCAAGAAGCTGAAAGGAGGTACCCCCGAGCAGAGAAACTTGCCTTGGCTCTGGTCACAGCCGTGCGGAAGCTTAGACCTTACTTTCAGGCCCACTCCATTATGGTCCTTACCTATCCGCCATTAAAGCTAATCCTTCTGCGTCCAGATGCTTCCGGCAGACTCATCAAATGGGCTATTGAGCTAGGCGAGTTCGACATCAGCTACCATCCGAGGACGGCCATCAAGGCACAAGCGTTGGCGCACTTCATCGCGGAATGCACCATTCTGGACGAGCAGGACCCTCCGTTGGCCGACGAGCCCCCATGGGAGCTCTACATGGACGGATCCTCTTGTGTCACAGGGAGCGGAGCAGGCTTGGTTCTCACCTCCCCAGAGGGCTTGGAGTTCTAGTATGCTTTGAGATTCCATTTTTCTACCTCCAACAACATTGACGAGTACGAAGCGTTGTTGTTTGGAATTCGAATGGCTAGGTACCTCAAAGCACTTTGACTACGGGTCTTCAGTGACTCGCAATTGGTCACCAGCCAGGTAAGCGGACACTTCGAAGCAAGGGAGCCCCGCATGGCACAATACCTCCAACAGGTGAAAAGCCGAACATAGGGCCTCCTCTACTTAGAAATTCTTGTTCTTCACCATCGATTACTTCACAAAATGGATCGAGGCAGAACCCATTTCTACCATCACTGACCGAGCTTCATGGAAGTTCATTTGGAAGAACATCCTCAGCCACTTCGGCGTCCCAAGGGTGATTACTTCCGACAACGAGAAGCAGTTCGATAGCACGTTCTTCAAGCAAAAATGCTCTGAGCTCGGCATCTACAACCACTTCACTTCAGTTGCACACCCCCAGGCAAATGGTTTGGTTGAGAACGCCAACCGAACATTGCTGCATGGGATTCGCATAAGAGTCGAGGCTGCAGGAGGTTCATGGATTGACGAGCTCCCTTACATATTGTGGTGCCACCGAACAACTGCTCGGTTAGCCACCGGAGAGACCCCTTTCCATTTGGCCTACGGCACAGAGGTCGTTGTACCATTGGAAGTGGCTCTCCCCACTCTCCAGATGACTTACTTCGACGAAGCCGACAATAATCGCGCACTCAGGGAAAACCTAGACATTCTTGGCGAACGCCAAAGTGACGCCAACATCAGACTAGTGTCCTACCAGCAGTGGCTTGCGCAATATTATAACTCCCAAGTTCAGGAAAGGTGCTTCTTCGAAGGTGACCTCGTTCTTCGACGTTGCTCGGCATCAGATCCCCGAAGAGCAGCCGGCAAGCTCGCCCCCAAGTGGGAAGGACCTTATCAGGTCGCCCAGGTTCTTGGAAAAGGCTCTTACAAGCTAACTACTCCTAGTGGCGAAGCCATACCCAAAACCTGGCATGTGTCTAACTTAAAGGCTTACTACCTATAAAAGCCTCATGTTTGGCATCCTACTTCTCTTCTTCCGTTCTATTGGTCGGCTTGAGTTGGTATCCGAGCTGTCCTTGCTTAGAGCTTTTTAGCTCAAAAGGACGAGGCGATACTACCAAGTATAAAGTGTTCCGCATGACCCCCCTGGTCGGAGTTTTTTTGGCTGTTCCAAATGACTTGAATGGTAATTGCGAACCCTTTAAAACGGTCGACGAATTTCTATTCGAATAGAACGATAGCAAAGGAAAGAAGATAGAAAAAGCGAAGCCACTCACTCAAAAAAGGGATTCATTAAAATTCCTTTTCTTACAAAAGCTCGGAAATCCCGAGCTACACAAAAAAAGAGAAGAGAGGGCAAACAGATGCAGCTACGAAGCCCGCTCGGAGGCCCGACGTCATCGCTCCTATGGGACATACGCCCTAAACTGAAGTGCATAAACTACACTCCATCCAACCGCGAGTCCTGGGTCCTTCGCCAGCACTCCTTGACGGCCGTCTCGAACACTTCGCGATCATAATCGAGGGAGGCCAGATTCTGACCACGGACTTCTCCAGCTTCCAAGCCCACTTTGTAGCAACGAGCACCGAACTGCTCCAAGTCTTCCCTGAAATCAGGTCTGGCTTTATACTCAGCCACCCCGCGAGCCTTGGCATCAGTTAAGACAGAGGCGAGTGCCTCCTTTTCCGCCCGAGCAACGGCTAAGTCAACGTCGGAGGTTCAAAGTGCGTTTGGAGATTCTTTACCTCCTCCTACAATTCGGTCTCACGAGCTTTGTACTTTGCCTCAATCTCCTCGCAGAAGTCGAATTCAGCTTCACACATCTGCTTATGATCCCGAGCACGCACGGCAAGTCTCTTCAGCATCTTCAGCGACTTCGAGATCCCGTCAACTAGTGCCTCGACGTCTACATCCCCGTCGCTGTCTCGCTCAGCCCGGTATCTTATTTGGCATGCCCCACATGACTGCTCGGGGGTCTCCTCCGGGCTCAGCTGCTGACATCGTGCCTGTACTTCCAGCTGGGACGCAGTAGGGCACGGAGGAAGGACCCTCCAGGTTTGTCTTTCATGGCGCTCTAGGGCCGCTTGTTGCATGGACTCTGAAGGAAGCGTCAGCGACTTCCGCCTGAGCACTTGGGAGAGAGGCATCTGATATTCCTCAGAGGTGACCTGGTCCTCGGCATCCTGGCCCATCTGCCCTACGGAAGGGCTCCTTCATCTGTTGGGTTGAGTGTTTATTTACACTATTTCCCTCCTATTTTGATGATGACAAGAAGTGTTTTCAAAAGCAATTCAAATGAAACATGTCAAATTTATCATACCTGAAATCAATGTCAAAAAGCATGTTTTAAATCACAGTTATCATTTATATTCATGATAAATCTTTTATCTAATGATACATGTGCTTTACATTTCAGGAACAATTTTTTTTATGAAAGTGTGTCGACACACCTCTCATGGTGTCGACACAAGGCCTCAGGTCCCAAGGCAGAAAATAGACAAATTTTATGAAGTGTGTCGACACAAGCCAGATTGTGTGTCGACACGAGTTGGCCAATCCAAAAATCAAGCAACTCAGGTCGACACCATTGCAGATCAGGTCGACACACCTGACATCTCACCGAAGGCCACTTCTCAGGTGCTATCAGGGTGTCGACACCAACAAGGTTGTGTGTCGACACAGGACACCTTTCCAGAAGCTCAAGCTGTCAACTTCCAGACAAGTGTGTCGACACCAGTTGGGTTGTGTGTCGACACCAAAGGTCTACCAGAGACCATGCTTCAGCCTTCACTCAGTGTGTCGACACAGCCACCATGGCAGGTCGACACACTCCATCAAGATTCCAACTTATCTGTATTGCTTGCCACGTGTCCTTCTAGGGCGATTAGAATCTTCCTAGGAACGCGTGCCCTTGTACCCCAAAAGGGTATCTTTGGAATCCTAAGGCTATAAAAGGTCTTTTCGGCCAGCCTTCACATCAGTGAAGTGACCCAACTCTCTTAGAGCCTCCAGAAAACTCCTGGCGGCCAAAAAGAGCTCGTGTCTCCTTCCTCTGCTCTCCAAGTGCTTCCAGAAGACCAATTTCCACCAATTCAAGGTGTGGGAATTGGAATTTGATTCCTGAAGACTCCTCTGAAGCATTCCAAGGAGGCAGATCCTGTAGAAGACTTCTTTGGTGAAGAATTCGAGGAAGATCCAACTTCTCAGATTGCAGAGCATCGACTTGGACTTCAAGCTTCACAAGTTTCTTCCCAATTCAAGCTTCTACAAGGGAGTACACTGAAGAACGAAGCCTTTCAATACAATTTATCTTTTCTTCTGTTCTTCTGAGATATCTTTTGAGATTATGCAAGTGCTTCTGCATAACTCTCTTTAGAGTTCTCAAATTTCGACTAGATCTGTTGCTAGAGGATCTTAGTCTTAAGTTGGTGTCTAGCAAGTTTTAGTGTGAGCTTTGTGCTCAAATTGTGTGAGCATTGTGCTCAGGTGTTGTGAGCCGTCGAGCTCAGTTTGAGTTGTCAAGCTCAAGGTTGGTTTGAGCAGTCTTGCTCAGTGTTTCTAGAGTAGTCTTGCTCTAGAGGTCGTGTGAGTTGTATGCTCTGAAGTGTTGGAGTTGTTAGGCTCCTTTGGGTGTGTAGCCCAGTTGTGTTAGTGAAGCCTCACGGGTTGTGAGGGGTGGATGTAGGAATCACTTGGGTGATTTCCGAACCACCTAAAAAATCCTTGTGCATTTGTCTTCTGTGGTTTGATTGATTCATCCGCTAGATGCTTGCATAGGATCCGTTTTTAATTCACTTAATCAACTTGCTTCACATCTAAGTTTTTCAACTCACTCAAATCTAATCAGATCTGTAGTTTTTCACTGATAACATTGCCTCTGATTCTAAATAGTTTTCAAATTACTTAAGCTTCCGCAAAAGTGGCTAAGATCTATTCATCCCCCCCTTCTAGATCTTTTCCACACATTCATTTCGATCCTTCAATTGGTATCAGAGAGGGTTTACATCGATCTGATTTGAACTGAGCAGTTTTTGTTTCTGAGTATTGAGTGTTTGATTGTTTGCTTGTTTGTTTGCTTGCTTGTTTAACTCTTTCTCTGTGCATTTACTTAAGTGTCATGGACTCAAAGGGTTTCATAGCTGAGGGCCATTCCATAAATAGGCCACCATTCTTTAATGGTTTGGACTATTCTTATTGGAAGAATAGAATGCAAGTGTTTCTAAGGGCCCAGAACTATGAGATCTGGAAAGTTGTAGAGGTGGGTCCCTATGAGAACCAGGGAGAAGAAGATACCTGGACTAGGGAACAAATAAGGAAAGCAACATTGAATTATAGTGCCATGAACATGATTCAATGTGCTGTCCATCCCAAGGAGTATTCGAGAATCTCAATGTGCAAATCTGCCAAAGAGATGTGGGATAAACTCGAATTACTCTATGAGGGAACATCTCAGGTCAAGGAGACCAAGGCAAATATTTTAGTTTCAGAATATGAACTCTTTATGATGAAATCTAATGAATCTATTTCTGAAATGTTTGCCAGATTCATGGTGATAGTCAATGGACTCAAGGCTTTGGGTAAGGAGTATACTGATGCAGACTTGGTAAGAAAAATTTTGCGTTCACTTTCTTCAATTTGGCATACCAAGGCCACTGTTATTGAAGATTCAAAAGATTTGTCCAAAATTTCTTTGGATGAATTGATTGGATCTTTAATGACATATGAAATAAACTTAAAAAGAAATGAAGAACACATCATTAAGACCAAGCCTATGGCACTCAAAGCCTCTTCAAGCAACAAAGATAAAAATCAGGATAAGACAAGTTCTGAAGAATCTGAGTCGAATGAGGATGAGATTGCCCTCATGACCAGACAATTCAGGAAATTTTTGAAATATAGGAAAGGGAAAATGACTGGGAAAAAGAATTTCCCTCAGGTAAGAAGAACACTTCCTCTTCCAATTTCAATAAGAATCATAAACCTGATGAAAATGTTATCTGTTACAGGTGCAACAAGCCAGGACACATGAAGGGAGAGTGTCCTGAGAACAAGAAGGAAAAGCACAAGAGATTCCAGAAATATAAGAAGCCAAAGGCCATGGTAGCCACTTGGTCTGATGAAGATACAAGTGAGGAAGAAGAAGAGAAGAAGTCCTCAAGCTCAGAGAGTGAGGAAGTCTGCTTCATGGCCAACAGCTCAGATGGCAAGGTAAGTACATCCTTTGAAGACTATTCTATAGAAGATTGGCAGGATGCATATGCTGAGCTGTTGAAAATTTCTCAGAACTTAGAAAAGAAAACAAACATCTGAAGAAGAAAATTGAGAATATTTGGCTATCAATCAACCAATAAAAGAATAATTGAACTGGAATCTGAAGTAACAGAAATGCTTGAAGAAAAGGAAAATCTCCTAAACTTAATTGATGATTTAAAGCTTGCCTCTCAAAAGGCTTCCCAAGAATTCAAAGACTTAATTGAAAAGCTGGAAATTGAAAAACAAGAAAAACAACAGAAAATTGAAGAAATTGAAACTCTTAAAAACCAGCTAAAAGAAAGGGATGAAGTCATCCAAACCTTCACAAAAGGTAAGGATAACTTAGAGGCACTGTTAGGAACAAACATGACAACTACTTCTCATGGATTAGGATTCAACAAGAAGAAACCCCAAAAAGACAAATCTGGTGAGAAAAAGGGAAAAACACCACTAATTAATTTTGTCAAGGGTCCTAATCTGGAAAACACTGAAATCCAACAAACAGCAAACAAAACCCCAAACAAAACTCAAAACAAATCAAAAACTCAAAAACAAAAGAAGACTATCAGGTCGACACAGTCCCCTGACAGGTCGACACTAGTCCACAAGAAGAAGACTTCTGTGGCTGCTGTGTCGACACCAGTACAGGAGAGGTCGACCTGCTCAACACCAAAAACCATAAACAACTCAACCAAAAATTCAAATAAAAATCTGAAAAATAAGAAAAAGGGAAAAGAAATAATCCATGAAAAACCTTGGACCTCCAAGACAACACTTCAAGAAAATTGGACTAATCCTTGGAACCAATGGTATGAAAATCCCTGTTGGTATTATCCTCAATACCCTTATCCAAATTTCTGGATGTACCAACACAATCCATGGATTCCACCTCCTCCTCTGAACTCAAATTTTCAAATGAAAAACTCCCCTCCTACCAAAAACAAAGATCTTGGTGCTTTCATTCCTAAAAGAAAGAACAAACAGAAAAAGGCTGAAAACACCAAAGTAACAAAACAAAAATCTAAAACAAATCAAATTTGGGTGAGAAAGGATTTGATGTCTTTGTTAAATCATTCTGATGGTCCCAACTCTGTTTGGGTACCAAAATCTTCTCTCCATTGATCTTTGTGCAGGAAGGTCGTGCACCCAACACCAATGTTTGGTTTCTTGATAGTGGGTGTTCACGACACATGACTGGAGATAGAGCCAAATTTTCCTGTCTAATTGAAAAGGAGGGAGGGTCAGTCACCTTTGGAGGTAAAAATAAAGGAAAGATCATTGGATCTGGTAAGGTTGGTCAAACTTCTTCAAACTCAGTAGATAATGTTTTGTTAGTTGATGGACTTGATTATAATTTGCTCAGTATCAGCCAACTATGTGACAAAGGTCACAAAGTTGTGTTTGAATCTGATTTTTGCAAGATAATTGATTCATCAACTGATAAAATCAAATTCTTTGGAAAAAGAGAAAACAATGTCTACATGATCAACCTTAATAAAAACTTTTCTGAAAATCTTTGTTTTGTTGCAAATAAAGATGAAATTGCATGGACTTGGCACAAAAGACTTGGCCATGCAAGTTTCAGAACTTTGAATAAGTTGTTAAGATTGAATCTGGTTAAAGGTCTTCCTGAATCTTTTTCTAGTGTTGAAGGTCAAATTTGTGGGATCTGTGCTAAAGGAAAACAAACTAGGAAATCCTTTAAAGCCTTCAATGAAGTACTCACATCTAAGCCACTAGAACTTCTTCACATGGACCTCTTTGGGCCAACAAGAGTTCTAAGCTTAAGTGGCAAGAGATATGGGTTTGTAATCATTGATGACTTTACTAGATTTACCTGGGTTATTTTTCTATCCCACAAAAGTGATGCATGCCTTGAATTCAGAATTTCTGTACCACTATCTTAACAACTTATCCATTTAAAATTAAAAACATTTTAACTGATCATGGGGTGAATTTGATAACACATCCTTTTCTGATCTATGTGCTGAATTTCAAATCTTTCACAAGTTTTCTTCACCTAGAACTCCAGAACAAAATGGAGTTGTGGAAAGAAAGAATAGAACTCTTGTGGAAATGGCTAGATCCATGCTCTTAGGAAGTAATCTGCCCAAATCCTTCTGGGCTGAAGCTGTTAACACAGCCAATCACATCCTAAACAGAGCTTTGGTCAGACCAAAGATCAGAAAAACCCCCTATGAATTGTTGAAAAACAAAAAGCCAACTGTTGCTTACTTCAAAACTTTTGGGTGCAAGTGTTTTGTACACAATAACAACAAAGAAAACCTTGACAAGTTTGATGCTAAGAGTCAGGAAGCTATCTTCCTTGGCTATTCTGAAGTGTCAAGGGCTTTCAAAGTGTACATATTAAAAACCAAAACTGTTGAAGAATCACCACATGTTATTTTTGATGAAAATTCCTTTTCCACTAATGATTCTAAATCTTGCAGGGAAAAACAAGACAATGAAGAGGATGACCTCATTGTGGATTCTTCACCAACTGTTGAGGAGATTAACAACATTGAAGAGAACCTGAACAACAACTCACCATCTTCAAGTGGTTCAGGTAATATTGCTCCAGAAGTGGGCACCTCTCAACAGGTAATTTCTGAACCTCGTTTTCTAAGAGATCACCCATTAGACAGTGTAGTTGGCAACTTAAATGATAGAGTTAGGACCAGATCATCCTTTTGCAAAACATTGAAGAAGACTCACTAGCTCTAATTTCCCAAATTGAACCCAAGTCAATTGATGAAGCCTTATCCAGTTCTGATTGGATTAATGCTATGCATGATGAACTTCATCAATTTGAAAGAAATCAAGTGTGGGAATTAGTGCCTAGACCTAGTGACCAAACAGTGATTGGCACTAGATGGGTTTTCAGAAATAAATTGAATGAAGCTGGTCAAGTAATAAGAAACAAAGCTAGGCTAGTTGCAAAGGGGTATAACCAAGAATTTGGAATTGACTTTGAAGAATCTTATGCCCCTGTAGCTAGACTAGAAGCTGTGAGAATTTTCCTTGCTTTTGCATCCTCCATGAAATTCAAAGTCTTTCAAATGGATGTCAAAAGTGCATTTCTAAATGGATATATAAAGGAAAATGTTTTTGTTGAACAACCTCCTGGATTTGAAAATGAAAAATATCCTAACCATGTTTTCAAGCTTAATAAGGCACTCTATGGTCTTAAACAAGCTCCAAGAGCTTGGTATGATCGTTTGAGTTCCTTTTTACTTGAAAAAGGATATTCTAGAGGTAATGTTGATCAAACATTGTTCACAAAAATAGTAAAAAATCAAATAATTGTTGTCCAAATTTATGTTGATGACATAATATTTGGATCAACTAATAAAGGCCTTTGCACTGAATTTTCAAATCAAATGAAGAATGAATTTGAAATGAGCTTAATGGGAGATTTAACATTCTTTTTGGGATTGCAGGTTAACCAAACCAATGAAGGAATCTTCATCAGTCAAACCAAATATGTCAAGGAGCTACTGAAAAGGTTTGACTTTCAGAACCTTAAACACTCAAGCACACCCATTGCAATAAATGCTAAGCTAGAAGAAGACCCATCTGGTAAGTCAGTAGATCCAAAGACCTACAGAGGTATGATTGGCTCTCTGCTCTACCTTACTACTTCTAGACCTGACATTCAGTTTTGTGTGTGCTTATGTGCTAGATTCCAATCTAATCCTAAAGAAAGTCATATGCTTGCTGTGAAAAGAATTTTTAAATATCTTGTTGGAACATGTGACTTAGGAATTTGGTATCCTGCTGGTTGCAAGTTAGAATTTTTGCCTATTGTGATGCTGATTATGCTGGGTGTAAGTTAGATAGAAAAAGCACAAGTGGCTTGTGTGTATTTCTAGGTGGGTGCCTTATTTCTTGGGCTTCTAAGAAGCAACATTCAGTTGCTCTGTCAACTGCAGAAGCTGAATATGTTGCAGCAGTAGATGTGGAACTCAGATTCTCTGGGTGAAACATCAACTTCTTGATTATAACCAAGATTTAGGGTGTGTACCCATCCTATGTGATAACACAAGTGCAATCAACCTTTCTAAAAACCCCATTCAGCACTCTAGAACAAAACACATTGAAATTAGGCATCATTTCTTGAGAGATGAGGTTGCAAAGAAGTCTTTTGAACTCCACTTCATTGAAACTGAAAAACAAATTGCAGACATATTCACAAAACCCCTTCCTGAAAATAGATTTTCATCTTTAAGGAGAGAACTTGGTCTTTGCAAGTGTCCACCTTCTTGATTTCTCTCTAGGTTTGGGTTGAGTGTTATGCATTGTCTAAGGGGGAGTTCGTTGCATTTCATAGCTCTTTGCTTCCTTCATTCACATTGTTCATATCTCTCTCACTTTCAATTCTAATTCTTTTTTCTTAAATAAATTCTCCAACTCTTATTGTGTTGACACTTCAAGGTATATCAAATAGTGACTTGGAGAAGGACAGGTTATACTTGTCTGGAACCTTTCACTATGCGTGAGAACATATCTCCGCCAAGTACTAAGAAGTTAATATGCAATAGTTGAGGGGGAGCTTTTATTGTTCAAAGAGAATTTCTTTTCTGATTTCAAAACTTGCACAGTTTTAACTTCCATTTCCTTTTGGCAATGAATTCTTCAACTCTTATTGCATTGAAGTTACTTGGTATATCAAATGGTGATTTGAAGAAGGACAAGTTAGGCTTGTCTGGACACTTTCACTATGCGTGAGAGCTTATCTCCGCCAAGTACCAAGAAATGAATATGCAATTGTTGAGGAGAAGTTCTTGTTGTCCAAGAAGAAAATTTCTTTCTGATTTCAAAATTGCATATCTTTATTTTGATGAAAAATGGTTGAAATCATCATCTCAGGGGGAGCTAGAAAATTCACAAGTTATCTTTTTGCAAAATTCAAAACCCTTCTTGCATTTCATCAATTCCTTGCATGATGTCCTCATTCTAAAGTCTAGAGTTACAAAATGAACCTTGAGTGATTTATTATATTTTTACTAATCATCTTTCAACTATGTCTCTCAATCCACAGAAATTCAGATCTCTTCCTAGACTAAATAACAATTTGTGCCTTGAACTTAAAACATTTCCTTGTTTGCAACTGATGACTCGATGTATTTGAATTATATCTCACAAACTCTCCAAAATCTTGTAAAATCCAACAGAGCAATGGCATCTGTGCTGAGAAACTGCACACCTTCACAATGAATGAAGTGCCATGTATGTCATGAGGCATTATTGCTAACTCTATTCAAAGGGGATCAAAATTGAAAATAAATTCAAAACTAAGCAAAAATGTGCTATACTTTTTGATGATGACTGAGTAACTGGAAATATTGGCGTCTACAAAACGTATATTTTCATGTCAAAAGGTCATCATTTACCCCTTTGAGACTTGACAATGACTAAATCTTAAGTATCCAGGGACTATGGTGTGTAAAAAGCACTAGTACTTGAGTGAAAGAGATTTATATCATTTGATAGTTTGTTAAAAGAACAAAAATATGAAAATTATTGGAGATTTGTTTAGAAAGAATCATCTTCTTCCTTCATCAAGTTGTTCTTTAAGTTTGTGTTTTACTTTCAACACAATTGTATTTGGTCTAGATGACATCTTTAATTCTTGAAAATTGAGAAACATGTCCCCAAATTTCTCAAAAATTTCATCTTAAAAATTCAAATTTTCATCAAGGCCGTGTCGACATAGAGACAATCCTCCTTCCTTCTTCTTCCTCCTCCTCCTCCACCTTCTACTTAATGTAATCTTGTTTTGATGATGTCAAAGGGGGAGAAGAAGAAAGAATGAATGAATGAAAAATCATTGTAATGTTTTGGGAGAAAAATGAATGAACTTGATGTAATGTGTTTCTGAATTGAAATGAATGAAATGTTTGTTTGCTTGTCTCAATGAAACTTGTTGTGTCATTGTGAATGAAATTCTTTGTGTTTGAATACTTGTTAAGTTGCTTGACTTGTATGTACAAAAATCTCAATTCAAGTAACATTGTGTTTCACAAATGCACCATCAATTGTTACTGAAAATTTTCAAAAAGTCTTTGACAAGTATAAACAAAAAGAAAACAAAAATTTTGAATAACAAAAATTGCTTAAAATCACACTTCATCAAAACCACATTGAAATATGGATTTAATGTTTCCATCATCAAAAAGGGGGAGATTGTTGGGTTGAGTGTTTATTTACACTATTTCCCTCCTATTTTGATGATGACAAGAAGTGTTTTCAAAAGCAATTCAAATGAAACATGTCAAATTTATCATACCTGAAATCAATGTCAAAAAGCATGTTTTAAATCACAGTTATCATTTATATTCATGATAAAACTTTTATCTAATGATACATGTGCTTTACATTTAAGGAACAATTTTTTTTATGAAAGTGTGTCGACACACCTCTCATGGTGTCGACACAAGGCCTCAGGTCCCAAGGCAGAAAATAGATAAATTTTCTGAAGTGTGTCGACACAAGCCAGATTGTGTGTCGACACGAGTTGGCCAATCCAAAAATCAAGCAACTCAGGTCGACACCATTGCAGATCAGGTCGACACACCTGACATCTCACCGAAGGCCACTTCTCAGGTGCTATCAGGGTGTCGACACCAACAAGGTTGTGTGTCGACACAGGACACCTTTCCAGAAGCTCAAGCTGTCAACTTCCAGACAAGTGTGTCGACACCAGTTGGGTTGTGTGTCGACACCAAAGGTCTACCAGAGACCATGCTTCAGCCTTCACTCAGTGTGTCGACACAGCCACCAGGGCAGGTCGACACACTCCATCAAGATTCCAACTTATCTGTATTGCTTGCCACGTGTCCTTCTAGGGTGATCAGAATCTTCCTAGGAACGCGTGCCCTTGCACCCCAAAAGGGTATCTTTGGAATCCTAAGGCTATAAAAGGTCTTTTCGGCCAGCCTTCACATCAGTGAAGTGACCCAACTCTCTTAGAGCCTCCAGAACGCTCATGGCGGCCAAAAAGAGCTCGTGTCTCCTTCCTCTGCTCTCCAAGTGCTTCCAGAAGACCAATTTCCACCAATTCAAGGTGTGGGAATTGGAATTTGATTCCTGAAGACTCCTTTGAAGCATTCCACGGAGGCAGATCCTGTAGAAGACTTCTTTGGTGAAGAATTCAAGGAAGATCCTGTTGCCCGGTTGGCTAACCCAGAGGGGGGGTGAATGGGTCTTTAAATAAAATTTATCTGATAAACCTGAGCTCAAACAAACATAAAGAGTTCTTGGAAGGGATTAGTAATGGTTAGTAAAAGCAACAATCACACGATAAAGACAATCACACAACACACAGATTTATCCTGGTTCAGATCTCCTCTCCTTAGGAGTCCTACGTCCAGTCCCTGAGCAACCCTCAGGATTTCACTAACTAGGGTACAGTCCCCCTATGGACAAAAACAACCACCCAGCTCAGCTGGTCTTCCTTCACTCCTGAAGGGAACACAACACCCTGGTACCACCAGGTCTTCCTTCACTCCCGAAGGGAAAAACACCACCCTGGACACCACCAGGTCTTCCTTCACACACGAAGGGAAGAACACAAGAAAATCTTGAAGAAAAATGACTAGCCCCTAGATCAAGCTTTTACAAAACTCAATCTGAAGCTACAAGCACTGAGAGTCAAAGATCTACACAGTGGACTCTCTCAGAACTAATCTAGCTCTTCCTTGATTTTTCTTCTCACGGCATGAGGAGCTAGGAGCCAAGATCGAAAGAAGAGAATTTCTGGCTCTAGTGATATTCTGAAGACTTGAAAGTAGCAGAGTTCTAGACTCTCTTCAATGACAATAATGCTTCCTTCCTTGATCTATATATCTGTCTTCAGAACTTCGACTTGTATTTATATCTCCAATTTGAATAATGATGAAGAGATGACCGTTGTCTCACAGCTTTAGTGAACGTTAGACTGAAGGATTTGTGGAAGCTTCCTGTTGACAGTCTTTTGTTCTTTGGAGCACGCAAAGTGATGAGATCTTCTGAGTTGGCTTGTAGTTCTATCTGTGTCAGATGTTGTAGGATAGTATATCCTTAAGGTTCTGCAAGGTTGAGCTTTAATGGTAGACAGCTATACTATCTCCAGATGTCAATCAACGTTAGAGCAGATAGACACACAAATGGTAGTGACAGTTTATCATGCTAGAAGATGCATGCAGAGGATACACGAGAATGGAAGATATGTTTTGTATCCGTGCAGAGATACGTTCAGTCTTTATTAAATGCATGGCAGTCAAACAGACGTGATGCTACTTTGACTATTCAACGTATCTTAAATCAATATGAACAATTGATTAATAAAAGCATGACTTATGCAATCGTTATGATAATCTGACAGAATCATTATGAACAACTTACTATAGTGTCATAAGAAGTCGTTATGATAACTTATGAAATCGTTTTCAAAAGCAAGTCGTTTTATAACAGATGATATAAGAAATCGTTATGAAACATGGCAAGTCGTTCTATAACAGATGATATAAGAAATCGATATGAAATACTTATCAAATCGTTATGAGATGCAAGTCGTTATAACTCTCTAAAGAAATCGTTACGATGTCTTAGAGAATCGTTATGACGAGCAAGTCGTTATAACTCTCTAAAGAAATTGTTACGATGACTTACAGAATTGTTATGACGAGCAAGTCGTTATAACTCTCTAAAGAAATCGTTACGATGTCTTACAGAATCGTTATGACGAGCAAGTCGTTATAACTCTCTAAAGAAATTGTTACGATGACTTACAGAATCGTTATGACGAGCAAGTCGTTATAACTCTCTAAAGAAATCGTTACGATGACTTACAGAATCGTTATAATGAGCAAGTCGTTATAACTTCTGAAGGAGTCGTTACGATAACTTACAGAGTCGTTATAATGAGCAAGTCGTTATAACTTCTGAAGGAGTCGTTACGATAACTTACAGAGTCGTTATAATGAGCAAGTCGTTATAACTTCTGAAGGAGTCGTTACGATAACTTACAGAGTCGTTATAATGAGCAAGTCGTTATAACTTCTGAAGGAGTCGTTACGATAACTTACAGAGTCGTTATGGCATCGACTTGTTTGACACAGCAAGATTATTCAATCTTTCAAGTAAATCGTTACAGCTAATGAAGGAATCGTTATGGCTCTTCTGAGAAATGATGTATATAAGTACTTACCACAAATGCTTGACTTTCTTTGTGCTTAAGGCTAAATAAAACAAGGTTAGAAAACTTTTGACAGGTTTTGTTTATCACCAAAATAAGCATGTAATTAATTAATTTAAAAGTATATGGGGATGGACTGTTCATCAATCTCCCCCTTTTTGGTGATGACAAAACTATGATCATCATTTGAGTAGAGCTTAACAGTAAAGAGGAATTAAAGTACTTAAATCATGATTCAAGAATGTGTCAGACACATGTAGGTTAAGCGACACATGTAGGTTAAACATTCTCCCCCTTTTTGTCATTAAGCAAAAAGCAATAGGAAAGAGACAAAGAAGAAGAGACAATGAGGAGAAAGAGCACAATCCATTCATTAAGGTTGAGGAGGTACAGGCAAATAAAAAGTAGGAGAGAGAAGGGATGCATAATGAGAAATAGCTTCCCAGGCCTGCTCTTCCTGACGCTTGAAGAATTGCCTAAAGGCACCACACTCAATGGAGAAGGTTGGTCCCATGGTGGGAGCCATCTTGGATAGATAGATGCTGCGCTGCTTGGTAAGAAACAGGTCATACTCATCGGGATCCATGGAGGAGCAGAGGATGAGTGTTTTACCAAAACTTGCACAGGCAAGAAACTGATCCATGGTGACAGGGTAGAATATCTGTTTCTCCTTGAGTTCCTGGCGAAGAGCTAAAAACACCTTGTACCTTTCAGCCCAAACTTTGTAGGGATCAAGGACCAGATGGATTGAGTTCATATCCAAGAAGGTGGCAGGAGAGACAGGAGCTTTTCCTTCCCTGGCCTGAGCAGCATTCAGATGAGTAAGCTGTTGTGCTGACAGGGAGTAAAGCTTGGACCAATCGGAGGCATTCAGCCTTTCACATTCTGAGAGGAGAGGGGCCAGAACATCAGATTTGACAAACCCTCTATGATATTCCCGGAAGAGAAATCTAGGAAAACCAACTTGAAGGCCTTTCTGAATCTTGATTCTGCCCATGACTCTAGCAAAGCGCTCAAAAATGATTGAGCCAATCGAAGATTCCATGATCAAGAAATGAATCTGAGGCAGGAAAATGTCTTCAGGTAAAAGAAGAGTTGCAAAATCTACTCGGATTTCCTCAGACTGCACAGAGTGGGTAAGGACCTTGATGGCTCTCTTGAACTGGCTAAGCTGAACTTCAGGCAATCTATTGAGATACCTGTAGTTGTTGAACATTTGGAAATGCCTGACCAGCTTGATGAGCTTCTGAATAGCAGGGGCCCAGGTATCTGGTGGTGAAACTTGAACCACTCAGAAAGGGTCAAGGAGTGATCCCTGGGAGGAAACCTTGCTGCCTTAGCCTGAAGAAAGCGATTGTACAAATCTTTATGAGATTTAGCCCATTGCTCCTCAGTTTTGGAGTGGGCTGAGGAGAAGATTTTGGATTTTTCGGCTTTAGACAGAGGAGTATAGGGAAGAATGACATCTAAATGGTCAGAGAGGTTAAGAAAAGGAAGATTGTGAAGAGTGGCAAAGACAACCTTTTGAAGATATTCTTTGTACAGTGAGGTATGCTTGTGGGTGACTGTAAGAGAAAACCACAAGGGAGGGTAAAGAGGAGAGGTGGAGGAAGAAAGTTTGCGTTTCTTGGAGACAGTACTGGAAGAGTCTGTCTTGGAAAGGTGGTCTCCTACCTTTAGCACAGACCTAAGGATGGCCTCTTCAAACTCATCCTTAATTTTATCAAGAAAGGGAGAGTCAATTTGGACATCTGTAGGAATAATAGTGATAAAGGAGGGAGGAGCAGGGGGGTTTAGAAAAGCATCAGAATTGAGAGATCCTACTTCTGGAAGTGAAGATGTACCAGAAGAGGATGAGGCTCCAGCTGAGGATGCTGGAGGGGCCTCAAAGTCTTGAGCAGAAGAAAGATGAGAAGTAGAAGAAACAGGAGAGGATGTGATGGGATGAGGAGGAAAAGGTGTGGGAGAGGAAATGGGCCTGGATCTAGGCTTTTTGAAGGGAGGTGGAGCAGGTGGAGCTGTGGAGTTAGTGGGTGGAGAAGGAGGAATGGGAGTGTTGGTAGAAGTAGGAGCAATGGGTGGAGGATCTGAAACCACTTCTTCAGGCAAGGAGGGCAAGGGATCCAACACTGCCGGCCCTGGTGGCCTTGATTCCATTACAACTGGCCCTGATGGCCCTGAATCTTCAGCTGGCCCTGATGGCCCTGACTCTTCAGCTGGCCCTGATGGCCCTGACTCTTCAGCTGGCCCTTCTGCTGGGGCTTCTGCTGCTGCTGCTGCTGACTGCCCGGAGGGCTCAGGTGCACCTGAGTGAGGCGCCTGAGCTGCTGGAGGAGTAGGAGCTTGAGCTCCAACTGCCTGAAGGATGTCAGATAGCAAATTCTTCATGGTCCCCATTTCCTGATGGAACCATGTCATGGCAGAGCAAATCTGAACCAATTCCTTGCGGGCTGAGGCTTGGCTTAGAAAGATGGAATTCACATCAGACTGAAGTGAACAAAGCAGCTCACCTTGAACATCCAACCTCTCAATCACAGGTTTTAAATTGATGACAATCTTTTGCTTGACCTGTCTTTCAAAAGGTGCATCAGCTAAAAGGGGTACTTCAGGAGCTATATCTTTCTCTTTGCCCTTTGTAGCTGGAGGAGGTGGATCATTATCCTCATCAGAACTTGATGAACTAGCTGTCTCCCCTTCTCTGGCATCCAAATTTTCAGACTCTCTCTGGTCTTCCTCCTGATCTCTGGTGGCTGGAGGTGCAACATCTGGTGTCTCTTGGGATTGCTTCCCCTCAAGTGGAGCATCTTCTGCAACTGCACCAGTCTCCCCCTGACAGGGAGCATCCATTTCCATCGAATCATCCTGAGGATTTTGCTGCTCCTCTTCCACTGGACCTTCTTCAAAGATGTGGCCTGATGCCACAGAGTCTTCCATAACAGGCAAGATGTCTTCTGGGAGAATGTCTTCAATTCTCCTTTCAGTATGAAGCACAACTGGATCTGCTGCTGCTGGCCTGACTTCTTCTGCCCTCACTGCTGCTGCTGCCTCTGATTGATTTATGGCCATAGATGGCCCTTCCTGCTTTGTTTTTACAAAGACTGGAACAGAACCTGATTCCAGTGGCAATTCGGACATTACAGGATCTGCCTCCAACTGGGATTGAGCAACTGAAGGCTCACCAATGAGTCCTTCACCTTCTGCAACTGAGGCCTTGAACCAGACCCCATTGACTACTGAAAAACCACTCTTCTTTAAGTTTCTGGACCTGATAGCTTGGCCCATCTTCTCCACAACTGCCCCTGAGACATCTACACCGAAGTGTCTGAAGATTCTGGTGAGTAAATGGGCATAAGGCAGGGACACATTCAACTTTCTTTTAGTGTCCCAAATCTGCTCCCTGGCAAATTTCATTCTCTCTATCATCACTACGGCCATATTGATTTCCTCATTTTTAATGGCCCAGTACATCAGGTCGGAGTCAGCCTTAGTGCAAGAGGAGAAGGTTGCACTTCGGGGAACCAAAATCTGACAAACAATGAAGTGAAGGAGGCGGTTGAAAGCACTTAACTGATTGATATCTAGCTTGCCATCCCTCATCTTGAATCCTGGCCCAACAATCCCCAAACCCTTTTCTTGGGTTTCTACAGAATGAATCCCACTGAAACCGGATATGCTTACTCCAAATAGCATCCTAAGCAGTTCCTGGTCGATTCTAATTAGGGTGCCCTTGACTGAAGAAACGAGGGCCCCATCTTCTTCTGTTCTTAAGCATACAAAGAACGCCTTTACCAAGTCCGGATAACTTACTTCTGAGCAAGTGGTAAGCCCTTTCCACTTCATCTGGTTGATCTTCTCAATGATGCTGCTCATTCCATTCTTCTGCAGGTCTGAAACATCTACTTCCTTGTGACCACAGAGCTTTGTCTTCACAAAGGTGAAACGCTCCTCCTGTGCTGGGGTGAGGTATTCGGCGCTGTAGCCACCCACACTGCCGGCAACAGCTGGTGCGGCCATGGATTCAGGTAGGAGAAGGTTTGAAGGGTTGAAGAGGAGGGTGACGAGAAGAAACCCTCAAACGATTTCGCGGGAAGGAGATGGAAGCTTCAAATTTGCAGAGGATAGAGGCAGGAGTCGCTAGGGCATCGGCTCATGCGTCGGGACGAAAGAGGGGAAAAGGTGAATGAGGAAGAGGAATCGTTAACGCATCGGTTTAAAGAATATAAATGCTCCAAAAGGTGAGGCGTCAGAAAACGACAAACGATGTTGACCGTCTTAAAGGACTATGACTTATCGGACGGAACGCTTAAACTGAGACTTTGAATTGATTTTGCCACAAAAGGAGAGAGAGAGAACCTTCTTAAATTCTGAGAATTTTTATACCAGCTTTAAATGAAGATTTTTCACAAAATACACATGCCTAACACCCTTCTAAGAGATGTAAATCTCTCTTCAGGTAAGGCCTTTGTGAAAATATCTGCTAGCTGATTGTTTGTATCAATAAACGATATTTCAATATTGCCATTTGCTACATGATCACGAATAAAATGGTATCTGACCTCAATATGTTTGGTCCTGGAGTGCTGAATTGGATTTTTGGTGAGGTTGATAGCGCTGGTGTTCTCACATAGCAGAGGAATTTTCTTGACTTTGAGTCCAAAATCCTCAAGCTGTTGCTTTATCCATAAGAGTTATGTACAGCAACTTCCAGCAGCAACGTACTCGGCTTCAGCTGTAGATAGTGCTACTGAATTTTGTTTCCTTGAGGACCATGAGATTAAACACCCTGCAAGAAATTGACAGCATCCACTGGTGCTTTTTCTATCTACCTTGCATCCAGCATAGTCAGCAAAAGAATATCCTATTAAATTTACATCACAGGAGTTTGGATACCATAGTCCTAGATCATGAGTCCTGGCTAAGTATCTAAAAATTCTTTTACAGAAATTAAATGTGACTCTCTAGGGTCGGCTTGATATCTAGCACACATGCATACACTAAATAATATATCAGGTCTACTTGCGGTTAGATAAAGTAATGAACCTATCATACCTCTGTAGATCTTTTGATCTACCTTCTTACCATCCTTGTCACTGTCCATCCTAGTTGATGTGCTCATTGGTGTCGACAGTGGCTTGGTGTTTTCAAATCCAAATTTCTTTAGCAGTTCTCTGGTGTACTTTGCTTGACAAATGTGAGTTCCTTCCTTTCCTTGTTTGATTTGAAGTCCAAGGAAGTAGTTGAGCTCTCCCATCATACTCATCTCAAATTCTCCCTGCATTAGCTTTTCAAAATACTTGCACAAGGATTCATCAGTAGATCCAAAGATGATGTCATCCACGTAAATTTGAACCAACAGTATATTTTTGGGTTTTGTTTTTATAAAAAGAGTGCTATCTACTTGACCTCTACTGAAACCATG
The DNA here is from genome assembly GCA_014218235.1 of Colocasia esculenta. Lineage (NCBI taxonomy): Eukaryota > Viridiplantae > Streptophyta > Magnoliopsida > Alismatales > Araceae > Colocasia > Colocasia esculenta. The sequence continues at coordinate 13,022,253 of CM024756.1, forward strand.
TTTTAGGAGAAAAGAACTAAGTCTTTCATACCAGGCTCTAGGTGCTTGTTTTAAACCATATAAAGCCTTATGCAATTTAAAACATGATTCGGAAAGTCTGTATCATCAAAACCCGGCGGTTGTTCCACATAAACTTCTTCTTTTATAAAACCGTTTAGAAATGCAGATTTAACATCCATTTGAAATAACTTTAAATCTAATGCAGAAGCATAAGCAAGTAAAATTCTAATAGCCTCAAGTCTAGCCACTGGTGCATAGGTTTCATCAAATCTATGCCTTCCTCTTGACAATAGCCTTGAGCCACCAGTCTGGCCTTGTTTCTTAGAATTACACCAGATTCATCCAATTTGTTTCTGAACACCCATTTAGTGCCGATCACAGATGGTCTGATGGTCTAGGAACAAGTGACCATACTTGATTTCTCTTGAATTGATTTAATTCATCTTGCATTGCTATTATCCAAGATTCATCAGTTAAGGCTTCATTGACTGTCTTAGGCTCTAATTGAGATACAAAAGCAAGGTAATCACAGGGAATCGAGTTACCTCTTGTTCTTACCCCTACCGATGGATCACCAATGATGTTTTCAGGTGGGTGATCTTTCTTGTATCTCCATTCTTTGGAAGAGTTTCATGAGAAGTTTCTTCTTGTTGCATTTCTTCCAGAGGCGGATCATCCTTGTCTTCAAGTGATGTGTCTTTCAGTTTATTAGACAGTTCATCTGCATCATCATTATCACTTTCTACTTCCTTTCTCAAGGAGGGGTTAGTTTCATCAAAAATAACGTGTACAGACTGTTCAATCAATAATGTACGTTTATTAAACACTCTATAGCCTTGGGTTTAGAGGTGTACCCCATGAAGATGCCTTCATCTGATTGGCATCTAATTTACCAATATCCCTTTTTCCGTTGTTGTGAATAAAGCAAGGACATCCAAAGGTTCTGAAATGGCTGATCTTTGGTTCTTCCCTTTAAACAGCTCATATGCAGTCTTCTTCAGGATTGGTCTAATCATGACTCTGTTGACAATGTAGCTGGCTGTGTTGACTGCTTCTGCCCAGAAATATCTTGGTAACTCTATTCACAAAGCATGGTTCTTGCCATATCTAAGAGAGTTCGGTTCTCCGTTCGGCTATACCATTTTGCTGTGGTGTCCTTGGTGCTGAGAAATTGTGCTGAATTCCTTGATCATCACAGAATCTAGCAAACTTTTCATTTTGGAACTCACCACCATGATCAGATCGAATGGATACTATACTGAACTTCTGATCTTTCTGGACTTTCTTGCTGAAGCTAACAAAATTATCAAAAGTATCATTTTGTGTTCTAAGAATGATACCCATGTGAATCTTGAGTAGTCATCTACTATAACAAATCCGAAATTCTTTCCTCCAAGACTGGTAGTAGTCTCATTGGCCCAAATAGATCCATATGTAGGAGCTCTAAGGGTTTGAGGTGGTCACCACCGTCTTTGACTTGAAGGAACTCTTTGTGTGCTTTCCCTTAGCACAAGGTCTGCAGACACTTTCTAATTTACAATTGATTTTCGGTAGACCTTCCACAAGATCCTCTTCTGAGCTTGCTCAAGCCATCCAAGCTGCAGTGGCCTAGCCTTCTGTGCCACAGATCAGTTGATTTGTCTTTGCTGGTGCCAGACACACATTTTGCTCTTTGAGTTCTTCAAGGTAGAGCACGTACAGATTCTTCTCTCTATTTGCTTCAAAGATGACTGCACCATCCTTTAGTATACTGCATTTGACTCTTGAAATTTGATTTGATGTCCTCTATCACACAGCTGACTGATACTTATGAGGTTGTGCTTTAAACCTTTGACTAACAGCACATCTTCTATGACTGTTTTTCTTTGCTGTTTACTGATCCACTGCCAACTACAGTTCCTTTTCCATTATCTCATAAGTGACTGTTCCTTCTTCATCTGGAGAGATGGGGAGAAAGCTTCAGGTTTCCTGTCATGTGCCTTGAGCACCCACTATCCAAATACCATTTGGATGCTCGAGGATTAACCTGAAATAAAGACATCAAGATTTAGGTACCCAAGTTCTTTGGGGTCCTGATGGGTCAGTATCATTACTTTTATTTTATTATCCACTTCTTGTGTCTTGTTGGACAGGTGGATTTTAAATGTCCTAGCTTATTACAGTGACTACAACATGATGTTATTGTTACTCTTTCTATGTACTTAAAATTCGCTTTATATGCTACATCTTGTTCTGGAGTGAATTTAGGAGTTGGATATTTTCAGGATAGATTATTTCTTCTTCATTAATTGGAGTATATATCCTACACCTCGTTTGTTTTTACCAGATCTTCTAGAACTTTAATAATAAGGAATTCTTTCCATTTGTAAACTTTTCTAAGGTGCTTGCTAGTGTATTGTTTTCTTCATTAATTCATTACCGTTTTTCTTAAATCATCTGAGCTTTCTGTTTTTCTAGATCAATGATTTGTTTGTCTTGTCTTTAAGTTTTCACATAGTAGTTCATTTCTCTCTTAAGCTCCATTATCTGTTTTTTAGTTCTTCATTTTCAGATTTTAAATCTGAGTGGTATTTTCGAGACAGGTGATATTTTTCTTGCTTAGCTTAAGTAGTTAGACACTTCTTTGTACTTATCGTAGAGTTCATTAAATGCACTTTCCAAATTATCGGAATCTGAGTCATTACAGGAATCAAAAGAGGAATCAGAAGTTACCTTATCCCGGTATTTGCCATAAGAGCCAGGTTGGCTTCTTCTTCTTCACTGCTGGAGCTTGACTCACTGTCTGAGTCGCTGCTGTTTTCCCATGCAGCTGCCATGGCTTCTTTTTGTATCTTCTGAACTTCTTGGAGCTGTCCTTCTTCTTGTGATCATTTTTCTTTAGCATTGGACAGTCTGCCTTGATATGTCCAGGCTTCTTGCATTCATAGCAAAGTGGCTCATTCCTCTTCTGATCTTTTCCGTCTGGTCTCTTGAGTCTTTGTTTTTCCTGAAGTACCTCCTACCAGACTGGAAACTTTATCTTCGGCCAAGATTCTCTGCAATCTTTTTGACAGCAAGCTCTTCTTCATCACTATCTTTGCTATCTTCACTGCTATCCAAGGATTCTTCAGATGAGTCCCTATTAGCTTTAAGCGCATTGGACTGCTTCTTCTCTTAGAGGATTCTCCTAATCTTCCATGTTTTTTTCATGGGCCATGAGAGACCCGATGAGCTTTTCACTGACATTCTCTTAAGGTCATTAGCTTCTTCGATAGCTGTGACCTTTGGTGTCCATGAAGATGGCAAGGATCTGAGAATCTTCCTTACATATCTGCAACTCATATGACTTTCCTAGACTGGCTAGACCATAGTGATGTCAGTAAATCGACTAAACATTTGGTAATAGACTCACCTGATTGCATTTGAAATCTTTCATACTGAGTGACAAGAATGTCGATTCTTGTCTCCTTTACCTTGTCTGTACCTTCATACGTAATCCTTAGCTTTTCCCACATTTCCTGGAGGATTTGCATGCTGAAACTCTGTTGAATTCTTCTTGCTTAGAGCACAACATAGAATGCTCTTAGCTTTACAATTCAAGGAAATTTTCGTTTATCTTCATCTGTCCATTGTGCTTTCTCTCTGTGACGACCAGATCACCTTCTTCCACTATCGACCAGATTTGATAGTCGTGGCCTTGTAGAAAGTATTCCATCCTGGTCTTCCAATACGTGTTAATCTTCACCGTCGAACAAAGGAGGTCTGTTGACAGACTGACCTTCGAAGTGACCTTGGGCTGCCATGGATCTTTACTCTTCAGATCGTTGGATCTTGTTCTTTGTCGAAGAGACTCGCTCTGATACCATGTTGCCCGGTTGGCTACCCAGAGGGGGGGTGAATGGGTCTTTAAATAAAATTTATCTGATAAAACCTGAGCTCAAACAAACATAAAGAGTTCTTGGAAGGGATTAGTAATGGTTAGTAAAAGCAACAATCACACGATAAAGGAATCACACAACACACAGTTTATCCTGGTTCAGATCTCCTCTCCTTAGGAGTCCTACGTCCAGTCCCTGAGCAACCCTCAGGATTTCAATAACTAGGTACAGTCCCCTATGGACAAACAACCACCCAGCTCAGCTGGTCTTCCTTCACTCCTGAAGGGAACACAACACCCTGGTAACACCAGGTCTTCCTTCACTCCCGAAGGGAAAAACACCACCCTGGACACCAATAGGTCTTCCTTCACACACGAAGGGAAGACACAAGCAAATCTTGAAGAAAAATGACTAGCCCTAGATCAAGCTTTTACAAAACTCAATCTGAAGCTACAAGCACTGAGAGTCAAAGATCTACACAGTGGACTCTCTCAGAAACTAAGCTAGCTCTTCCTTGATTTTTTCTCACGGCATGAGGAGCTAGGAGCCAAGATCGAAAGAAGAGAATTTCTGGCTAGAGAGATTCTGAAGACTTGAAAGTAGCAGAGTTCTAGACTCTCTTCAATGACAATAATGCTTCCTTCCTGATCATATATTCTGTCTCAGAACTTCGACTTGTATTTATATCTCAATTTGAATAAGGATGAAGAGATGACCGTTGTTCACAGCTTTAGTGAACGTTAGACTGAAGGATTTGTGGAAGCTTCCTGTTGACAGTCTTTTGTTCTTTGGAGCACGCAAGTGATGAGATCTTCTGAGTTGGCTTGTAGTTCTATCTGTGTCAGATGTTGTAGGATAGTTATCCTTAAGGTTCTGCAAGGTTGAGCTTAATGGTAGACAGCTATACTATCTCAGATGTCAATCAACGTAGAGCAGATAGACACACAAATGGTAGTGACAGTTTATCATGCTAGAAGATGCATGCAGAGGATACACGAGAATGGAAGATATGTTTTGTATCCGTGCAGAGATAGTTCAGTCTTTATTAAATGCATGGCAGTCAAACAGACATGATGCGACTTTGACTATCAAGTATCTTAAATCAATATGAACAATTGTTAATAAAGCATGACGTATGCAATCGTTATGATAATCTGACAGAATCATTATGAACAGTTACGTATAGTGTCATAAGAGTCGTTATGATAACTTTGAAATCGTTTTCAAAAGCAAGTCGTTTTATAACAGATGATATAAGAAATCGTTATGAAAACATGGCAAGTCGTTTTAAATGATCTAAGAAATCGATAGGAAACACTATCAAATCGTTGAGATGCAAGTCGTTATAACTCTCTAAAGAAATCGTTACGATGTCTTACAGAATCGTTATGACGAGCAAGTCGTTATAACTCTCTAAAGAAATCGTTACGATGACTTACAGAATCGTTATGACGAGCAAGTGATTATAACTCTCTAAAGAAATCGTTACGATGTCTTACAGAATCTTATGACGAGCAAGTCATTTATAACTCTCTAAAGAAATTGTTACGATGATTACAGAATCGTTATGACGAGCAAGTCGTTATAACTCTCTAAAGAAATCGTTACGATGACTTACAGAATCGTTATAATGAGCAAGTCGTTATAACTTCTGAAGGAGTCGTTACGATAACTTACAGAGTCGTTGATATGAGCAAGTCGTTATAACTTCTGAAGAGTCGTTACGATAACTTACAGAGTCGTTATAATGAGCAAGTCGTTATAACTTCTGAAGGAGTCGTTACGATAACTTACAGAGTCGTTATAATGAGCAAGTCGTTATAACTTCTGAAGGAGTGTTACGATAACTTAGAGTCGTTCCATGGCATCGACTTGTTGACAACCCAAGATATTCAATCTTTCAAGTAAACGTTACAGCTAATGAAGGAATCGTTATGGCTCTTCTGAGAAATGAGTATATAAGTACTTACCACAAATGCTTGACTTTCTTTGTGCTTAAGGCTAAATAAAACAAGGTTAGAAAACTTTTGACAGGTTTTGTTATCACCAAAATAAGCATGTAATTAATTAATTTAAAAGTATATGGGGATGGACTGTTCTCAATTAGGTCTTTGAGGTGGAGCTTGTTGATTCTTCCAGAGAAATTTGGATGGTTTCTCCAGCCTAGATTGTATGAATTGGAGAATGGGTCCAGATTGGGCTTGGGAAATCCCTGGGCTGCTTGGACCTGTTCCTGACTTGTTCTTGGATGAAAGGTGGGAGTGTGAGCTGCAGTTGGGCAGTCATTAATGTGGTGGCTTGGACTAGCACACAAGTTGCAGACTTCCTGATGATATGAGTCTGGGCCAACAATGGCTTGGGGGGAATGGGCCAACGGAATCGTGATGGGTCCTAGACAAGATTTGGTCCATCTTTTGAGCCAGAGAGGCAACAGTTTGGGCCATCGTGTCCACTTTCTCCCACTTTTGGGCCATGAGATGGTTCTCGAATTTGGGCTCCGATTCAGCCTGATTTCTCACTTTCATACAACCCACCCGTTTGGATGCCCACAGATCTCTCATAAGATGAAAGTGAGGCATCATTATTGAATTTCATTAGCATTTCAAAGAGATCATAAGCCTCCTCCTCACTTTACTCATGAAAGCCCTCCACATGAAGCATCCACCATTTGTCTATATTGTTCAGTCAATCCTTCGTAAAATGCTTGGACAATTGCCATTTTGAGAGACCATGGTGTGGGCATTTTCTCAAAGCTCCTTCAACCTTTCCCAAGACTCATGAATTAATTCCCCTGGTGTTTGAGAAATCCAGTAATGGCTCTTGTCATGGTATTGGTTCGGCCTATGGGATAGAACTTTTTCAAAATTCTTGTTGCATTTCTGCCCAAGTTCTAATGGTTTTCCCTACAGTGCCCACCAATATTTGGCTTTATCCTTAGAGAGAATGGGAAAAGAGTCAATCTGAGGGCATCATAGTGAAGTTCTGGATCTTGACAGTGGAACCAATCTCCAGAAATTCATCTATGTGTTTGTAAGGGTCCTCATTGGTATTTCCATAAAAGGATGGGAGCATTTGGATGGTGCTGGATTTAATCTCATATTGGATGGCTTGATTTGTGGGGATGAATACAGATGAAGTTTGATATTAATTGGGAATGAAATAATCCTTCATTTGTTGGGGATTTCTTGATTATCTTGATTTTCAGCCAGTTGTTTTTCAAAAGATTGTTCCTTTGATGGAGAAGTCTCTCAATTTCTAGGATTGGTCCTAGCAATTAGGGCTTGTGATCTCCTACCATGCATGCATTAGGACCAACTGAGAGAAGAGAGAGATTTTTTTTTTTTGAAATTTTTTTATAATTTTAACAAAGACAAACATGTTTCAACAAATATCCTATTTGACCTAGGGATCTTAGACTGAAAGTGAGATTTCTCACAAAGTGGTCATAGACCAACTTAAGTCCACTATCAGATATTCCACTGGCCGGTAGAGGTGGGGTAGTGGGAGGCTCCACTACTTTCGTAGGGACCTAATTAGAGAACCATTTCCCGCTTAGGGCTTGCCTTTAACCTCTAGCCTTAGACACCAGTTTCCAAAACCAATTAGTGGGTCCAAGTGGACCTAAACCTCAGTGTGAACCCTAGGCCAATGTTTACTGACTTTTATAGGGCTTGGGAATGCAAACGATGCAGGTAGATTGTGGTTTGTGGGCTAAGGAAGGTGATCAAATCCCCACCTTATCTTGTTAAGGAAATTGCCCTTAAAGTATTTTAGAAATGATGTGCACACCCAAATCAAGCAAGGGATTCTATGCAAGCATGGCAATGCATGATCATGCTTTTAAGAAATTGAGATTCTCACCTTGCCTCCCGCAATCTTCGACAAGAAAGGAAACTTTCAAACAAAAGAAACTACCTAAACATGGAAATCTAAATGATGCATGTCCTAAAGATGGAAGGTTTCTTCTTGACATGACATCTTTGATTGGATTCAAGTGATTCATTTTTTTTTTTAGATTTTTGATTTTGTTCTTTTTTTTTTAATTATCTAAACATGGCAACTAAAAAAGGAAACTCAATCAAGAGGGCTTTAAGGGTACTACCTCCAACGCAATCCCTCGTTCTTTTGGAAAGCAAAACAAATAGAAAGAGTGAGAGAGAGAAGGAAACTCACCTCACTTACCTTTTTTCTGATTTTTTTTTTTGCAATTTTCAGATTTTTTTCACTTTTTATTTGATACCTACAAAAAGAAAGAAAAGTTTAGCCTGAATATATACAAAAAACACCAAAATTATCAAACTAAAAATCTAATTCCCCGGCAATAGCGCCAAAAATTGATAGCCCACAAATGCGTCGTTAAACACGTGACTAACAATCTCAAAATTATCGACTTACACTAACGATTTTAACAATAGTTAAGTGGTGAGAAACGAGTCGAATCTACGGGAACAAGATTTTAGAGTTGAAAACCTTGAGTTTTTAGTTAGGAAAATAGGTGGTGATATTAAAACTAAGTCGAATTAATAAATCTAAGCTAAGTAAATAATAGAGAGAGAAAGATAAAGAGTGAATGGAGAGAACACGGGCAATATTTAAAAATAAAATACATAACACAATATTCTATTCTAACCAAAAGTCATTAACAATTTACAGTGAAATAAAGAGACAAAAATAGAGAGAACAAGAGAGACGAGGAGGAGAGAAAGAAAAGAGAGAGAGGGGAGAGAGAGCGCAGGGAGAGAAGAGAGAGAAGAGAAACGAGAGAGAGATATGAGAGAGATAGAAGAGAAGAGAGAGAAGAGAGAGAGGAGAGAGAAGAGAGAGGCGAGAGAGGAGAGAGAAGAGAGAGGCGTGAGAGAGGAGAGAGAAAGAGAGAAAGTGAGGGGAAAAATAAGTCCAAAAAGAATAGTAAGAGAGAAAGAGGGGGGGTTTAAATAAAGAGCTCTCTCTAAAAGAGAGGTTTTCAAAAATAGAGAGAAATCTTTAAAATATAGCAAGAAGAGGGAGTTAAAAAGAAAGACGGCTAGGGTTTTGCAACTTTCGAAATATGCCAGTTTTACCCCTGTTGGACTGCTTGGTCCTTGGCCCATTACGCACTTCATAAAATGGCACATTAACCTGCAAATACAACTATATCTGAATTTAATCAATATCGTCCATGATAATAGAAATCTTATGAATTAATCCGTATCAATCAACAAAATGGCATGATTATTTATGATAATTGTGACATTATCACAAACCTACAACAAATCTATAGTAACATCCTCCCATTTCCACTGTGGAATAGGTAACGACTACACAAACCTCTCGGCTGCTAGAGTTCTATCTTAACTTGCTAACATGTGATACATCTTGACACAAACTTGGCTATTTTTTTCTTCTGTTCTTGGCCACCAAAAGTGTTTCTTGTGGCCATGATACATCTTGTTATTTCCTACATGAATAGAATATCTAGATTTATGAGCTTCACTTAGTAACTGCTATTTTAACTCTCCTTATTAGATAAATAAAGTAAGCCTTTGGAATCTAACACACAATCTCTATCATTACTTGCACCTTGCATTTTCACAATTTATGATAACTATCAATATGCTTTTGTACTTCAACTATCTGATAATACAAAGATGGCTCGGCAATTATATTTGCTAGAATTGCTCTTTCCTGGTAGATAATATCTTTATTCTTAAAATGTTTATTCCTTTCCTTATAATGTAACTATAGTTATTCTTAAACCATAATTCATCATTAGAAACTAATGAGGGCAGTTAGTTGCAATAAGAAACTTCGTTTGGTTGGATGTAAAACATATTCATTAGAAAAAGTTTTCCAAGGATTAGCTTTTACAGAAAAATCAAAAACATATTATTTATTTGGTTCCTATGAATTCCGATGTTTGTTTTTTTCGTAAAAATTTTCTGGAAATCATTTTCACGTGTTTGGTTTGTTTGTAAAAAATTTCAAATATGTGTTAATTTACTCTTATTTTACATATGTCTCATAAATATTAGACAAAACCCTCAATCAAAAAACACATCCTCTTTTCATGTAAAAAGTCTCATCTAGCTTCAAAAAATTAAGAGATTTACATTGTTGATGTTGTAAAATCATAGATCATTCAACATAATATATATTTATGTAGGTTCAATATGGGCAAAATCCCAAAAATTAGAACACAGTATCACGGCATCTGCAGACTGAGACTTGCAGTAGACAATCAGCTAAAAAACTGAGCAACCACCATATTTCATTGTACATATGTAATCTTCATAACAAGGACAAAAAAAAGACTCGAATTCACAATTTTTTCGTGGATCACTTCAAAAGAACTGTCTTTAAGTGTGCTTCATCCGCATCATCATAAAATCTGCAAATAAGATGAAAACAACGTAAAAATGTCAATTTTTAGTTATGTAAACAGTAAATTGAATTGACATATAGAATATAAATAATTATCATAAACTCAAAATCTCCACACAAACTCATTTTCCATAACCAATTATTCATATACTCTTTTGACTTCAAAATCCGAACGCCATTATCTTGTTTTTTTTTTTTCCCTTCTTGGGAACATGAAGATTGCAAGATCAAAAATACTAAATGCTATCTTACAAAGGTCAGCTTGGCAGCAACTCTGCCTCTTAAGCATAATAACTAGAATCACCAATGCCAGACATCTTCTCGACAATCCAAAGCTCTTTCTGCCACGGTAAGAACAAAAAAAATAAACTTCCTCGGAAAGAAATTGAAACATCTTCTTCTACCCAAAAAAGGAGAAGAAAAGGAAGAAACAATTCGAAGGAAAAAATAAGAAGAAAGGGGTGGGCTTATTATCAAATGAATCTGTGATGAAGCCTATAGAACATATGCAGATACGTAACTTACAGAAGGCATAAGAAACAGGCAAACGTCAGTATCCTGTCTGCACTTGGCTTTCATGTCCGACCCCCCGGGAGTGGTGAGAAGAAAAAAAAAAGATCTCTTCTTTACTACACTTCTCAGTGACACCCACCACCAAATGTAGATGTCATGGCAAACAATTTGGAGACCCAAGATGCTTGCAGTCTGCCTCCTCTATTGTTGTAACACACCAACATCCTTGCTAACCAGCTCTTTAGTAGTCGGAGTTGCTGGCGAGCCTTCTTCTTTGGAGGGATGATTTGCAGGGATGTGGATGTTCTTAATTTGATGTACAACCATGTCCTCCAATAGATCTTCGAAAGACTCAAATTCCAAGAACCATTCACCATCATATTGGATACCCTTTTAGGAATAGTTGCCACCACCTATTCTGGGCTAGTTAAGTCATTACAGATACTAATCTCTCTACCATTTCTGACCATCCAAACTGTGCATTTTTTTATTTTTTCTCCATCTTAAAGCCTCTTATACTTGGCCAAATTTTAGAGAAATGAGACCTTCACAACAGAGGATTGTCTGTACTTCAACTGGTCATCAATGCTCAGACTGTAAAACCAGGAGGAAGGCCCGTCAACACCTCAATCCAGCACCAACCTTCACCTTAGCTATGTTGCCTCAACTGTAAAAATGCATATGCCAAGCCTACTTTGTGCCTGACCAGCCACCAATGTTCCTACTCTATTGTTGAAGGACTTCCCATCAGCATTTGTAGCTGCTGACTTTCCTTTCCAGTGTCCCACCATCTCTAGATTGTTATTTCTGCCTATTTGTATCTCTACTCCTTTACTGAGGCGTCGTTTGGGAACAAATTTGGGTAGATTTGAGACTAAAAAATATCCGACAAAGCAAAAGTGGAACCAAGTGTTTCAGCAGATGCATGGGCTTCTGTGCTGAGTGGTTTTTGGAGGAGGACAGAGACTGAGAGAAGAAATTTCTCTCACTGTCTTTACAAAAGCGGAGCCAAAGCCGCTTTTGAGGAGGCCTTGGGCGATTTTCAAAGAAAATGTCGGTTTATCCTTGATCTATTTATATCCTTTATGGGAGCAAAAGGTCAGTCAAGTAATTATCCATGTTGACCCATTTTCTCCTATAGACTCCCAAATGATGGGTGGGTGTTTTCTCACCGTGTCAGTAAAATCTCTGACATGTTTGAGAAGCAGCCAAAAATTGATTTTTATAAAATTGGATTTTTTAGAAGTGAACTCAAACAGTGCCTGAAATACAGTAAACTCTCCTATCCCTGATCTCCCCTTCCTTAACTCCCTTGTCATCCCATCTCCTGCTACTACCACTACTAATGTGGACCCCCCTTGACTAGTGTCTATGGATCTCAGCAGCCCATGCGGAACTGGCTTCATTGTTTTTTGAGGGATCTGCCATAGTGGCAGAAACCATTTTTAATTTTAATGAAAAGACCCTCAACACCCAGTTAGAACCTGGGCGGTGCCCATTATTAATCCCCTACCCATGTCATTACCACCAGCCCAGGGCCTGTAGGCATTCTCACTTTCCATTGTTACCATGGTTATTGAGAACCATTCTTCTCAAACACACACTAGAATGTCAGGGTATAACACTACAAAAATAGAATTTTAGCAAGTGATAGTATTAAGTTGAACAAATGGCCAAAGCAGGTCAACAAGGTAGACAAATGTGGGAGAGTAATGAAGTTGAAGAACTATCATCACTAAGAAATTATCAGAAAATAGCAAGAATCAAATGAGTGAGTACCTCGTGTGTGAAATTGGTTGAGCTGAAAGAAAAACAATTAACTAAACGGACATGCAGCTTCCAACAATGATTTACCATATACTTGACTAGGGCTGGATCAGAGTCCAAAATAGAAATGGTGTTTTGGCTTCCACATCCTATAAAAAAATCAGGAAAAAAATAAAAACTAAAAAGAATGTTTCCGCTTCTGCATCTATTTTTGCTTTTTAAGAGAAAAATGGAGGCGGAAATAAAAACGTAAAAAATGTAACTTCTATAATGCATCGACTTTGATAGCTATAACAAACTCATAAATCCAAAATTATATAGATGACTGGGTCCATAAACTGAAATCATACAGTTCAAACGTAAATAAACATATTGGACTGTACATGAGGAAAAAAACATTCTTCTCTTCCATGTGAAGTTACCGTAAGTGTTGAAAGCTGGTTGTTCTGGCACTGGGAGTTTGTGTTGACGGTGCGCCGCAAATAGACTGACCATGCAAACGAGAAACAACTCTCAATATTTTTTTTCATGTGAAACGAATAATCAAAAGAAGATGCGCTGATGACCAGATCGGGTCACACTGGGCAGGCTGCGGTGCTGGCGGAGGCCAGCGGAGCTCTGTCATAGCTGGCGGCGCGCTGCTGACGGCTGATGCAGATCGGTGCGCGGAGGTATAGCTGGAGTCAGGCCGGCTTGCAGAGGGCACTCAATCGCGTGATGGCGGCTGGTCGTGTGTGAGTGGAAGGCGAGGCCAAGCGCCGGCAGGCGGCTGACCATGCACGTGGAGGCGACCCCGAGTGGCGGCGGGAGGCTGTCGAGGGGGAGGGAGCCCGTGCGGCGGCGAGGGGCCAGGCCGTCAAGTCACTACAGTTTTCTTCTCGGCACTGGGAGAGGCTAGACCGTAGTCAGCGGGCTCGAGGCGGCGGCCGGAGGGCTTCGGCTGGGGCTTCTCTTGGCGCTGGCCAGTCGCAGGAGAGGCACTGGGGAAGCCGGATTAGGGGGGCGCTCGCATTGCCGGAATAGGGCGGCACAGGGGGCGGTGGTCGTCGGACTGGGGCAGCGCCAGGAACCTGGGCCTTCGCTTGGCCTCCTGACAGTTTGGGATATGGGCGGACAGACCATGCGTGGCTCAGTGATGGCGTCGAGGGGATGTTTTCGCGAATGCGGAGGGAAAAAGAAGTGTCGAGGGTTTGGGGGAAAATGGTCTCCGAATTTTACGGGGGATGCCCAAATCCGGAGTTCAGGGGAAGTTTTTATATATTTATGTTTTCAGGGATACCAAATGGCTTAAAAAATATCTTTTTCCTGAAAACATTTTTTCTTAGCAGAGTTTTACACCTAACCAAACAAACGGATCCTAAACTGCCCAAGGTTAGCGAGGTAAGACTAATTAATTATGAAAGGTAGAATAAGCATTTTACAAATTTGAAAGTTTAATTGTGGGGACTAAAACTTGAAGTTGTTAATCTGGGAAGTGGCAAAATTTGTGTAATGGACAAAACTGAGTGATTTGCATTTTGGCCTCATTTTCCTCTCTCTATCTTCAGAAAATATGAACAGATCATGCTGCTAAATCATCCCAAATGTGAATTAAGAATATCATAATATCTTCCATAAGAGACCATTGTTGAGGATTGTACATAACGAGTCTTTAAACCTCCACATGTGGAGTTATATGGAGTTTTTGAGCAATGTGTGTGGAAGGGTGTCATTGTACGTGAACTGGTTTCTCTGTCCTTGAAGTTATATTGACAAGAGATGCTACCTTGCGGATGGGCTGATCCTTGGGCCTAAGTTTAGAGGGATAGTCTCCATTGTACGTGAACTGGTCCTCTGTCCTTGAAGATATGTTGACAAGAGATGCTACCTTGCAGATGGGCTGATCCTTGGGTCCAAGTTTAGAGGGATAGTCTCCATTGTCTCGAGACTTTGCATCCTAAAAGTGTCCAAATAACTTTTCCCTGCTTCGGTTGCTAAGCACTCCTTCAGTTGAACCACCACCTCACTCATGGTTGGCCTCTGGGTGGAGGGTGATGATGCACATGCCATTGCAATGTCCACTACTTTCCAAATAGAATTTGTATCATAGTTCCTCTGCAATCTACGATCAGCTATACATGTATGTCTCCTTCTTCAATCCTTGAGAGAACCCATTTGGTGATGTGAATTTTCTGATCTGCTCCTCCAGAAATTGGAGTCCTACCTGTTATGAGTTCCAAAAGAACAACTCCAAAGCTGTAAATATCACTCTTCTCATTCAACCGGTAAGTCCGATAGTACCTGCACAAAAAGGAGTGACAATCCAAATCTTTAAATACATCCGCTTTCACTACTATATAAATCTTTAGCATATATTTTATACCTTCTATCTATACTATTCAAATGTCCTGCAGAAAGAAACTTGCGAGATTGTTATTTGGTTGTATACTCAATATAACAGGACCATGTACCCAGATCAAAGTTTCTAAGAGCTTGGGGTGCTCCTCTATTAAACCAATGTTGAACACAATAGCATAAAATGTAATTTGTGTATAAGCGAACACTATGGCTTGTTGTCGTGAATATTTTAGAGAAACTTGGTTAAATTCTAATGTCAGGTAGGAAACATACTCAGGATCAAGGTATCCTAGTGTGCCGGCAACTGCAGTTGATACGTGAGTGTCCTCCTCATTGAAGAATAACCTTGATAGTCCAAAATCTGCTAATTTGGCTCCAAAGTTTCATTTAGAGAATATTAGCAGTCTTTACATCTCTGTGCACAATTGATGGCTTGCAACCATTATGCAAATAGTCTAGTCCTGCAAGTCAAAGTTTCTTATGTTTAGCATGTGAAAGTGTGGATTGGACGTAAGAAATGAAAACAGATGTGGATGGTGATGGTCCAAGGCCAAAGGAACCTTGTGCAGAATCAAGTGCTATTGTGAGTCGCACTCTCCAACTTAGCCCTTTGACTGTGTCAGGGTTACCTGTGAAAATAACATAGATCAATAAGAACTGCAAGGAAAGATGATAAAAGACCACAAGAAAAATATTTCTTTGTGGTCTTTATCATAATGTGAACGATATCTTAGACAAGACAACCATAGAGATGTGTAGCAAGGAGCCTCGGGGCATGAATTCGTAGATCAATGCCAGTTATTCTTGTCATTACATATCCTAGCAAAGACACATTTTTGTGATGGACCCTTGTCAAGACTAGAGCCTGAAATCCATGAAATACATTATTATCATAAAGGAGATATTTGATAGAGTAACATGTATGTAAACCTGCAACTCCAATGATTCTGTCTTACCTCAGCTTGAAACTCTTTTGCTCCCTGAGATGATGACTGAGAAAGTAGCTTTACTGCAACTTGAGTTCTGTCTGGTAAGTAGCCAAGGTATACAATGCCAAACCTCCTTTGGCCATTTGCCTTTTCAAAATTATGAGTGATGCTAAGGATCTCTGAGAATTTGAAATGATGACTCTGTGTTTGCTGATTGTCTTTTTGCCTATGGTTGTCAACAAGGTTTGGCTGCATCGTACTTATCTCTGAAGAGGAAAATATATATAATGTACATGGAAGTGCACCAGGCTTGTTACATGCATTGAATTTAGGTTGAAGGGGAGCAAGAAAGGAATAACATTGGCTTATACCATGAGTTTTCGCTTGTACCTTGCTTCCTTGCTCTTATAATGACAAGACCAAGATTGCCAGCAGCAACACAAAGGATACTGATGCAGATATTACAATTGGGACAATAATGTTTGTTTTCTTTTTCTTTTCTTTCGTTACTTCGCATGATCCCACTCTGTAGCATAGATCTGGATTGTCGCCAATGCTAACATTTTGGAGATGAAGACAGTAATCAGTTTGTAAAATATGTTTATCACTTAACATTGTGATTCTAAAAGGATAAACAAACTTTTTACATCAATTTTGCTTTAAATATGAATTATTCATCATCTTAGACGAATTCAAATCCTTTCATTGGCTATCAATAGATAGAATTCTTGTTTATATGACCCTCTTAGAGGAGGTTAATTTTCTTTACCATGCAGTCTCAGGAGTTTTTTCCTTTCTGCACTTGTATGGCAGATATTAGTTTGCAGTTACAGAAGCATGTGGCACCATAGTTCTTGATGAAAGACCAACCTTAATGAAAGTGAGCCATCTTGTGATTTGTTGGCAAGAATCTGTGGTACTGATCCTGATAATTGGTTGCTCGTCAAGTTCCTGAAAGGATAATACTCAACCAGCGACCTTTTGTACAATACACATTTGAACTCAGGATGCTAGGATTTATTTTCAAACTTACAGGAACTTCAGAGCTGGTAACTCTCCTAGTATCCAGGAATTTCCCCTGTAAGTGTTTTACGTGATAATCCCTAAAAAATGGCAAGATGTAAGTGTCTACTTTTATATCCTCTGTTATTTTGTGCGTTGATGAAGTTGCCCTGTCACTTAGTTTATGTAACTAAAGCATCTATAATACTGAACTGAATCGTTTTAGGAGAAAAATATGACAAGGTAGTACAATATTGTCCGTTTGCTTCGAGGTAAAACCCATTTAGGAAAAGGTTTTCCAGGAAATCTTTTTTTTTTTAGATCATTGGTATTTCTGAAAACCAAAATTTGAAAAAACTTTCCTAAAAATTCCATTTTGCATCCCGCAAATAACGCGGAGGCTATTTTCCACGCATGTGCGTATTGACATTTGCTACGGTGACAATTTGTTTTGACACTATTCATTTAAGTTATTTTTTTATTTTTCCCCCTCATTTAAGTCATCTTCGTCAAATCTAATATTTTTTATTGTTGTTTTAATTTTAAATTTTTTATTAAAATATCTGTAGAACACTATTCATTCAAGTTATTTTTTTTATTTTATATGTCTTAAATATTAAATTTGTCAAAGTTATTTATTTTCACTATTTTTTATTTTTTTTATTTTTTAAAAAAATTATCAAAATAAAATAAAATAAAATAAAAAATTCTGATGAATAGTGCACTAGGGGTATATGCTCCCTCTCATTGGAATGAACCATAATCCCATGTGCTCCAATACAACTCTCTAATAAAAGTTTACATTTAATACTGTTGACTTTTCACACATTTTTTTTTCTTCTATTTACATAAATAACTAGTGAAAATATTTACCTAAGAACCAAATAGATAATTAAAATTTTCATTTTTATGTAAAAGTTATTCCACGAAAAATATTTTCTATATAAAAATATTTTACATGCACCAAATAGACCCTTATTTCTTGACCTTTCGCTGGTGGAGATTTCATTCTGCCTTTCTCAAGAAGTTCTCAAACAATTGTCTAAAGTTGAGTGAAAGTTATTGACAATGACAGGCATGATCATCACTGGATTAGCAGAGGTGTAAGCTGTGCTATGAAGCCAGTGAGTGCTAGCCATTAATGATATATTGTTATCCTTTGTTTCCAATTTGTTTTCTAGAATTAGTCGTACATATATATACTAGGGTGAGCAGGGTGCATTGAAAAGGAAAGAATAACAGCAGTTGCGATAGCTATTAGTTATGCATTCCAGACCTTGTAGTTTGGTTTGTATGTTTAATCTCAGCCATTTGTTAATTGGGGCCAGGGGCGGACCTACCTTATGTCCAGTGGGGTCCTGTGACCCCACTGGATAAAAAAATTTATATTAGGAGTACAAATTTTCACCATGGGTGACCCCACTGAATTTATGTGAGTGCACCATTAGGACCCCACTGAAAAAAATTTCTGGATCCGCCACTAATTGGGGCAATATTTTCTTTGCCGTATTTATGTATCCAGCGTAAAGATGCTTAACTGAATGGAACACATCATGTTTTCTGGGGAACGAAGATATTGGATGTCTCTCTTTGGTGACACTTATGATTAGTTCTTACTCATTCAAGTGATAGAGCAGCAAGAGTTCACCCAAAGGTGTAACAAAAAAATAAAAGAAAAACTTACAAACGCTTTAGAGCTGTGAGGTTGGCTATAGAAGCAGGAAATGGGCCTTTCAAATTGCTAGAAGACAAGTTTTCTGCAAGACGATTAATTACCATGTCACGTCAGTTCACGCTATAAGAATTGCCCATGTCTTAATTAGTGATAATTGTGGATCTAACCGTACGTCTTAAATAGACACTCACAGAGAAATTATTCTAGAGTTTTCAGAGGCATCAAAGCTGCAATCCAGGCCTTCCCACGTGAACTGTTGTGGAGCACATGGATCACCTTCCCAGTTCTTTACCACTTGATATGATTCTTTGATGTTCAGGATAGCAGTAACTGTCGTCCAACCAGGTACAGGAGTAAGAATGCATGTATACTAGTCTAACACCAACATGAAGGTGGCCAATAAAGATTAAAAGTAGAAAGTATCAGCAAGAGATTGGTTAACAGCCCATTTCCAATTGTTATTCTATGATTTGACAATAGAAAGTTATCATGTTACAAAGCAGTACCGTTCATCTTTTTTTTGGTATTTCTATAGAGAACTTATACTCGGTTCTAAGTACATCATTCATTGACTTTCCAACCTCAAATTGAATGGTTGAGCTAGGAGAGAGAAAAGAGTGTGTAAAAAAAATATAGGCACTGTGATGTTCCACTTGTTATAATAATAAAAAATATATGGGATGGTTACTGGTTCTATTTATAATTAATGGACGGGTTACGTGTGGGCCTTATTCCCAAGTTGGCCCAAGCTTAACCCTCCATTGGAGACACCTGTACGAAATGGCGTAGATGGGAGCCATTCCACCTTCTCCACTTGTATCTATGTTTTTTATGCATCTCCTTCTCGCTGCTACCTCTCTCTCCCACTAGCTTCTATGACGACTCACCTTGGCCTCCATAAGGTCTCTTCTCATTAACATCTCTTTCACTCACCCTTCCAACTATACGGTATTTTTTGTTGCATTTTTTCAAGGAAATAGTTTAATGATACTGTTTAGTAACACACATTTTAACACATCAATTAAAATGCACCTATGAGGTGTTTTTGACTTTCTCCTTACAGCTGCAGACGTGGCACATTTTTATTAATATGTCACTTAGTGTTACTAAATGATATTACAAAATCGTTTTCCCCTTTTTTAACGACGTATCGAAGTGCAGTTGAAGTACTCCCTGTATTGACGTGCAATCATAATTTCTCGGCATCCGACAGTGGCTTTACCTACACAGCCCCCAAACTAATACTCATGCACTCCAATGCTCGGTTAAGAAAAGGCTGGATCGCAAGTTTAATGATTTTTATGTTACCATGTAAAAGCTTGTTGAGAATTCACTAAGGTGGCACACCTATCAGAAATGTGCCACTTGTTCTCAGGGGTTTAAAACAAATAGGGTTGGGGGTTATATTAAAAATCCTCAAGAACAATGTGGCACACCTCTAATAGGTGTGTCCAACTTAATACATGCACTAAGTATTTTTTGCTTGGGGACTAATTTACAAAGAAAAATAGTTTAATAACACTATTTGGTAACACATTAAAATAACACATCAATCAAAGTGTATCACAATCTCATCATTTATGAAATATTTTTAACTTTTTATTTCAATTATCGACGTGACACAATTTTAATAGTGATGTTATTAAATGATGTTATCAAATGATGTTACAAAATTATTTCTCATTTACAAATGGACAAGCTATATGACTAAGTAAAAGTCAACACGACACGCAATGGGCTTGGATTCAGTCTTTCCCTCCCCCTCCCCTCTTTTCTTTTCTTTGACACAGACGACATATAGAAAAGGACATCATATATAATTTTAAAGTGGTCTTAACCGTACAGCTGGAGGTTGCCATCTAATTTGATAACACAACCTGTAGATATCCGCAATAAACAGTATCTATCGAGTGTTTCAATCTAATCGAGGTAATGTCATTGGTTGACAAACATAATTATTAACGTCAATTTTTTGTTTGTAGCCCAGTGGGCTGGGAACCCAGCACCGTGGCCCCTCTCTCCTATACCCACCCCATCCTCCCCCTCGGTGTCTTGCTGTTAGGCATAACATAATAACGGAATCGTTGACTTCGGAAAATTGCTAACCTATAGGTTCTCCTGTCCCCTCATAATATACCTCTAATGAGAAATGCTATGCTAGCACGAAGAGGAGGGGTCACATCACTCCACAGCGCGTCACTTATAGAGGGACGAGGTCTCACATATATTTATATATCATTTTTTATACTAAATAATATATATAAATATCTATATAATACATATAAATGATGATTTAGTATGTACAAATAGTATAATAATTATTTTATTTGTATGTATTATTATGTTATTTATATATATTTTATATTATTATTTGTGTTTATTTATGTGTATTTTTATACTATTTGTATATATTATTATGTTATTTATGTGTATTAAATTACTATTTATATATATTATTTAAAATTTTAAAAATAACATATTATATACATTTAGAATCACACCCATCCACATATGACCGCGGGCGCGTACTATCAACATTACTCATATCTAAATTGGTTACCCTTCAATAAGAAGAAAAATTGAACAAAATACTGAGTGGTCCCCGACGGAGGAGGAGGAGGAAGAGGAACGCGGGCCAGAAGAACTCACCGTCGCGTTCGTCTGTGGGCAGCTGGGTCATCTGCTGCAAGGTGTAGACCTCGAGGGCGTTGAGGATGGGAGGCAAGGTGGAGTTGCCCGTCGCGGCGAGGGAGTAGGTGTATGTCCCTCCCTCCCCCGGTTTGCTGGTGTAGAGAACCCCCGCCTGCAGGTACTTCGGCCTGTACGCCTTGAACCAGAGGTCGGTGTTCGTGTAGTACACGTCGAACACCCTCGACTCGTTCGCCCTCAGCTGCTGCAGCTCGGCGAAGTGCATCATCAGGTAGATCTTGTCACCCAAGCTGCTGGCGACTGTGAAGTTGAGACGCCCAGAAAGAGACGTTATCGTCACCGCCGTCCCCATGACCGCCGACGGCACTGGGAACTCGCCACTTGGTTCTGGTTTCACTTGGGCGGTGCTGTTGCTGCTTATGGGCTTCCACCCTGTCTGGCTATCGGGCGTGTACCAGATGCGGTCGTAGGGGTCGTCGGGGTACCTGCAGTACTCACAGCAACTCGCCAACAATTAATACTTCCACTTCACGATCGATCACCTTCACCGCCCACTGATAGATCATTATAACGAACGGTACTCAAGTGAAGAACAAGAATTGATGTGGAGAAAGACGAGGTCGGCGTCACCTGATCTGGGCGTTGCGTTGTCCTCCATAGTTGTACCGGCCCTGATGGAGAACCAGCGACTGGGAAGCGTTCACCAGCGAATACATGGAATCAGCGAGAGGCCGTAGCTCCAGCGTCGATATGAAGGGCGTCCCAGCGGTGTCGTTCTTCACCAGACAGACCTGCATGGAGACGGCGGGTGCGACGGCGATGATGTCCACCAGGAGGCTGTCGGCTCTCACCCTCTGCCAGAAGTTGACGCCGAGGTAGAGGTTGAACACCGGCGGCTGGTTCAGGCCGTCGTAGTTGCCGTACACGAAACCCGCCCTCACCAGGTACTTGCCGCCCTGACGCACGGGCAGCGTGTAGCAGTTCCGGGTGCCGTTGGGGAAGCTCCGGAGATCGCCGTACCGCCGCAAGAACTTAAGGTTGTAGTCCGAGGAGACATTCCTGTTGACCCCGGTGCCGATGTAGGGCTTGTCCGGCGAGTAAAACATCCCCGTGCTATCCCGGTAACCTTCGCCGGCGTGGCCGCAGTCTATGCTTATGAAGCCTGCTAGAACGAATAAAATCTTGTGAATTCAGAAGAGAACCAGACACACACACGCACTTTCTCTCTCTCCGGATCTTTTGATCCCGATCTCACTAACACTAGTGAGAAATGGGGAGTTTTCTTTTCGCGTACCTGCTGTGGACTGGCCGTGCGCAGAGGTAACCACTGCGAGGAGGCACAATAGGAGGGTCGACAACGCCATCGAGGCTGCCGCCGCGCCCCACAGGCTCCGCCGTCCTTTTTCTCTTAGAACCTGTCTGATGAGGAGTACCAAGGGAGGCCGTCCCTGCTCAAGCTGTGCGGATGTTGCCCGAGCCGCTGTGATTGTTTTTGGAAACGGGATCCTCTAGAGCCCCTGCAGGAGCAGTACTACATGGGTGGGATGATTTTTTATTTTTTAACCTGTGTATATATAAAAATGTAATTAAAATCAGAGTTTAAAAAATAAAAAACTATCCCACGCCATGGTACTGATGGAGTCCCCTCGTGCAGGGGACGTTGAGGTCCCGGACTGCAGGAGGGCCACGCCTGCTGACGACAGGCCAAAGTCGTCGATCGGTTGGGTTTAAATTCCTGTCCCCCGCCTCGTAGGTGTTAGGCGGTGGG
>CM024756.1:13045209-13150041 GCA_014218235.1 Colocasia esculenta
AGTGCCTGTGCTGCCTCGGGTGGTTTCCGTGGCCGGTTTGTGTGTCGGTGTGTGCCCCAGGGCAAGCTTTGCCCTTAGAACCTTCTGGTAGGGAACGCGGCAGGTTGCCTCCCTGCGTTCAGTGACCAAAGGTGACACCTTCGTGCCGTGTCCTGGCAGCGGTGCCAGGAGGGTCGCGTCTGTCTAAAAATCGATTGACTGGTGGTCAATCGATTATTAGCAGAGCGGCGGGTTTCCGTACTGTCCGGTGGTGTTCCGAGGTTTTGGCTCGCTAGTGCATGTTTTCTTGGTCGATGACCCATTTTGAGGGTCCGTGCGTGCCTCTCGCTTACCGGGCTTGTCGTGTGCTACAAGCCAGCGATTCGGCGTGGTTCTTGTTGTGCTGCCCCACCTGTTCGCCCGATGCTTGGCACTTGAGGGCTTGTCCCGTTCAGAGGTTATCTCCGTTTTCTGGGACCCCCATCCTCGGAGTCCGTTGAGGGAAGTATCCGGGCTACGAGCGTGCTCGAGTTGGCAGCCCACGTGAGCAGACTCTAGAGCTGAGGGGAAAACGAGGTTTGGACAGCGGCGCTGAGTCGTTTGTAGAGCTCTCTTGTCTGGGTCTGGGACGCCGAGGGGTTCGGAGTGCTTTCCTGGCACAGACCAGACAGTCCTTTGTCTCACTGCCTCTCTCTACGTTGGTTCCGAAGCCATGTAGTGGTGCTAGGCGTGGGGCTGCAGCTTGGCCAGGCTGTGGTGTTGGGTGTGTTGTGTGTTCTATGGCGGCTCTGTCTCCCCTTGTGCAGGGGCGGAGGCAGGAGCTAGGCTAGCGAGCAGAGCGTGCGGACTGCGGGTCCCCCTCTTGGCTGCTAGCGGCAGTGGCTTGGTTACTGTTGTTATGACGACGTTTTCCTCACGATGTTTCCGAGTGTGCCTCGTTGCCCTAGCTTGCACGGCGGTTTTAGCCTGGCTGTGCTTAACTCCCGTGGGCGTTGTTGGTCTGGCCTTGAGCAGACCCGTGCTTCTGGTGGTTCCCGCTTCGGTGTTCTCTCGATTCCGTGGTCCCATTCTTGGGTGCCAGCCCGTGATGGCACCGGCGTGTGTAGCTTCCCGACCTGGCAGTGTGTCTGGGGTCCGGGGTGGTTCTACTTGTGGGCCCTCGACCTTGTAGAGGTCTGAGGTGGTCGTGCTTGCAGTGAGACGTCGTTCTCACTTGGTTGTTCCGTGGTCTCGGCAGGTGTGCTGAGCACTGCTTCCACTTTGTGCCCGAC
Source organism: Colocasia esculenta (assembly GCA_014218235.1). Taxonomy (NCBI): domain Eukaryota; kingdom Viridiplantae; phylum Streptophyta; class Magnoliopsida; order Alismatales; family Araceae; genus Colocasia; species Colocasia esculenta. The sequence continues at coordinate 13,046,460 of CM024756.1, forward strand.
TCCGTTGGTTTCTGCAGGAGTCGTGTGTGTGCCACGGCCTTGGTTGGTGGTCGTGACGTTGTACTGTTCTCTTTCACTACTTAGTAGTACCATGCTGTAGGTAATCCGTACTGGGCCTTGTTCGCGAGGCTCACCCCCCCCCCCCCTACCTCCTTCAGCTAGGGGCTCGTCGTCGCGGGAGCTCGATGTCAGACGGGTTGCAGAGGCGGTTGTGGTGCCGTGTTGTTGTCAGAAGCAGTGAGAGCGAGGGTTGTGAGCTCTTGTACTTGAGTGAGCTGAGAGTTGTGTTTTACAAGTCCTCGGGGTATGCCCCTTAAGGACTGCACCTTTTCTCTCGTACTTGTGCTTTTGCTTGGGACGCGTTGTACAACCCTTTTGTATAATGTACAGATTATTATAGTTATTTGAACTCGGTACATATCTCACTAGACTTTTTCATATAACCCTTCCGGGTCTTCGGATCCGTGGGTGGCGACGCGACCCTCGGGGTCCCTAGCGCGAGAGATCGGTCATTACAGAAGAATCTGAAATCTGTACAGCTTGTGCAAAAGGGAAGCAAACCATACTGATGAACAGTCTATCCCCATGTAATTAAAAGTAATTACATTTTTATTTTGGTGATTAACAAAATCATATTATTATGATAATTATCCAATCCACTGTCAACACCAATGAGCTCTTGAAGAAGTTTGGATTCGAAAATTCCAACCCACTGTCAACACCAATGAGCACTTCAACAAGAATGGACAGTGACAAAGATGGTAAGAAAGTAGATCAAAAGATCTATAGAGGTATGATAGGTTCTCTACTTTACTTAACTGCCAGCAGACATGATATACTATTTAGTGTATGCATGTGTGCTAGATATCAAGCAGACCATAGAGAATCTCATTTAATTAATGTCAAAAGAATTTTCAGATATTTATCTAGAACTCATGATCTAGGTATCTGGTATCCAAATCATGTGAAGTAAATTTAGTAGGGTACTCTGATGCTGACTATGCTGGATGCAAACTAGATAGAAAAAGCACCAGTGGTTGTTGTCAATTTCTTGCAGGATGCTTGACATCCTGGTCCTCCAAGAAGCAGAATTCAGTAGCACTCTCAACAGCTGAAGCTGAGTACGTGGCTGCTGGAAGCTGCTGTACACAACTCCTATGGATAAGCAACAACTTGAGGACTACGGAATGCACATCAAGTCAATTCCACTATTATGTGACAACACAAGTGCCATAAACTTAACCAAGAATTCAGTACAGCACTCAAGAACCAAACACATTGAGGTTAGATATCATTTTATTCGTGATCATATAGCTAATGGTACTATTGAATATCCTTTATTGACACAAATAATCAGTTGGCAGATATCTTCACAAAAGCCTTACCCGAAGAGAGGTTCACTTCTCTCGGAAGGGAATTAGGCATGTGTAAATTGTGATAGATGTATCTGTTAAATACTAAAATATTAAATTTCGGAGCCCAATTAATTATTCTCTTTGAAGTGCGCAAAAAATTATCTCAATTACTTCTCATTTATCCTTCTTGCGTAAATTCTCCTGTCGGTTCGTTTTGTGTAATTCTTTATTTCTTTCAAACTGGAGTTTGTCGTTTTCCGCCATAAAGGCGCACCTCTTCAAAAAGGGGACAGTTATCTTCTATTTTCATAATCCTGTAATCAGTATGAGAACGATTCGTCTCCCCTCTTTATCTCTTCGTTCTCTTCCTGAGGCAATAACCCTTCGCCCCCGGCATCAACTTCCACCAGATTTGAAGTTTTCAACCTCTCCTGCCAGAAATTTCTTGAGGGTTTCTCCTTCAACCACCCTTCCAGACCTCCAGAACCTCTTCTTGCTTGATTCCATGGCCTCTTCAACTGTTTCCGGCAGTGTTGGGGGTTACGGAGCTGCATTCCTCATCGCAGAAGAGCAAGCCAGGTTCGCTTCAGTCAAGGCAAAGCTTTGCGGGCACAAGGCAGTGGATTTAGCAGACTTGGAGAAGAACGGAATGGGCAGTTTGGTTGAAGCTCTACAGAGGCTGAAATGGACGAAGATTGCAACCCTTTCTGATGTAAGTTATCCAGATCTTGTTATGCGTTCTATGTCTGTCTGAAGACAGAGGAGGATGGGACCCTGACTTCTATGGTCAAGGGAACCCAAATCAGAATCACCAGGGAATTGTTAGCATCTCTATTTGAAGTTTCTGCTTCCGGTCGCAGTGGAGTCCACACTGTGGATACTCATGTCAAGGGTTTGGGAATAATAGGCCCGAGTATAGGTTGAAGGATGGAAAGCTGGATATTAACCAGCTCAGTGCCTTTAACAGGCTTCTGCATTTCATAATTTGTCAGATCATTGTGCCTAGGAGTGCAACTTTCTCCTCTTGCACCAAGGCTGATCAGACTTGATGTACTGGGCTATCCAGAATCAGGAAATTAACTCTGCAAAGTTGATAATTGAGAGAATGAAGTTTGCAAGGTCTCAAGTGTGGGATATAAAAAGCAAATGAACATCTCACTACCATATGCCCATCTTCTGACCAAAATCTTTCATCATTTTGGAATAAGTGTAGTGGGTGATGTATCTGAAAAGATGGGCCAAGCCATTAGGTCCAGAAATTTGAGAAAAAGTGGTTTTTCTATAGTAAATGGTGTGTGGTCCAAAACTGGTGCGGTTGAGGGTGAAACCATCCTTGGTGAAGCCCAAGATGACCTAGAACCATAGCAGAAGCAGCAGCAGTATCTGAGGCAGCAGCAGCCAGTACCAGCAGTAGCAGAAGAAGCAAGCAGTAGAAGGATTGAGGACATTCCTCCTGAAGACATTGAGCCCATTGGGCAATTCTCAGAGGTTCCTCTTCCATCTTCCCAAGTAGGCAGTCTACTTAGGGATGCACTGGACTCCATCTCTCAGGGGAGCCAGTTGCACATGAGCCAAGCTTAGAAAAATTGTGGCAGAGGTCCCCACAGAAGATGTAGTCATGGAAGAAGCTCCAGTCAGCAGGAGCAAGTCCAAGTTCAAGAGGATGTTGAAATGGAAGATGCTCCCATTGAGGGGGAGCAGTCAATGACAGAGGAGTTTCAGGGAGTCAGTGTTGTGGCATCAAGCCACACTGAAATTCATTCAGAAGTCCTTCCAGTTCAAGAAGAAGCAGCAGCAACAGCACAATCTGAAGTTCCCATGGAAAGTGTGCATGCTGAAAGGGAAGCTGAAGTTGAGAAGGGCAGTGAGACTCAGGGGGAGGGAAATGAAAATCCCCGAGAACCAGTTAAGAGAAGGTGAGACTACCAGTTCCTCAGATTCTGAGGATGACCAAGATCAGCAGCCTCAAATGGACAAGGCCCAGGAGAAAGGAAAGCAGCAGAAGTTCCAGATGTCCCTCTCCTAGCAGACACTCCTTATCAGAGACAGATGAGGCAAAGAGTCGTTATAAATTTGAAGCCTGTCATAGAAAGATTGGATGCTCAAGGGGAGATCCTCTGCTCATTGCAATCCGATGTAAATTCCATCTTCATGAGCCAGGCCTCCACATCCAAGGAGCTGTCTCAAGTAAAGAATGCTGTAAGATGGTTCAATAAGGAGTTAGGAAGCATGAAGACATGCTTTCAGAGATTTTGAAGCAATTGGAGCCCAAGCTCCTCCTCCTCCTCCTCCTCCTCCTCCTGCTGATCAAAAAAGTGAAGAAGGTGTTCCAAAGCCATCAGGGCCAGATGAGTAAGAAGCAAGGCCATTAGGGCCGGCAACAGCTAATCTACCAGCAGAGGTCAGTGGTTCAGGGCCATCAGGGCCAGATGAGCAAGCATCAGGGCCTTCAGGGCAAGCTGAGGTCAGTGGTTCAGGGCCAGCTGAGAAGGTGTCAGGGCCATCAGGGCCTTTGGAGTCAGAATCTGTGCAGCTCATAGCTGAAGAAGCAGAAGTTGTAGCTCCTGAGCCCCCAACTCCTTCCTCCACTCAGACCCCTGTACCTTCATCACCACCTTCATCATCCACAGCTCCACCTACACCTCAAACTTTCAAGAAACCACAACCTAGAACCATCTCATCACCTACACCTTTTCTTTCACAATCCACTTCATCTCCTGCATCTTCAACACCCATTTCTCCACTCCACCTATTTTGAGGTTCCTCCAGTGTCATCATCAGCTGGAGTGTTAGACCCCCGAATTTTTATTCTCTTTTATATATGTATGTATATGAATGGTGTGTTGGGAGTTCGCTTGTTGTGTGCATAGCATGCGTAGTTCATTGTGCCTACTAAAGTTTTATACTTCTCTTGAGCATGAGCATATACGTATATATATATATATATATATATATATATATATATATATATATATATATATATACACGTGTATTCGCGTAGAAGTGAGCAATTAGCTAAATTAAGAAGTAATATGAATGTTCTCTGTTCTTTTCCAAGAATCTTAGACTTAGAATGATTGAGTAATATTATGTATGTATTTTCTAAATAATGAAGAAGATCCTATACTACCTATTTCATGGAATTTTGTATGAGAGTATATGAAGTACATATGTGTATGTACGTATGTATGTTACCTTTGCGTGTGACAATGTATACCTAATTCTTCATGCATAACACCTTGGTGTACTTTTAGACCCCGAATTTTTATTCTCTTTTATATATATGTATGTATATGAATGGTGTGTTGGGAGTTCGCTTGTTGTGTGCATAGCATGCGTAGTTCATTGTGCCTACTATAAGTTTTATACTTCTATTGAGCATGAGCATATACGTATGTATATATATATATATTGTATGTATACGTGTATTCGCGTAGAAGTGAGCAATTAGCTAAATTAAGAAGTAATATGAATGTTCTCTGTTCTTTTCCAAGAATCTTAGACTTAGAATGATTGAGTAATATTATGTATGTATTTTCTAAATAATGAAGAATATCCTATACTACCTATTTCATGGAATTTTGTATGAGAGTATATGAAGTACATATGTGTATGTACGTATGTATGTTATCTTATGCGTGTGACAATTGTATACCTAATTCTACATGCATAACACCTTGGTGTACTTATGTATGCATGAGTATGTTTAGTTGTAAACATGGTTCATTGCATGGTTTAGTTAATGCGTACATTGTACTTCGTACATTGCATGTACATAAAGAGTTCAAGCATGGTAGGTGTATTTAGTAGTTTATATTGGGATTCTATACTCCTCATGAATAGCATGCATGTATTTTATGATAATTAGGTGAGAATAGTCAATTGGCTAAATCATGCATATAGTGCATATTAAGAATCCTATGCATATAGTACTTAAGCAATGTTAGGTAAAGTTGTGCAAGTTAATCTAATTACCAGTGTGCATGTTGTATCCATCTATTTCAAGCATAATGTACACAAGTATGCTACACCCGTGTGTGTATGCATAGGTAGATGTCTACGTACATCTTATCTTAGTGTATTCATGTATGCTTGTTTATGCCTAGGTATAAATGTTATTGATTGCCCGTGTAGTAATATACATATTATACCTTATACCTTGTATGCGTATGAAGATATTCATGTGCGTGTTGTTATCTTGATGTACCTATGTATGTATGTGTAGGATTAGTAGTAAATATTGGATGTTTACATGGTGTAGTGGTGTATACATTATACTACATAGGTTTCATGTGCATGTATGAGTGGACTAAGCATGGTTCTGCATGATTTTAAGTTCTGGCAGAAGAGTGTCTGGGCGTCAACATGGATGGACACCCATGTTATGTCAGCGTCCATATCGACGGACGCCAACCCTAATGTAGCCGTCCATGGATGTGGACGTCAATATCTCTAATTTTCTGTGCGCAGCAGAGCGCAGAGAGCACTCATTGGGCCATGCTTCTGATTGGGGAGATGTCTTCTCAACGTCTCTTACTTGTCCCTTCAGTCCTACACGAGCCCCTCTTGCCCCCTTATTCTATAAAACACCTCTCTTTGCACCTAGAGAGCTCTCTTGGCTCATTTTCTAAAAGAAAAACCCTAGCTGAGAGAAGAGATGAGGGACTGACCTTGGAAGGCTTAGATCCGGCGACTGGAGGCGTTTTCGGGTGAGCTTCTACAACAAGGAGGAAGGCCATACATAGAGAAGGCTTCCCTGGCGTTCGACTGCGGCTTGCAACCCCTTGGAACCTGGAGCAAAGGATTTCTGGAGGCTTCTTGGCAAGTGCCAAGGAGAGCTCCATCAGCTATTTTGATCCGTTTAGAGGTTTTTCTTCAGGTAAGTAAACCCTAGGTCTTGAGCCTAGACATGTCCCCTAAGTCTCAGGAATTTTGTGGATCTTAATTCGTGTCCTGGAGCCCCTATTTGAATTTTTTTCCAAGCTCGGTCTGTGTTCTTACACATACAGGAACTTGACGGCAAGAGACCTTGCCGTCAAGTGCATCTGTTAACGGCATGCGATAATGCCGTCAACACCTGTACACGGCCAGGTCATTGACGTTGAGTTCGTCAGGACAGAACCGTTAACTGTTTTCTCCCTTAAATGACTATTTTCCATGTGTTTCTCGCGATGAGGATATACTGTAAACCCTATACATTATGTAAGATATCTATTGTGGTGTGTGGATGGTTATTGAGCATGGTATGAGTAATGCAATTTAATTGCTTTGCGAAAATGCATGTATGTTAAGGCAATGACCTTCTTGACTCACTGTTTGGATGATTTAGTGAGGGTCGGAAAGTGTTAAATGTTGTGAGCCATGTATGCATGCATCAGTTTATTCCCTGCAATTTCTATGATTTTTCCCATGTTTATATGATTTGTTAGAATTCATGTTTTGGGAAATTAGAGAACATGTGTAGGACTGCTAAATTCTCTAGTAATTGTGCTTTGTGCAATAAATACGGGTAGAATTTCGTGCAATACATGCATGTTAGGTCAGGGCTGAGGCATGTTAAATCAATTGTTTATGCTAGATTTCCATGCTAATAGGGATTTCAAATAACATGTGAAATGGATGTTTGATTTTCTGTAAATTCGTTTGAGTTCAGAAAAATCTGAAACCTTGCATGTAGAATCCTAAACCTGAAACCAGTATGTGGTCAAAGTTTCAGGTCATTTGGACAATTATACAGTGCAATATGAAATTTCCATGCAAAATGCGTGACTAATGCAAGCTATTATGAAATGATTTGGTTTCTGAACGATTTAACCTGATTAATGAAACTTCCAGAATGTTAATTATGGTCATCGGTAATAGTATGATTAGGAGAAAAACAGAGTCACATTGTGCATGAGAAAATGAAGGAGATGTGAGTGTTATGTGTAAAATACGTGTTAAAACTCGGCATGAGTAAAGTGTAAAAGTTATGCCTATGTGACACTGCTACCCTAGAGGCATCGGGAGCCGTATATAGAAAAGTCCCTATGGAAGGCTCCATGTGATGTAAGTTTGTCCCAAAGGCATTGGGAAAACCCCGGAGGTGGACAAGTACCACTGGATAGGGTGGAGAGGGCTTCTCCCGGTCTGCGCAGTTACCAAGATTCACCGCTGCATTGCCTAGGTGGTGAGTATGTGTATGAGTTGTGTCATGCGTGTGTTATGAGTTGTGTTATGAGTTGTGTTGAGAGCTGTGCTAAGGAATGAGCACGAGCTATGAGATATTTGTTAGTGTCCTCTACTGGTGGTTAGGACTACGTGTCATGGCAAATTGTTTAAGCAATGAAAAATGAATAAAGTGTGAAATATGTGAACATGGCATGTGGTAAGTGCCCATGATGCACGTGGTAAGTGAAATCGATGTGATACGTGATAAGTGAAAGTGGTAGAGTAAATGATGTGGAAACGTGTAAATTGTGTAAGTGTGAACATGTGTACATGTCAATGTGTAAAAGTGAACAATGTGAATGAGTAAGTGTGCAATCATGTGGGATAAATGTGTTAGATTGTGAACTTATGATATATGTCATGAAAGGTTAAATGCATATCCAAACAGCAACCTAAATGTATGCAAAACGATGTTTCACATGTGTAAGAATGAGTAGAATCCATATTAGGAACTTCCCTTCCAAACATATGAGAATCTCACGTTAATTGCTATCATGTTGTGATTGAATTGTATATATATATATAGCTCTCACGTGAATGAAATGGTAGTGAGCATGTAATAGGATTTTCACGTTTGCAAAAGGATGATTATGAATATGGCAAATGCATGAAAAATATTTGGATTCCATGCTAGTTGAAAGGCTCAATAGTATAAAAGTTCATACTTAAGTGCTCATGGATTGCTAAATGGTTTCACCATGTTTTAACCTTCAAGTCATGCTACAAATGTGAAACTATGTGCATGTGATTTTATTATGTTAAAACAGCAAGTAAATTGTATAAATAAATACAAAAATGTCATGTGAAAAGAAAGTAGTCATCGTGCTAGCTTGTTCTTTTCTTTACGCTCAATTGTATGCTCTAGTAGTAGAAATATCTATGAGTTAAAAGAATGTGTGGACGAATCATGCTACATGTTAAGTGTATTAAATAAGTGCATGTGTATGATGTAATGCTCATGATTTAGAATAGAATTATGGTAGACTAAAGCATGCTCCTGTGAAGATAATATGTATTGCTAGTTGAAAGTAAGGACCATGAGTACCTTCGTGATTTGATGATAGTGTGCATCTCTTTAATGTTAATGCCATATTGTGAGTGTGACATGTTTAAGTTTAAGACTTGGTTTGCTTGCTGAGTCTTTGGACTCACTCTTGCTTCGGCGTACAGGTTGACAGGTATCGGGTTCTAGAAGGAAGCTTAGTGAGGATCGTCATTAGAAGACTATTTTGTGGAGCTGTTACTAGTTGTACTTTCATTTTTTTCCTAGCACGAAAAGGATTATTGTATGGACAATATTTGGACAATGTAGTTCTTTTATCTTGTATTAATGTGGACATTGTCTTTCTATTTCGCTATTTAGATTGTGGAATGTGTGTTGGTGATGGGTAAGAGTTGAGTTATTTATTTTATTCCGCTGTACTCTATTGCTATCCAGGTACATATCAACCTATCGACTAGTGTTGGGTACATGTCCCACTGTGACGACGCCCTTTATAACCGATGGGGATTGGTATAATCGTACCGGTATGAAGAGGGTCGTTACATGGAGCCTCCTCTTCTTCTGGTCCACCATCCTCAGGACCATCATATATCCCTCCTACTACCTCCCACTCCCTTTTACATTCCTCTCCTCCATCCTCTTTCATTACTATAATTCCTGAGGGTGCTCAACTTGAATCTCCCTATCTTGGGAAAATCAAGGATGAGTTTGAAGAAGTCATCCTCCGGTCTGTACTGAAGGTTGGGGATCATATCCATAGGGCAGACTCTTCTAGTTCTGCTCCTAAAAAGAGGAAAATTTCATCCACCTCCTCTCTTTCCTCTGAACCTCTTCATCCACCTCTGTGGTTTTCTCTCACAGTGGACAACAAAAATAAACCACTGTATAGAGAATATCTGTTTGCCACCCTTGTCAACCTTCCTTTTCTTAATCTCTCAGACCATTTAAATGTCATCTACCTTATACCCCTCTCACTAAAACTGAAAAATCCAAAATCTTTTCTATTGCTCATTCCAAGACTAAAGAGCAATGGGCTAGGGGGCACAGAGAGCTGTACAAAAAACTTGTTTTGGCTAAGTCTACTAGATTTCCCCCAAGGGACCATTCCCTGACTCTCTCAGAATGGTTCCAAATTCATCACAAGCATTGTTGGGCCCCATTTATTCAGAAGGAGATCAAGATGGCCAGGCATTTTCAACTCTTCAACAACTATAGATATGTCCATCAACTCCTTGAGGTCCAATTCAGCCAGTTTAAGCAGGCCATAGATGCACTTGGTTCAGCCGACGCCCACTCTGAAGCTATCCAAGTGGACTTTGCCACCCTTCAGGTGCCAGAGGAAATCTTGCTTCCACCTATTCACTCTATGGTCATGGACTCTTCTGTTGGGTCTATCATCTTTGAATGTTTTGCCAGGGTAATGGGCAGAATCAAGGTACAGAAGGGCTTCCAAGTGGCATTTCATATATTTCTCTTCTGAAAATACCACCAAGGCCATGTCAGTGCTGAGGTTCTAGCTCCCATCCTGTCAGAATGTGAGAGGTTGACACCTTCAGACTGGGCCAGATTTTACCCTCTCTCTGCTCAACATTTGTCAGTGCTTAATGAATGTCAAGCCAGGAAGGTCACCCTCCAATATCAAAAGCTACTTTTTTAGACATGAATTCGATTCCAGGATCCCTTCCAGATTTAGGTGAGCGTTATAAAGTCTATGTAGCCCTTTGTCAAGAGCTGAAGGCCAAGCAGAACTTCTATCCAATTTCAGTTGATCAATTTCTTGCTCGAGCTAGTTTTGGCTCAATATCCTTCAAAAGAATCTCCCTTGACAGAGATGCCTATGCCAATTTCCTTGATGAGCAGTTGGCTCTCCATTTGAAGAGAATGGCTCCCTCCATGGGACCCAAGTACACTCTTGCCCCTAGTGTATTTCGTCAAGTTTTTGAAAAGCAGGAAGAACATGCATGGGAAATCATTTCTCATTTTGCCTCCCTCCTCTCTCTTGCCTTTTATCTCCCTGTACCTTCCCAGAATGAATGAATACACATCGTATTTCTGGTCTCATTCAGTTGTTTTCTCTTCTTCTTTGTCTTTTCCTTGCATTTTTTTTTTTGCTCATGACAAAAAGGGGGAGAATTATTGCAGCTCTGAAATATATATGGAGATCTATTTATCTGTGCTATTTGCTAAAGTTTGTTAATTTGTTAAAGTTTTTCATCACCAAAAAGGGGGAGATTGATGAACAGTCTATCCCCATGTAATTAAAAGTAATTACATTTTTTTTGGTGATTAACAAAACCATATTATTATGATAATTATCAAACCCTTAATTAAAGGTCACTAACCTATTTTCTACAAGTCTTAAGTACAGGAATTAATACCAAAGGAAAATAAGCCAAAACAGGTAAGCATCTTTACATTGTATCTACAGCATCATATTTGTCTAAGTACACATCGTTTCTCTTATAGATCATATCGATTACAGTAGAACTGTAACGATTTCTTCATAACCGTTTCATAAGTACCTTAACGATTTCTTCATAGATTGAAACTTCTTCTGATCTCAAAAGAAATCGTTCCTATAACGACTTCTTAAAGAGAGTGTAACGATTTGCTTGCATCGACTCCTTTAGTCATTGTAACGACTTGCTTTCGTAACGATTCTTTAGTCATCGTAACGACTTGCTCTCGTAACGATTCCTTTAGTCATCGTAATGATTCCTTTAGTCATCGTAACGACTTTCTCTCATAACGATTCCTTTAGTCATCGTAACGACTTGCTTTCGTAACGATTCCTTAGTCATCGTAACGATTTGCTCTCGTAACGATTCCTTTAGTCATCATAACGACTTGCTTTCATACTATTCCTTTAGTCATCGTAACGACTTGTGTTCGTAACGATTTCTTTGGTTACATAATGATTTTCTTATCACATCGATTTCTTTGGTTACATAACGATTTTCTTATCACATTGATTTCTTTGGTTACATAACGATTACATAAGTCATAAATGCATCGATTTCATATCAATCAACCAGACATATAACTTATCCTTTCAACAAATTGAATAGTCAAAATCTTCGTACTTTTTCTTCTATCAACTATGCATTTAATGAAGACTGAACGTATCTCTGCATGCATACAGATGATATCATCCATTATCGTGTCTATTCTATATGTATCCTTTTTGAACAGTAAAATGACATTACTATTTTGGTGAATATTCACACCAACGTGGACTGACAACAAGAGACAGCCTAGTTGTCTACTATTCTAGCATTTAATGTATACAGGTCTCTGACAAACATTCGTCATACAACGTTGGACTTTGTAGAAGCCAAAGGACACTTCAGAAGATCATATCTCTTTGCGTGAACAAATGGATAAAGGACTGATTGACTGGAAGCTTCCAAGTACCACTCAATCTAACGTCCACCAAAAGCTAGAGGCAACAGATACTTCAACGTCTATATTTCAAATTGAAGCTATATATTGAAGAAATGAGCTCCAGAAGCAAGATATAGAGAGAGAACGATAGCCATACAAAAACACTCTGATCATCAAGTCTTCTGCGAGTTCTCAAGAAAAAGCCAAGCCTCATTCCATTAGATTAGCTCTTTGCTCTCTGCATTGTTTGTAGATTTTCGAGAGAGCTTGTTTGGTTCTGAGAGTGAGCTTTTGTTTGTAGAACTCATTGCTCTCAGTCCCTAGCTTCAGATCTTGGCTTGTCAAAGCTTGATCTAGGGGCTTAATCTCCTGCTTACTTGTTTCTGTGCTTGTACCCTTCGTGTGTGAAGGAAGACCTGGTGGTATCCAGGGTGTGTGTGCCCTTCTGGTGTGAAGGAAGACCTGGTGGGGTATCCAGGGTGTTGTTCCTCTTCGGGCTAAGAAGAGAAGACCAGCTGACCTGGGTGTTGTAGTGTCCATAGGGGGACTGTACCCTAGTTAGTGAAATCCTGAGTTGTTACTCAGGGACTGGACGTAGGACTCCTTTGAAAAGGAGGTCCGAACCAGGATACATCTGGTGTTGTGTGATTGTCTTCTTGTGTTTGTTGTTTCTCTTCACTAACACTAACAATCTTCAAAGTGTATTTCCTTATGAATGTTTTTAGTGAACAGGTATTAGTTGATAAATTTTAAAGACCCATTCACCCCCCCCCCCCCTCTGGGCTACCTAACTGGGCAACAAATACATCATTCAATCTAAAATAATGGTAACAACCTCTAAATCATTGGAATTAATCCACATGGATCTTTTTGGACCTATAAGAACTGCTAGTCTTAGAGGAAAGTATTATGGGTATGTAATAGTTGATGACTACTCAAGATTCACTTAGGTATCATCTCTGGAAGCCAAGTCAAAAACCTTTCAAGCTTTCTTAAAATTTAGTAGAGTTGTGCAGAAAAATAAAAAACATGAGATTATAAGCATAAGATCTGATCATGGAGAAGAATTCAAGAATGAAGATTTTATCAAAATCTGTGATGATGAAGGAATAAAACATAATTTATATGCTCCAAGGACTCCTCAGCAAAATGGTTTAGCAGAAAGAAAGAACATAACACTACTTGATATGGTTAGAACCATGTTGTCAGAGTACAATCTACCAAGATATTTCTGGACAGAAGCAGTCAACACAACCAGCTACATTATCAACAAAGCTATTATGATCAAACAAATCGTAAAGAAGACTCCATATGAACTTTATAAGGAAAATAAGCCAAACATCAGTCATCTATAGCCCTTGGGTTGTAAGTGTTTCATTTTGAATAATGGTAAAATTAATATAGGAAAATTAGATGCCATAAGTAATGAAGGATTCCTATTATGATATGTTTCAAAACCTAGAGGATATAGAGTATTTAATAAGAAGATATTATTAATTGAACAAAATGTTCATGCTTTATTTGATGAAACTAACACTTCTATAAAAAAAATAGAAGAAGAAGAAGATATTGTTGAAAAATTATGCAGGGATCTAGAACAAAGTACTCTCGAAGAAAAAGATGAAGTTAAGGAAGATCCTCCACTAGAAGATCTACAACAACAAGAAGAAACTCAAGAAGGACTTCCTAGGGAATTGAGGTATCACAAAGATCAACAAAGAGATAGGTGATCCTCAAGATAGGGTAAGAACCAGAGGTATGTCTATCCCTCGTGATTTTCTTACATTTGTATCTCAAGTTGAGCCTAGGACAATTAATGATGCTCTGGTAGATGAATTTTAAATCCTAACTATGCAAGAGGAACTTAACCAGTTCCAACGCAACCAAGTATGGTCTCTTGTACCTAGACCATTTGACCATCCAGTTATTGGAACCAAACAGGTTTTCAGAAACAAAATGGATGAATCATGGGTAATTACTAGAAACAAAGGCTAGATTGGTAGCTCAAGGATATTCTCAAGAGGAATGCATTGATTTTGATGAAATATATGCCCCGGTAGCTAGATTAGAGGCAATCAGAATTGTATTAGCATATGCATGCTCTTTGAACATAAAATTATATCAAATGGATGTAAAAAATGTTTTTCTAAATGATTTTATTAAAGAAGAAGTTTATGTTGAGCAACCTCTTGGATTTGAAGATACTAAATATTCAGATCATATTTTTCGTTTAAGAAAGACATTATATGGTTTAAAAGAAGCTCTAAGAGCTTGGTATGAAATATTTAATGCCTATCTTTTATCACATGATTTTTAAGAGGTAAAGTAGATAGCACTTTATTTATTAAGAAATTTTCAGAAGGAATCTTAATTGTACAAATATATGTTAATGATATTATTTTTTGTGCTACTGATGAATCACTTTGTAAACTCTGAAAATTTTATGCATAGTGAGTTTGAAATGACCATGATGGGTGAGCTTAATTATTTTCTTGGCTTGCAAATCAAGTAGACCAATGAAGGGACTCACATTTGTCAAACTAAATATATTTCAAATCTGCTTAGAAAGTTTGGTTTTGACAAGTGTAAGCCATTAGGAACTCATATGAGCTCTGGAATAAAGTTAGATAGTGATCCAATTGGAAAGAAAGTAGATCAAAAGATCTATAGAGGTATGATCGGGTCACTACTCTATCTCACCGCTAGTAGACCAGATATAATGTTCAGTGTATGTTTGTGTGTTAGATTTCAGGTTGATCCCAAAAAATCTCATTTAAATGTTATTAAACAGATATTTAGATATCTTATTAATGCAAGTAAATTGGATCTATGGTATCCCAAATGTTCTTAGTTTAACCTGCTTGGATATAGTGATGCTGACTATGGTGGATGCAAAATATATATAAAAAGCACTAGTGGTACTTATCAATTTCTTGTAGGTTGCTTGATTTCTTGGTCCTCTAGAAAGCAGAATTCTGTAGCATTATCCACAACAGAAGCATAGTACATTATAGTTGGGAGTTGCTGCACTCAATTATTGTGGATCAAACATCAACTGGAAGACTATGGTCTCAAGTTAAATGAAATTCCAATGTTGTGTGACAACACAAGCGCAATTAATCTGACCAAGAATTCAATCCGGCATTCAAGGACCATGCACATTGAGGTTAGACATCACTTCATCAGGGACCATATAAGTAATTGTGACATTTTACTTGAATTTGTTGATAACGATCATCAATTAGCTGACATATTTACTAAATCGCTTTCTAAAGAAAGATTTTCAACTATTCGTAGAGAAATTGGTATGTACAATATATAGTATAATTCTAATTTTAACAATTCCTATTGACAGTCGAAGTAATGTCTCTCAACAGTTGAAGTGCTATCTCATGTCAATCGAAGTGCTTCCTCTTATCAGTCGAAGATCTTATTCTTAATCAGTCAAAGTCATGAAGTTTTATAGTCGAAATTTGAAAGTTGAAGTATTATAGTCAAAGTTATATACTCATTATGGGAAGAATAAATTATGCTTATCTATTCTCCTTTCTGCAAAATCAAACTCATATCACCCTTAGGACTCTTTATGAAGGCATCCTATTTTCAAGCGCTCCTGTCCTTATTATCTTTTGGACTTCAGATTGTTTCTCCTTCCTTATAATGAATCCTTTCCCTCTCACATGTATTTCACTACTGAGGAATTGCCCATTCCTTCTCGTTAAGTGACAAAAAGGGGGAGAAGAATATTGAAAAGAATAATGAGATTCCATGCACTTTGTAATTATAACAGGGGGAGAAAAATAAATATGAAAAGGGGAGCATTATTCATATTCTATGTGATTGTTTCGATTACTTTTTATTGCCTATTGTTTTGTCATTAACAAAAAGAAGGAGATTGTTGAAACTTTATTCAAACATATAGAAATCTCCTCAAATCAATACATGGAATTTAATCAATTTGTTTGATAAATAATAAATGAAAACAATGTCAAAATAATCCTTGGCATCTAAGTGATTTTGATAATGACAAAACAAAAATAAATGATAATAAATAAATAAATTGATTTGTCAATTTAATATAAAAATAATGTCCTCAAATATATTGTTTTTTTAGACTCTATCTTTTGTCTTGTGTTTTCCAAATAAACTTATTTATATCTGAAGTGTTTCTTCATTTTCATGCGAAGTCCCACTTCGGATCAACCAAAGCTTCACTTCAATTGATCGCTTTGAAATATGATTCCAACCGAAGTCTCGCTTAGCTTTATCCGAAGTCTCACTTCAACTGACAACGATATAATATATATTCCAGTCAAAGTTCATCTCCACATATATCCAAGCTTTAGTCTTCAATCGATATGATCAGTCGAAGTCTATGTTAGTTATGGATGTCCTCAAGCCAATCATAACTTGTACAATCTTGTTCTTTGATAATAATAATAAGTTTTTATATCGTTATGTGTAATTCGTTATCGTTTCATTATGAAGTCCATGAATATGCGCAATGGATATTAATTATGATGAGATCATAACAATGAGATTAATATCCTTTAAACGTATATTCTTAATTGTTCCTAGTCGGAGGATATCCGAGAAGGACATCGGATATCCGGTTAGGCTAGTACAGGTTGCACCTGCTCATATGATGAGGGTGGCTGGTCTCATAGTCACTTGTGTGGGGACACTAAGGTGAATCTGTAGGTGCTCATTAGAGAATGAGTTCACTGAACTGATCCGTTATGAATTGCTGGATGGTAATGTTACCTAACTGTCAACCAGCTAGATTCATTGTCACAGTGGCGTGATTGGTCCTTAGACCTGAGACACCAAGGACACCTTGTTGGTGGACTTCTGGGTTTTGACCTTGACTTATAGATCTCTAGCCATGAGGTCTTAATCAGTTAAGTGTTCGGATCTAGCGGAATACCTTCGAAGGTGATTGTGTGGTCAATATGGGATCGCTCGCTCTCGGTAATATGAGAGTGAATGCTCTACGGAAGGATGCCTGATAGTCCCTGGCCAGGGCAAGACTACTTATCAGAAAAGGAGTTTTCTGATATAGTTATGCGGCATCTAAAGAGTGAGTGTGCAATTTAGGGTTTGACAGTTGACCATACCCTAAGTGCACTCGGGAGCATTGTACGAGTGAAGGATTATAGTCACGTGGTAACTGATGATACAAAAGGTTCCTTGAATGGGTTGCTGAACCCCAATGCTTTCCAGGATCAAGTGGTGTTGCTTGGCACCCAACTTGATTGGAAGCCCGGTCAATTATCGTGAGACGATAATTGATTGTGTAATTAATTAATATGAGATGTTAATTAATTACCATAAGTCAATAAAGAGTTATTGAGCTAATGGGCTGAAAACTGGACTAGCAGTTGGGCCTAGAGGGTCACACGCATAAGAGTCAGAGCAGACTGGGCAAGGTGTTCTTTATAGACAATGATTGGGTTTTTATGAAAATCGTGGTGTCTATAAATATACGCTGAGAGTTAAACCCTGGGCCAAGCTCCAGGCTTAACCCTGGCCGCCCCCCTCCTCTCTCTCTCCCAGGGTGCCCCCACCCTCTCTCTCCTCTCTCAGGCACATGGTGGAGCTGAGATCCGGGAGACGGTGGAGAACGAGGAGATCCCGTCTGCGTCCGGAGCTCGCGTGGATACGTCTAGAGGCGGACACTTGAACGGCTTGAAGCACCGGCGCCTCCTGCGCCACCTCCTCCCCGGATTCGGGAGTTACGCAACCCCGCAAAGGTAAAGATGAGATCTGCCTGTGCGTGGTTTACCGCTTTAGTTCGATTCCGACGGCCGGCAACGATACAATTAGAGGGATTCGCATTTTCCGCTGCGCTCTGATCGTTTCCTTACAGTGGTATCAGAGACAGGTTGCTGGTACGTTCGGAATCGGCATCTTGTGTATGATATTCATGTTTTTTCGTCGATTCGCGTGTGCATGAGTCGCCATGTTTGTCGTGTTCGTGGGTCGCCATGGGATGTGCACTTGCCGCTTGGTACGTGGAAGGTGTTCTGGTACCAAGGCCTTCGCGAAGAACCCCTCGTGCCGTCGTTTGGCCATCTATGGAGGTCGTACGGCGCCTGCAAAGTGCCGCTGTCGCACAGGTGCAGCTTCTTGGATAGTCCAAGATATGGCGATTTTACAGGTTTCAGGGTTTTTTTCGGGGTTTTCTGGGTGCCCGGGCGAAGGGCGGCGGGGTCTGCGCCGCCGGCGCCGTCGCGGCCGCCCGGGGCGGCGCGGTGACCCCGCCACGGCCCTGCGCGAAGGGGCGGCGGCGGCCTAGGGTTCGCCACGCGGGCAAACCCAGGCGGGCGAGGGGGCGACCCCGCGGGTCGCCCCCGCGGGCCCTGGGTCCGGGTAAGTCACCGGACCCAGGGCGGGGCCCGACCACCCGCGCAGGTGGCCCGCGCGCCCCACCGGATCCGGTTGGACCGGATCCGGTCCACCCCCTCCCCTTTTTTCAAATTAAAATGTTTTTAAAATTGTTTTTAAATTGTTTAAAATTTAAAAAAAATGTTTTAAAATCCCAGAAAATTATGAAAAAATGATTTTTTGAGTTTTAAAATTGTTTTAACTCTCTGTAAATATTTTCATATAATGACCCATTACTTAATTAGTTTAAAGGAAATCTGAAATCGTTTTAGTTATTTCCTCTAATCTAATTAAGACGTTAATTGATTTAGAAATGTGATTTTTAAATTAATTAACTGTACATCTTGGCGACTTCATGCAGTAACGGTGAATGACGTTTATCTAATGTTGATTAGATGATATCCATGTTAGCTAAATTGCTTAGTTAAATGGTTTTCAAAGTATAATATTTATTTGAAGTAAAATATTTCAGAAGTAATTATGTGATAATTGCTTGTTGATGCATGTGATGTGTGTGGATGGATGGTCATGGACTTAAATATCATGTGATGATTGTTATGGTTAATGGCAAATGATGTAATTTATGAGGGCTGCGTGCCTCCCTCTCTCCCTCCATTGAATCCGGGTTGTACATTCTATCTCCCTCTTATTATGTACTCCCCTTGACTTGTTCAAGGTTCTTATTATTATCTGATGTACATTTATGGGCCTGCGAGTCCAATTTAAATATACTTGTAATTTTAAGAAGCGGATTGGCGGAGATGGAGGAGAGTACCATGCAGGACCTTGCTGGAGCTTTAAGTTACATCAAGCTAAAGCATCAAATGCGGGGCTGCCATTTGTTCACCATTTTCGTGGATTACCAACTGGCTCTGGTAATGCCACTCTAGGTTAAAGTCCATGATCATCCATCGTTTTTCTATATATATGATATGTGTGGAATGTGCTTTGATATATATAATTAAATATATGATATTCCAAATTCTATATATCAATAGCACGCAGATATAGAGACCAAGATAAAATATGTCAAAATCCCTCCTCGTTTAAATTTTAAGCCGTAGCGTAATCATTGAGAATGAATTACGTGGCCCTCCATCATTATAGTTTTAGGATTGCCATTAGATCGGGCAAGTTTGTTGTGCTATCCACAAGGCTTGCCAAATCTGATGACAGACTAAAACTATGGCATAGTGATGTCTTAAACGGGATAGAGGACCGGTGTAGCTTTGTTGTGCTATCCACAAGGGCTACATCCAAATCTATGCTCGTTACGTAATGATGGTACTGCTTAGACTGGATTTAATGACTTGTGCTATCCACAAGGTCATTAAAATTAGGGGCCAAAATAAGATTGGATATTGCAAGAGTTGCAGGTGTCAAGGGTTGACCGCTTTCAGATCATAGTATGGTTGTTGTGCTATCCACAAGATCATGCTATGAGTCTATGAGATTCAGATCCCCACTAGGAGACCGTCGGTGTCTCCCATTCTGTATATCTGAGGTTATACAGTCTGCCGGAAAATAGTGGGAGCTAATCTTGATTAAAGTCCTAATCTAGA
Organism: Colocasia esculenta; assembly: GCA_014218235.1. Taxonomy (NCBI): domain Eukaryota; kingdom Viridiplantae; phylum Streptophyta; class Magnoliopsida; order Alismatales; family Araceae; genus Colocasia; species Colocasia esculenta. The sequence goes on from CM024756.1 coordinate 13,066,361, forward strand.
TTTAATTATATTATGAACATCTACTAATTGTGTTTACATTTCCTTTATAGGCAAAAATGTCGTCAGGTAACCACTCCGTGGCATACTGGATGCCAACAGATTGACAGGCCCGAACTACTCGGATTGGCTCAGAAACCTGAAGATTGTCCTCAGGTCTGAGCGCATTGCCTATGTCCTGGGGGTGAGATCCCGCTGAACCACCCCTGATGCACCTGAAGGGGAAACGCTTGAGTTTGCGAAGTGGAAGGAGGATTCCACTCTGGCCCAATGCTACATGCTTGCCTCAATGAGCAATGAGTTGCAAAGGCAGCATGAGAACATGGATGCTAGATCCATCATGCAGCACTTGCAGGAGCTCTTTGAAGAGCAGAGCAAGGTGGAGAGATATGAGATATCCAAGGCCCTGTTCAGAGCTCGCATGGCAGAGGGGTCTTCAGTACATCTCATGTGCTGAAGATGATAGAGTGGATTGAGAGGCTCGAAGGGCTTGGTTTTCCTCTTGACAAGGAACTAAGCACGGACCTCATTCTCCAGTCACTTCCAGATTCATATCCCAGTTCATTGTGAACTTCACAATGAACAAAATTGAGGTGAGTTTAGCTGAGATGCTCAACATGCTGAAGACTGCTGAGGGCAACCTTAAGAAGGAAAAGCCCACTGTTCTCATGGTTGGAAAGTCCAACAAGAAGAGGAGAGCAGGGCAAGCCTTTAAGAAAGGCAATGCAAAGAGCAGTCTAAGCAAAAACAAAAGAAGGACATAAGCAAAGGAGAAGAAAAGGGCGAGTGCTTCCACTGCAAGAAAAAGGGGCACTGGAAAAGAAATTGCAAGGACTATCTTGCAATGAAGGCTCAGGAGAAGCAGAAGCTTGGCGAAGCTTCAGGTATCTATATGATAGATCTTCACTTGTCTATTAGAGATTCTACATCTTGGGTTTTAGACACTGGATGTGCTTCTCATATCTGCAATGATGTGCAGGTGCTGACAAGTAGAAGGAAGCTGAGCAAGGGCGAGGTGAACTTGAGGCTTGGAAACGGCACAAGTGTTGGTGCACACACTGTGGGGACAGTGAAGCTCAAGTTACCTTCTGGAGATTTGCTTTTATTAGATGATTGCTACTATGTGCCAAGTATCATTAAGAACATTATTTCTGTTTCTTGTTTAGACAGAATTGGATACATGTTTACCATTGAGAACAATAGTTGTTCAGTTTATTTAAGAAATAAACTAGTTGCTTTAGCAAGTTTGGTGAATGGTTTGTATCTGCTTGATGTCTCTTATGAAAATCTCCATGTTGATGTTTCTCCTAAGAGAAGTAAGAATAGTGTGAACACTGCCTACTTATGGCATTGTAGGCTTGGTCACATTGGCGAGAATAGGCTTCAAAAGTTGCATAAGAATGGATACTTAGATCAATTTGATTATGAATCATATGCAACTTAGGGATGTCAATGGGCCGGGCCTGGACCAGGCCTTGCTAGGCCCGACCCAGGCCCGGTTTTCTAAGAGCCGGCCCGGGCCCGGCCCAGGCCCGGGGGTAGGCCCGGTATGGGTGGCCCGGCCCGGGCCCAGAAAAAGCCCAGCCCGGCCCGGGCCCAGAAAAAGCCCAGCCCGGCCCGGCCCGGCCCGAAAAATATAATAAAATTATTGTTTTATTTATATAATTATATTTATTTTTATTTTTTCTGGGCCGACTTACAATTTAACACACCAAAATAATTTCCTTTGATGTTAGTTTCTCAATTCCTATTGTTGTTCATATTTGCTTAATCTTTCAGATGGGTTTGCAGGGCAAACTGTCTTCTCAATGCCCGGCAAACTAGACGAATAAATATTAAAAAGCCTTTATTGACATCTGTTTAGATGACTTGCTTAAAGGTAACAGATCCGCCAGCAGCTTTACGGTCAGGCTGGGTTAACATGACAGAAATATTATGACTAATGATGAGCGATAACTGAAGAGAATTGGATAAGTGCCTCATAACATGGGCAAATAGCCGCAGACAATCGATTGTGACCCTCAAAGAGGGGCATATTACTGCAAGGTAAGTAAAAATATGCTTTTGTTACTTGTCCGTAGCTTCACGCATTGCTAACATATAACATCTCAATTGCTTCTCGACAGAATCACAAACAAGCCAAATAATTTTTGACAAACCACTTGTTCATGAGGATGACTTGGATGAGCTATTAGAAGCGGCGTTTGCTGCTGATGGTGAAACATGCCGTTCAAGTGAACCTGATACTGATGGGGTCCTCTGAAACAGCGGAGGCCCAAATGGGTTCCTCTGACCTTCGACTGATCTACCTCATATAGGGAATGAGGCTCCAACGGTGTATCGAGGTGTGTGAAGATGGGTACTGTCAGCTACTCTAATGCCTCAAACTCCAAGAGAAGCTTTTGGCTGAGAGGAAGGCGGCAAAGCTGTCGACACACTTCTCTCTCTTCAACACCACCAACTTACACACCTGGAAAGAGGCAGACGTACCATAATCTTCTAGTGCCAGAGTCTGACCTCAAATCCATGGGCGCTGAGCTTCACTATTCTCTTTCTAATTATAAATTATTTTTATTTTTTCCAGGCCGGACGGGCCGACCGGGCCGAGCCACACAAAGCCCAAACCCGGCCCTATTTTTTTCCGGGCCGGGCCGGGCCGGGCCAAAAATTTGTAGCGGGCTCATTTTTTCGGCCAAGCCCGGTTAAAACCGGGCCGGGCTTCCGGGCCCGGGCCAGCCCGGCCCAATTGACACCCCTAATGCAACTTGTGAATCCTGTTTAATGGGTAAGTTGACCAAATCTCCATTTAGTGGACATGGAGATAGGGCCAAGGACATATTGGAACTAATACATTCGGATGTATGTGGTCCAATGTGTGACGGAACGTCTCGGCCAAGCTCGTTAAACCGATAACGTACTTGATCCGAGTCCGCCTCCCGCGAACGGGCCGAAGACTCGCAAGGGATACCAAAACACAGTCCGTGTAAACATAAAGGAACGCATCACACTTTAAATATATTTCACAAGTTACATAGCCATATTTCCACAAAACTAAAAAGAAGTACAAGATGCCTGGGGCATACCCCGAGGTACAACTAAAGAAAATAAACAAACTAGCTACACTACACTGCTGGAGCTGCTACTACACAGCTGGAGGTACCGACCCTGCACCGCTACGGCGCGGCTCTGAACCGGACGATGGTCGAGAAACGTCCTCCTCGCTCTCACCTGTGGGGGTAGGGGTGAGCCTCTCTAGTCACTGGCTCAGTAGGGAACTCCCCCAACACCGAGCAAAACCAAATCACAGGTACGAAAGCAGTAAACAATACCAACAATTTATAGAACAGCTAAGCAGGATATAAAAGCTGTAAAAGTACTCACCGTCTGCCGACTACGAAAACAACTGTAATAATTAAACGGCAAACCAGTACAGGTGTACAAGCTAAAGTAGAGACAGCCAAACACGAGCCACGTGAACTGGTTCGCGACACCAGAAACTGACTCGGACAAGCTAACACAGGGCTACCTCTCAGTCTCGCAGCCACGGACGAAAGGTCCAGCTGCCGCTCCACGTGAAAAGGTCAAGAAACTATGGAGACCAACTAAACACCACCACCTGCGAACCACACGGTCACAGGCCCATGCCTGGCACCTCTGGAGATCCTGGCCCGGAACTCTCTAGAGTGAGGCACTGGAAAAGGACTAGCTGGGGTCCAATACGTCTACTGGTGTCCGTACCCCAACTACGAGCGCGCTACAAGTGACTAAAGACAAACACAAGTGTCACTGTCCCACTGTCGTCTTTCCCTCAGCCGGACGTACAACTCAAGCAAAGGAGTGAGGGTGTCCAGGTCAGACGACACAGACCTCGACGGTACAACACAAGTACCGGGACAAAGCCCCGAGCTAACAGCCTGGCTCACAAAGAACCTGGGGCACCCAACTGGAGAGGTAACCACGGTAGGCGTCGTACTACTCGCCACGTACACAGAACCACGTGCACGTCACACACAAACCACGTGAAATCTCAAGTAACAACGGTCCACCACATGTGAACCCAACTGGACTCGCGTGAACAACACGCAACCTCGAAGGTAAGTAACTAACCGCATACCTGTATGCTAAACACAGAAACCATGTGCACTCAGTGCACAACAGGGGCCAACGCACCATACATTATCGATACATACCATAATCAGCTATTCTGTTCACACACATGTTGGCGGCAACATCGATTGCCGCTTATGAGAAGTAGACGGCAAGGGATCTGGCCGTTTATATCCCAGCTGATGAACCTGGCGTCCATCGATGTTGACGCCAAGATCTTCAGCTCCATTTCCTGCAGAAACCCTAAACTGATTCTATAGGTTTTCCAACCGTTAAAACAACGGTAAAACATACAAAAACAGTTCTTTTTACATGCATGAATCCTAAACAACCTAATACAGCATGCTTCGTTCACTAAATTACTCAAACCACCCATTAACCCCGCATGGTGCAACTTAATCCGAAAACACATTAACATGCTAATTCTGGTGGTTACGTCGCGTTTTAATGTTTCTACGGAGCTAACCGGGTTCGTCCCCTACCTCAGAACACGTTAAAACCTCCCGCAATCTCCCGGTTCACACCGAACCCTCCGCGAGTTCCCACGGAAATTGCACCACGCCACGGCGTTTCCTCGCGCAATTCAACAACGCCACATGTCCCACGATCCTCCAAGCACTCTTCAGTACCTGTTGGAAGCTTCAGGAACACTGGGACAAGAAGCTGGGGCAAGAGATAATGAGAATAGGGTAGGAAACCTGCCTCGGGTGACCCTATAACCTGCAGAATTCTCAGGTTGGCGTCAACCCCTCTGCCGCCAATGGCAACCGCCATCATCAACGTCCACATCTTAAGCCGCCAAGTTCATGCAGTCAACGGCATCTTACCTGGACGCCAACAAGTCAACGGCCACCCCTGGCCGCCAACTCTAACTCAACTGCAGCAGGTCCTACTTCATTTCAGGACCAAGCCTGCACTTCACCTGTTCAAGCCACACATCCACACCATACATTCCACACAACCAACTCACAATGGCCTCACAACGGCCGCCACAACCACAACACACATGATCCGCATGGATCCGAAAAGCACGCGACGTTACACAATGTCTACCTAAGCCAAGGGTGGCTACTCATACTTCATTACATTCACGGATGACTACTCAAGGTTCGGATTTGTTTACTTAATGAAGTACAAATCTGAAGCCTTGGGAAATTCCAAGAATTTAAGAATGAAGTTGAGAAACAAACTGGAAAGAGTATTAAAATCCTACGGTCAGACCGAGGAGGTGAATACTTAAGTACAGAGTTCACACAATTCTTAAAGGACAATGGTATCCTTTCTCAATGGACTCCTCCCTATACACCACAGATGAATGGTGTATCGGAAAGGAGAAATCGTACCTTGTTGGACATGGTGCAATCCATGATGAGCCGTTCACAGTTACCAGTTTCCTTATGGGGATATGCGCTAGAGTCAGCGGCATATCTGCTGAACAGGGTTCCTAGTAAATCTGTGTCTTCCACTCCATATAAGATATGGAAGGGTAGAAAGCCTGATTTTAAACATGTTAAAATCTGGGGCTGTCCTGCCCACGTGAGGAGACATGACCCAGATAAACTGGAATCCAGAACCGATAAGTGCAGGTTTGTTGGATATCCAAAAGAAACGTTTGGGTACTACTTTTACCATCCTGGTGAACAAAGAGTGTTTGTCGCCAGGAGAGCTGTCTTCTTGGAAGAGGAGTACCTTACCCAAGAGGACAATGGGAGTAAAGTAGATCTAGAAGAGGTTCTAGATCCACAAATTGTGTAAAGTCCACCAGGTGAAGCATCGGTTCCGGAACCTGTTCAGGAATATACACACATTCAGCGTAGGTCTGGTAGAGTACCTAGATAGCCTAAAAGATATGTTGGACATATCAGTGAAGGCATGTCTTATGATGAGGATGATGATCCAAAGACCTACCAAGAGGCTGTTGATTGTCCTCAGTCAGGGAAATGGCGAGATGCCATGAATTCTGAGATGCAGTCCATGTTACACCAACCAAGTTTGGAATTGGGTAGACTTGCCCGAAGGTATTGTACCTATTGGGTGCAAGTGGATCTTTAAGAGAAAGATCGGTGCAGATGGACAGATCGACACTTATAAAGCAAGGTTGGTGCCAAAGGGGTATCGTCAAAGGCAAGGAATTGACTATGACGAAACTTTCTCACCAGTTGCTATGATAAAGTCGATCAGAATTCTTCTTGCCATTGCTGCATACTTTGATTACGAGATCTGGCAGATGGATGTAAAAACTGCTTTCCTTAATGGAAACATTGAGGAGGAAGTGTATATGATACAACCTGAGGGTTTTACATCCAAAGAGTGTCCAGACAAAGTATGTAAGCTTCAAAGATCCATATATGATTGAAGCAAGCTTCTCGTAGTTGGAACATAAGTTTGATGAGGCTATCAAATCTTATGACTTCATTAAGAATGAAGATGAACCACGTGTGTATAAGAAAATCAGTGGGAGTGCTATCACTTTTCTCGTACTTTACGTTGATGACATCTTACTCGTTGGGAATGATGTAGGGATGCTATCATCAGTAAAGTTTTGGTTGTCGAAGAACTTATCCATGAAGGATTTGGGAGAAGCATTCCTACGTATTAGGCATACGTATCTATAGAGATAGATCTAAGAAGGATTCTTGGCTTTCACCCAATCCTGTACATAGATAAACCATTGTCAAAAGGTTTGGCAGGAAATTCCAAGAGAGGTCTCATACCTATGAGACAATGGATTAATCTCTCTAAGGAGCAGTCTCCTAAGACTCCTGAAGAGAGGGCAGCCAGGATAGTGTAAGGCCCTCTAATTTCCGTCGCATTATTTGCAATTATGTGTGTATGTTTATGCTTGTGTATGTATGTACATATTACGTACGCATTAATTAGTATAATTACGTGTGCATGTGTTTATATTAAACATAAATAATGTTGTATTGCATGATGATAGTATGGATACAATACCATAGGTATATTGCATGTATATATGCATAGTATGCATGGTTTTCTGCATGAATAGAGTTCTGGCCGAAGGCACCTTAGCGTCAAGCCCAGGCCGTTTAGGTGGTGTAAGCGTCCAGACCTGGACGCCAACACTCATCCCGGCGTCCAGCGATATGGACGCCAACTTCTCTGACCTGCATGCACAGCAGAGCTGCAAGCTTCTGAAACAAGGCATGGCCTCCATTGGGGGATGTCCCCAATGGCTCTAAGGCTGTCTAATCGGTATGGTGAGTGGGTGAGGGGCTCTCCTTAACCTGAACCCTAATTTGGTCTCTCCCACTTCTCACTTCACCTTGCAAGAGGAGAAATAGAGGAGAGAAAAACCCTAGAGAAGCCTGTGAGAAAAACCCATTTTAGAACCCTCAAATCCGACCCCTTGGACCTTGATCCGGCCCCCCTGCTGCAAGGAGGTTGCTGGACCAACGAGGAAGGCTTCCCCGACATCCCCTCGGCGTGGAGATCATCCAGGAGCCCGGAGGAGAGATCGTTTGGGGGCACTTCTGCAACTTCTTGGGACTGCCCAAGGAGGTCTTCACCAAGCCTTTAAATCCCTTAGAAGAATTTTTGAAAGGCAAGTGACCTATCCTTGATGTCCCCTTATGAGTCTAGGATGGTTTTGTGAATTTTATGGATTTTTCCTCGAGTCCTAGACCCTCCAATTCACCCAAGATTCAGAGCTCGGGTCTGTGTTTCTGCACAGACCTGGTTAGACGGCAAGGTCCCTGGACGCCAGTGATCAGCTTGGCGTCCATCGACCATGCCGCTGACCCTGAGTCAGCGGCCAGAGACCGCCGTCGAGTTCTTCTGGACAGAACAGTGAGCTGTTCTGTCCCTCTTATACATTATTTCGGTATGTTTTACGTGATGAGGATATATGGTAAATCTTATACCTATGTATATTGTGCATTGTGGTGTGTGAATGAATGTGGTGTGATGGTGAATGTGGGTTAATAGTATCTTTTAATTTGTGAGCATGACTTGTAGATAATTTTGCAAATCCATGTTCCATGATTGATTAGTTGAATGTCTTGGTTGCAGTCTATTCATGAAGAATTGTGGGGCATGTATGTATGTTTTGAAATTTTGGTAATTCATGCATGCTTGCGAAATTGCTAATAAGTCGGTAGAATAAAATGAAAGCATGCAAGAATGATTTGTAGTATTCAATCCATAGATGTATGAATTAGGGAAATTTTATATTCTCAGTTCATGCATATGTGTTAGCTTATGTATAAACAGCAAGTGGCTAATTGCAAAATGTGTTAGACCCATGTTAATTTAAGTTGTTAATAGCATGCTAATTAGGCGTTTTATTTTCTGTAAATCCTATTTAGCTCAGAAAAATCTGAAAAATTGAGGGTATGACCTTGAACCCGAAAACAGCATGTGGTTAAAATTTCAGGTCTTTTGGATCAGTAAATAAAAGTTATGTGTTTTTCATGTGAAATGTGATAATTCGTGCATATGATCGTAATGTGATTAGATTTTGTTTAAACCCAGCATGATTAGTGTGTTTACTGTGTGTTAAACCTTGAAATCTGTAGTACCATGTTAGGAAAAACAGAGGGTTCATGTGAGTGAGAAAGTGAATGAGATGAAGTGTTATGTGTAAACCAAGTGTAAAACGGTAAATATGTAAATGTGTAACTGTGCCAATGTGACACTGCTTCCGTAGAGGGCAGTGGAGCTGTATCAGGGAAAAGTCCCCCTGAGAAAGTTCATTGTGTTAAGTGACCCTAAGGGCATTAGGGGAAATCCTGGAGGTGGACAAGTACCACTGGTTAGGGTGGAGACTTGTTCTCCCGGTCTGCGCAGTCCAAGAGTCGCCATTGGAATGCCTAGATGGCGTCTATGTGTAATGTGATGTGTATATGTCCTTCTTTGGTGGTTTGGACTATGTGTCACGGCACCTAAAAATGTGTAAAGTGTAATGTGAAATGTGTATGTGACCATGTGTAAATGTGTAAGTGACATGTGAATGTGTATGTGTAAAGTGTAACCATGTGAAAAGAGGAAACTAGTGTAAAGAAAAATGTGAAATTCTAGATGTGTAAATGTGTTATTGAAACCCATGTGAGACAAATCTGAAACCATGTGAATTCAGAAAATGCATGTTATTATTTTTATGTTTATGTGTGCAAAAATGTTTAGAGTCCATGTTAGGGACAATAATGAATATGTGTGCAAATAGCATGATAGATTGTTCATATGATATGTTTTAAGCAACGTGTAGCTCTCTCATGTGTAGATTTATAGCCATTGAATCATGTGAAATCAGCAACCTAAAGCATGTGAAAAGGTTATGTATGTGTTTAAAACATGTGTAATCCATGCTAGTTGTGTTTCCCGTTCCATGTATGTAAAAGTTCATGTTGATAGCTCTCATGTTTGATTCTTTAAAGATTAAAGTTTCATGAGTAAATTGAATAGAGACCATGTGATAGGTGAAGTTTATTTTAGAAATCTGAAAGCATGAGTTATGTATAAAATTGTAGAATGTCATGATAGGTTGAAAACTTGAAATGACTAGCATGCTATGTGTTGCTAATTGTAATGTGCATGTAGAAACCACTAGGACTTCTAAGTGTACATCATGAGTAGTGTTGCTTGCTGAGTCCTTGGACTCACTCCTTGCTTCGGCGTACAGGTATAGTTGGTGACACGACACCGCTTGAGGAGACGGTGGAGACGGACTCCGAGCGCGGAGACTAGCTAGTTGTTGGAGTTCTTTGAGATTTGTGTATTCATAGTATGTATTTTGAACATTGTATTAGAAGTATCATGAAAGGATGTATAAGTGGACATTGTATTTTATTTCAGCAATTTAATTATGTGAACTCTTAGTTCCCATTTGTTAATTGCAAACTGCATGTATGTTTAATGTGGATGATGAATGATGATGATTGGTCTTTTACTTCCGCTACTCTGTTGTATATTCGCGTGTATCTCAGCTGTATGTATCGTTGGGTAAATGTCCCACTGTGGCAGCACTTGTTATACCGACGTGGGTTGGTATAACCGTACCGGTATAATGAGGCCGTCACAGAGATTGGTATCAGAGAGACCGGTTGAGATTGCACATGAATATACCTAAGTCATCATCCCCATTGCATGCTAAGTATGTCCACATGTGTAGAAAACACTAATAAGAAGTGAAAAATAGATAAGAAAATGGTTAGAAACTTAGTAACCTAGCTCTAATGGTGGCTGAAATTTTATTACAGCCATGGCTTCCCGTGGACGACGTGGAGGTGCGCCAGCTCGCGACGACGAGCAGAGGCGTGAGGAGCGGGCGGAGCAGCAGGCCCCGGCCCCACAGGGTCCTGTGCTTCCCCCACCACCGCCAGTGGACTATGGAGTATTCATGCAAGTCTGGTGCAAGCCATGCAGACGCAGGCCCACACCCAGGCAGCACTCCAGGCCCAGTTGGAGGCCCAGGTAGAATAATAAACAACCTAGTAGTTTGCTATTTAAATTGCATGATATTGTGTTTATTGTATATTGTTATTGTTTAATGTAGCAGGCTCAGGCCCCAGCTCAGGACCATGGTGGACCTTCCATCATGGAGCGATTCAAGAGGATGGCCCCACCCTCTTTTAAGGGGGAGAGTGATCCGCTCATGGCAGAAAGCTGGATGAGGGAGACGGAGAAAATCTTCCGAGCTATCAGGTGTCCTGATGAGGACAAGGTGACCTTAGCCACCTACATGCTACAGGTATGCTTTAGTTTATGCTTGTATGTTGTTTGTCAAGTTAGAATTGTTAGTTAGTGCTTATGAAGGTGTATTGCAGGAGAGAGCTGATGTATGGTGGTCCTCCCTACTGCGTACACGCTTCGAGGACGGAGCAGTAGATGTGGAATGGGACGTGTTCGTGAGGCTCTTCCGAGCCAAGTTCGTCCCAGAGCATATCCAGGACAAGATGGAGCAAGAATTCCTTTCCCTGACGCAAGGATCAATGACCGTCCTGGAATACGAGGCAAGGTTTTCTGAACTTTCTAAATATGCACCGCATATAGTAGAGGATGAGCGCAGGAAGACCAAGAATTTGTGATGGGTCTCAAACCATCACTGAGGACGAGACTCGTGGCGTTCGACCACCGCACGCTAGACGAGGCCCTCAGCGCAGCCTGCAGACAGGAGGGAGAAATGGAGCATATCTGGAAGAGAAGAAGGCTTCGCAGAAGAGGCCGCAGCGACTTTCCAGCGGCAGGATAAGAGGAAAACGGTGTACCAGACACCGCAGAAACCAATGGCAGTCAGCAACTCTCAGGTACCTTCTGTACGTTCCCCCGGTGCGAAGAGAGAGTGTCCCCATTGTGGGAAGACCCATGGAGGTTCCGAGTGCTGGTTAGTAGCGGGTAGATGCTTAAAGTGTGGGAGCAGCGACCACAAGATCAAGGATTGCCCAAGACTTCAGCAGGGAGCTCAGCGTGGAGCGCCAGTACCAGCAGTAGCGGCAGCCGCGCCAGCTACAGGACGACCAGGAAGGCCTCGAGCCCCAGCTCGAGTGTTTGCGTTAGCTCGTGAGGACGCCGAGCAGGCGGAGCATGTCACCGAAGGTACAGTTTTACTTTTCGGTGTGCACGCTCGGGTTTTGTTTGATACGGGTGCTACTCACTCGTTCATTTCCGAGCGGTTCGCTAGGCAGTTAGCCCTAGAGTCAGGCATAGAGTCTGAGGAGTTAGAGGTCCCTTTGTCTGTGCACACCCCTGCGGGTACGTATCGACTAGGAAGTGCATTCCGTCGTTACCTGTGTGCATTGAGGATAGATTCCTAGATGGGTGTTTCTTCTTGCTAAAGATGAAGGACTATGATTGTATCCTTGGTCTGGATTGGCTAGAGGAGCACTATGCGTTAGTGGATTGTCGTAGGAAGAAGATTGTTTTCCGCATTCCTGGTGAGGATGAGTTCTCTCATCCCTTGCCAAAGAACTTAGCGGGAAAGTTAGTTATCTCTGCCATGAAGGCGATGCGCATGGTGAACAAGGGTTGTGACGCATTTCTTGCCAGCGTTATGCTAGTACCCGATGCTGGTTCGTCACTGACTCTTGCAGAGATCGATGTGGTGCAGGACTTTCCAGATGTCTTTCCCGATGACTTGTCTGGATTGCCACCGGATAGGGAGATAGAGTTCACTATAGAGTTGCTTCCAGGCACCTCTCCTATCTCGAAGGCCCCATATCGGATGGCCCCTGCAGAATTAGCCGAGTTGAGGAAGCAATTGCAAGAATTGCTCGATAAGGGATTTATTCGCCCCAGTGTTTCCCCTTGGGGCGCACCTGTATTATTCGTCAAGAAGAAAGACGGGTCACTTCGGTTGTGCATTGATTATAGGAAGCTAAACCAGGTGACTGTGAAGAACAGGTATCCCTTACCTCGGATTGATGATCTGTTTGACCAGTTGCGAGAGGCATCAGTCTTTTCCAAGATTGACTTGCGATCTGGTTATCATCAGTTGAGGATTAGGAGTGAGGATGTGTCCAAGACGGCATTTAGAACCCGTTATGGACATTATGAGTTTTTGGTTCTTCCTTTCGGATTGACCAACGCCCCTGCAGCGTTCATGGATCTCATGAACCGGGTGTTTAGTCCGTATTAGATAGCTTTGTTGTTGTGTTTATTGATGACGTGTTGGTCTATTCTCCGATGAGGCCACACATCGTCAGCATTTGAGGTTAGTCTTAGAGGTTCTCCGTGAGCACAAGCTGTATGCGAAGTTCAGCAAGTGCGAGTTCTGGTTGCGCGAGGTTCATTTTCTCGGGCATGTTATCTCCGGCGCTGGTGTTGCAGTTGATCCAGCAAAGATCCAGGCAGTTATGGATTGGGAGTTCCCAGGACCCCTTCGGAGATTCGTAGTTTCCTTGGGTTAGCTGGTTACTATCGGCGATTCATTGAGGGTTTCTCATCCATCGCCGCCCCTTTGACAAAGCTGACCAGAAAGGTGAGAAGTTCGTATGGTCTGAGGCATGTGAGCGTAGCTTTCAGCTATTGAAGGCTAAGCTTACTTCTGCTCCGGTATTGGTATTGCCCAGTGGTCTAGAAGGCTTTGCCATTTATACGGATGCATCTCAGATTGGTTTAGGCTGTGTGCTCATGCAGCAAGAGAGGGTAGTGGCTTATGCTTCTCGTCAGTTGAAGGAGCATGAGAGGAACTATCCGACTCATGATTTGGAGCTCGCAGCTGTGGTTCATGCACTAAAGATCTGGAGGCACTATCTTTATGGTGTCAGATTTGAGGTGTTTACCGACCACAAGAGCTTGAAGTATCTTTTCTCCCAAAAGGAATTAACCTGAGGCAGAGGAGATGGATTGAGTTCTTGAAGGACTATGACTTCGACCTTCAGTATCATCCTGGAAAGGCGAACGTCGTAGCGGATGCTCTTAGTAGAAAGAGGTCTTCGCTCCAGCAGGATTGGAAGATGTTGGAGGATGCAGCGTGCTCTATGACCGAGTTAGAGCCATCGTTGTGTCAGGCTTTTAGCTCAGCTATCCCTTAGATCCTCAGTCTTGGATGAGGTGATTGAGCAGCAGAAAGCCGATCCTAGATTGTTAGAGTTAGTGGGTAAGGCGGGCATTGCTCGTGATGAGGACGGTGTGATTAGATTTCAGCACCGTGTTTGTGTCCCCGATGTGGTAGATGTCCGTGAGCATGTGTTAGCGGAGGCTCATAGATCGCGATTCTCTATTCATCCGGGTAACACTAAGATGTATCAAGACCTGAAGAGATCATTTTGGTGGTCCGGCATGAAGAAGGATGTTGCGGATTATGTGTCTAGATGTCTAGTATGTCAGCAGGTGAAAGCCGAGCGGCAGCGACCATCCGGCCTTATGCAGAGGATGGATATCCCCGTATGGAAGTGGGAAGCTGTCACTATGGATTTCGTATCGGGTTTGCCTCGATCTAGAAGGGGCAATGACTCGATTTGGGTAGTTGTAGATAGATTCTCGAAGACTGCTCATTTCTTGCCTATGAAGAAGAAGCAGTCAGTAGAGAGTTTAGCTAGATTGTATGTTAGCGTATCATTAGATTGCATGGTGTGCCGAAGTCGATCATTTCGGATCGAGATCCGAGATTTACTTCGAGATTGTGGAAGGGTCTTCAGGATGCGTTAGGTTCGGAGCTTAAGCTCAGTTCGGCGTTTCATCCCCAGACCGATGGACAGTCCGAGAGGACTATCCAGACGCTCGAGGATATGTTGAGAGCGTGTGTTCTGGATTGGAAGGATGATTGGGAGCGTCATTTACCTCTTGTGGAGTTCGCATACAACAACAGCTTTCATGCTAGTATTGGTATGGCTCCATTCGAGGCGTTGTATGGTAGGCCCTGCAGATCTCCTTTATGTTGGGAGGAGACTGGTGATAGGCAGTTGATCGGACCGGTTAGTTCAGGAAACTTCGGATAAGATTCAGCTTATCAGGAAAAGGCTTGTTGCGGCACAGGATAGGCAGAAGAGTTATGCCGACAACAGGAGAAAGGATTTGGAGTTCGAGGTTGGCGATCATGTCTTCTTGAAGATATCGCCTACTCGTGGTGTTGTCAGATTTGGCAGGCATAGCAAGCTAAGCCCTAGGTTCATTGGCCCATATGAGATTCTCAGACGTTTGGGCAACGTGGCGTACGAGCTAGCATTACCCCCAGCTTTGGCTAGCGTTCACCCGGTATTCCACGTATCTATGCTCAGAAGTATGTCCGAGATCCGTCTCATGTGATTAGTCATGAGCCAGTGGAGATCCAGCCAGATCTTTCGTATGTCGAGCAACCAGTAGCCATTCTTGACCGGAAGGTTCAGCATCTCCGGAACAAGAGTATCGCGTCGGTGAAAGTTCTATGGCGGAACTTCTCACGTGAGGAGGCTACGTGGGAGCTTGAGGATGCGATGAAGAAGAAGTATCCCCTTTTGTTTGAGTAGTGTCGTTCTAACTTCGAGGACGAAGTTTCTTTAAGGGGGAGAGGGTGTAAGGCCCTCTAATTTCCGTCGCATTATTTGCAATTATGTGTGTATGTTTATGCTTGTGTATGTATGTACATTTACGTACGCATTAATTAGTATAATTACGTGCATGTGTTTATATTAAACATAATAATGTATGTATTGCATGATGATAGTATGGATACAATACCATATATATTGCATGTATATTGCATGGTATGCATGGTTTTCTGCATAATTTTAGAGTTCTGGCCGAAGGCCACCTTGGCGTCAAGCCCAGGCCGTTTAGGGTGTCAGCGTCCAGACCTGGACGCCAACACTCATCCCGGCGTCCAGCGATATGGACGCCAACTTCTCTGACCTGCATGCGCAGCAGAGCTGCAAGCTTCTGAAACAAGCATGGCCACCATTGGGGGATGTCCCCCAACGGCTCTAAGGCTGTCAATCGGTATGGTGAGTGGGTGAGGGGCTCTCCTTAACCCTGAACCCGAATTTGGTCTCTCCCATCCCTCTCACTTCACCTTGCAAGAGGAGAATAGAGAGAGAAAAACCCTAGAGAACCTGTGAGAAAAACCCATTTTGAACCCTCAAATCCGACCCCTTGGACCTGGATCCGGCGTCCCCCTGCTGCAAGGAGGTTGCTGGACCAACGAGGAAGGCTTCCCCGACATCCCCTCGGCGTGGAGATCATCCAGGAGCCCGGAGGAAGAGATCGTTTGAGGGCACTTCTGCAACTTCTTGGGACTGCCCAAGGAGGTCTTCACCAAGCCTTTAAATCCCTTAGAAGAATTTTTGAAAGGCAAGTGACCTATCCTTGATGTCCCCTTATGAGTCTAGGATGGTTTTGTGAATTTTAAGGATTTTTCCTCGAGTCCTAGACCCTCCAATTCACCCAAGATTCAGAGCTCGGGTCTGTGTTTCTGCACAGACCTGGTTAGACGGCAAGGTCCCTGGACGCCAGTGATCATCTTGGCGTCCATCGACCATGCCGCTGACCCTGAGTCAGCGGCCAGAGACCGCCGTCGAGTTCTTCTGGACAGAACAGTGAGCTGTTCTGTCCCTCTTATACATTAATTTCGGTATGTTTTACGTGATGAGGATATATGGTAAATCTTATACCCTATGTATATTGTGCATTGTGGTGTGTGAATGAATGTGGTGTGATGGTGAATGTGGGTTAATAGTATCTTTTAATTTGTGAGCATGACTTGTAGATAATTTTGCAAATCCTGTTCCATGATTGGATTAGTTGAATGTCTTGGTTGCAGTCTATTCATGAAGATTGTGGGGCATGTATGTATGTTTTGAAATTTTGGTAATTCATGCATGCTTGCGAAATTGCTAATAAGTTCGGTAGAATAAATGAAAGCATGCAAGAATGATTTGTAGTATTCAATCCATAGATGTATGAATTAGGGAAATTTGTGTTCTCAGTTCATGCATATGTGAATAGCTTATGTTTAAACAGCAAGTGGCCAATTTGCAAAATGTGTTAGACCCATGTTAATTTAAGTTGTTAATAGCATGCTAATTAGGCGTTTTATTTTCTGTAAATCCTATTTAGCTCAGAAAAATCTGAAAAATTGAGGGTATGACCTTGAACCCGAAAACAGCATGTGGTTAAAATTTCAGGTCTTTTGGATCAGTAAATAAAAGTTATGTGTTTTTCATGTGAAATGTGATAATTCGTGCATATGATCGTAATGTGATTAGATTTTGTTTAAACCCAGCATGATTAGTGTGTTTACTGTGTGTTAAACCTTGAAATCTGTAGTACCATGTTAGGAAAAACAGAGGTGTTCATGTGAGTGAGGAAGTGAGTGAGATGAAGTGTTATGTGTAAACCAAGTGTAAAACGGTAAATATGTAAATGTGTAACTGTGCCAATGTGACACTGCTTCCGTAGAGGGCAGTGGAGCTGTATCAGGGAAAAGTCCCCCTGAGAAAGTTCATTGTGTTAAGTGACCCTAAGGGCATTAGGGGAAATCCTGGAGGTGGACAAGTACCACTGGTTAGGGGAGACTTGTTCTCCCGGTCTGCGCAGTCCAAGAGTCGCCATTGGAATGCCTAGATGGCGTCTATGTGTAATGTGATGTGTATATGTCCTTCTTTGGTGGTTTGGACTATGTGTCACGGCACCTAAAAATGTGTAAAGTGTAATGTGAAATGTGTATGTGACCATGTGTAAATGTGTAAGTGACATGTGAATGTGTATGTGTAAAGTGTAACCATGTGAAAAGAGGAAACTAGTGTAAAGAAAAATGTGAAATTCTAGATGTTAAATGTGTTATTGAAACCCATGTGAGACAAATCTGAAACATGTGAATTCAGAAAATGCATGTTATTATTTTTATGTTTATGTGCAAAAATGTTTAGAGTCCATGTTAGGGACAATTAATGAATATGTGTGCAAATAGCATGATAGATTGTTCATATGATATGTTTTAAGCACATTGTAGCTCTCATGTGTAGATTTAGCCATTTAATCATGTGAAATCAGCAACCTAAAGCATGTGAAAAGGTTATGTATGTACTTAGAACATGTGGAATCCATGCTAGTTGTGTTTACCGTCCATGTATGCAAAAGTTCATGTTGATAGCTCTCATGTTTGATTCTTTAACGATAAAGTTTCATGAGTAAGTTGAATAGAGACCATATGATAGGTGAAGTCTATTTTAGAAATTGAAAGCATGAGTTATGTATAAAATTGTTAAAAGTTCATGATAGGTTGAAAACTGGAATGACTAGCATGCTATGTGTGCTAATTGTAATGTGCATGTAGAAACCACTAGGACTTCTAAGTGTACATCATGAGTAGTGTTACTTGCTGAGTCCTTGGACTCACTCCTTGCTTCGGCGTACAGGTGCGTTGGTGACACGACACCGCTTGAGGAGACAGTGGAGACGGACTCCGAGCGCGGAGACTAGCTAGTTGTTGGAGTTCTTTGAGAATTTTGTATTTCATAGTATGTAATTTTGAACATTGTACTAGAATATCATGAGAATGATGTTAAGTGTGGACATTGTATTTAATTTCAGCAATTACTTTATGTGAACTCTTAGTTCCCGTTTGTTATTGCAAACTGCATGTATGTTAATGTGGATGATGAATGATGACATTGGTCTTTTACTTCCGCTACTCTGTTGTATATTCGCGTGTATCTCAGCTGTTTGTATCGTTGGGTAAATGTCCACTGTGGCAGCACTTGTCATATCGACGTGGGTTGGTATACCGTACCGGTATAATGAGGGCCGTCACAGATAGATCCCCCTATGCCTTGCTTAGGTCTATCATGTATGCCTGCTATGTACAAGACCTGATTGGCATTTGCTCCAGTGTTACGATTAGATATCAGGCAAATCCAGGTGAAACACCACTGGAGGCTGTGAAATGTATCCTTAAGTACTTGAGAAGGACTAATGATATATTTCTGTCTATGAGGAGGGGACTTGAAACTTCGGCATATACTGACTCAGTTTCCAGTCAGACCCAGATGAAATAAGTCTACATCTGGGTTTGTGTTCACTTTGAACGGGGTGCAGTGAGCTGGAAGAGTTCCAAGCAAGAAACCACTGCAGACTCGACGAAGCTGAGTACATTGCTGCAGCTGAAGCCGCTAGGAGGCAGTGTGGATGAGAAGTTCATCACCAACCTTGGTGTGTGCCAGGTGACTCTGATCCAATCCCATTGCTGTGTGACAACAATGGGGCCATTGCGCAAGCGAAAGAGCCGCGGTCTCATCAGAAGTCGAAGCACATTCTGAGGCGATTTCACCTGATCGGGAGATAATCACTAGAGGAGATGTACTGGTGGAAAGAGTTCCTTCAGTCAACAACATTGCAGATCCATTGACGAAGCCTCTGTCTCAAATTGTGTTTGAGTGCCACTTGAGTCCATGGTTTAAGGCTTAAAGGTGATTGGCTTAGTCCAAGTGGGAGATTGTAGTTATGGATGTCCTCAAGCCAATCATAACTTGTACAATCTTGTTCTTTGATAATAATAATAAGGCTTTT
Organism: Colocasia esculenta; assembly: GCA_014218235.1. Classification (NCBI taxonomy): domain Eukaryota; kingdom Viridiplantae; phylum Streptophyta; class Magnoliopsida; order Alismatales; family Araceae; genus Colocasia; species Colocasia esculenta. The sequence continues at coordinate 13,085,405 of CM024756.1, forward strand.
ATATTCGTTATGTGTAATTCGTTTATTCGTTTCATTATGAAGTCCATGAATATGCGCAATGGATATTAATTATGATGAGATCATAACAATGAGATTAATATCCTTTAAACGTATATTCTTAATTGTTCCTAGTCGGAGGATATCCGAGATCGGGACATATATCCGGTTAGGCTAGTACAAGTTGCACCTGCTCATATGATGAGGGTGGTTGGTCTCATAGTCACTTGTTGTGGGGACACTGAGGTGAATCTGTAGTTGCTCATTAGAAATGAGTTCACTGAACTGATCCATTATGAATCGCTGGATGGTAATGTTACCTAACTGTCAACCAACTAGATTCATTGTCACAGTGGCGTGATTGGTCCTTAGACCTGAGACACCAAGGACACCTTGTTGGTGGACTTCTGGGTTTTGACCTTGACTTATAGATCTCTAGCCATGAGGTCTTAATCAGTTAAGTGTTCGGATCTAGCGGAATACCTTCGAAGGTGATTGTGTGGTCAATATGGGATCGCTCGCTCTCGGTAATATGAGAGTGAATGCTCTACGGAAGGATGCCTGATAGTCCCTGGCCAGGGCAAGACTACTTATCAGAAAAGGAGTTTTCTGATATAGTTATGCGGCATCTAAACCGAGTGAGTGTGCAATTTAGGGTTTGACAGTTGACCATACCCTAAGTGCACTCGGGAGCATTGTACGAGTGAAGGATTATAGTCACGTGGTAACTGATGATACAAAAGGTTCCTTGAATGGGTTGCTGAACCCCAATGCTTTCCAGGATCAAGTGGTGTTGCTTGGCACCCAACTGATTAGAAGCCCGGTCAATTATCGTGAGACGATAATTGATTGTGTAATTAATTAATATGAGATGTTAATTAATTACCATAAGTCAATAAAGAGTTATTGAGCTTAATGGGCTGAAAACTGGACTAGCAGTTGGGCCTAGAGGTCACACGCATAAGAGTTCAGAGCAGACTGGGCAAGGTGTTCTTTATAGACAATGACTGGGTTTTTATGAAAAACTACGGTGTCTATAAATATACGCTGAGAGTTAAACCCTGGGCCAAGCTCCAAGCTTAACCCTGGCCGCCCCCCTCCTCTCTCTCTCCCAGGGTGCCCCCACCCTCTCTCTCCTCTCTCAGGCACATGGTGGAGCTGAGATCCGGGAGACGCATGGAGAACGAGGAGATCCCGTCTGCGTCCGGAGCTCGCGTGGATACGTCTAGAGGCCGGACACTCGAACGTCTTGAAGCACCGGCGCCTCCTGCGCCACCTCCTCCCCGGATTCGGGAGTTACGCAACCCCGCAAAGGTAAAGATGAGATCTGCCTGTGCGTGGTTTACCGCTTTAGTTCGATTCCGACGGCCGGCAACGATACACATTAGAGGGATTCGCGTTTTTTGCTGCGCTCTGATCGTTTCCTTACAGTCTCACTTCGACTAACTATGTTATATTTTGTCCAGTCGAAGTTACTTATCGATTGCTGACCATTTCCATATCGATTGGTGTTTAAAGTATCGATTGGTGTTGTATTTCGTCTCCAGTCAAAGTTACTTATCGATTGCTAACCATTTCCATATGATTGGTGTTGTATTTCATCTCCAGTTGAAGTCACTTATCGATTGTTGACCATTTCCATATCGATTGGTGTTGTATTTTATCTCCAGTAGAAGTTACTTATCGATTACTGACCATTTCCATATCGATTAGTGCTTAAAGTATTGATTGGTGTTGTATTTCGTCTCCAGTCAAAGTTACTTATCAATTGCTGACCATTTGCATATCGATTATTGTTGTTTTATATCGATTGAAGTTATTTCATATCGATTGTTGTTATTTCACATCGATTGAAGATATTTCATATCGATTGCTGTTATTACATATCGATTGATGAACAAATATGATCAGTCGAAGTTTCCTATCGAATGATGATGTTTTACATAGAGATTGATGAAGTATTATTCTGATTGGCTTTATAACCCTTTATATAATCTTCTGAACATCGATTGGTGAACAAATCATATCACATTTTAAATATATGTCTATCCATTAATCAATAATCATTTAAATATCTTTTAAATGTGCATTCTTTATAATACTTGTGATTTTAAACTCTAGTCTATCTATTATATATCTTGTATTTTCTTGTTCTCTACATTCAAATTTATAGTTTTTAATGAGAACATATATGGAGTACTGTAGTTCATAATGTTCTTTGACAGCTATATGCTTTGCAATATTTCTGCCAACGTCCTTCAATCTGACAGAGTTTACAGTTCTTAAGGAAAAATTTGTGTAGATGCATTGCGCGCCAGGCATGTGTCCATATCTCTTTGAATGCTCACCTACCCCAACATACTTTAAGTACAAACCTTTTCTCTATAACATATATATATCCTTTCAAGTGACTTGTCTCTTGCTTTCACTTATTATTTTATTTGATACCAGTCTAACCATGAGGAAGAGAAAAATTTGTGCATGGGTATGGTGCTTGCAGGCATTTATAGTGGCTGTCTACAGAACCATGCAGCTACCCACATAGCTAGGAAGCAGTTGAGAAGCTCAAGGATCTGAAGATGGATCTCTCAAGCTATCTCCCAAGTCTCAAACGTTCACATTCTTCTAACGGCCATCTTCCAATGGGCAATTAAAGTCTAAAGGCTATATGAGGAGCACACAGAAAGGAAGAGCAAGATATACATACATATACGTGCGCAGAAAAAGAGAGAGACAAAACACAAAGAGAAACCACCACTAACTCATCATCTCTGAAAAAGAAGAGCACATGAAAAAAAAATCTGAAAAGAGAGCCATCTGATCAAGCAACATCCTCCAAGCTCTTGTGCCTTCAGAGGGTTTTGTGGTGTGTTTAGAAGTGTTATATTTTCTCTTGTCCACCCCTGAGTTAGAAAGAGTTTAGAGCGTTCATTCTTATCTGTAACTTCTTTCTGCTCTTCTGTGTTTGCTCATCCTCTGAGCAAGCACACTGCGTTCAAATTCTCAATGTTGTAACCTGCAGTGGGTTTGTTCCCTGTAGTTCCCCTTTGGTAGAAGGGAAGACCTACTGCGGTAGGTGTATTTATACCTTTTGGAGAAGGGAAGACTTGCTTGGGTGCAAGTGGTTGTAATTCCCCTCATTGGAGGGAAGGCCAAGTGTTCTTGGCAGTTAGTGAAAAATCCTAAGAGTTGCTTAGGGACTGGATGTAGGACTTCTATGGAGAGGAGGTCTGAACCAGTATAAATCCTTGTGCATTTTTGTGTGTTTGCTTCCGCTATTCTAATTTCATTTCACGACATACTAACTATTTTATTTATGGTTTAAGTGAATTTCAAATCTAACATCTGCTTGGCAGAAATATTCGAACTCCTATTCACCCCCCCTCTAGGACATCATTACCGCCATCTAGATCCAACAATAGGGGTTTAAAAGCCAACATAAGGAGGCGTGTTTCTACATCATGTTCTTCATATTTTACTTATTTGAGAATTTGATTATGCACAACCTGACATCTAATCTATATCTTTGTTTTGTTTTTTTGCAAGGGTAATCAACAAGAAGTCTTCTACTTTGATCGATCGATATTGTAGATGAAGGAGAATCCACACTCAGCACAATCTCTCCACTAAAAGATAATTTTCGCGATCACTTATTTGTTTATTTATTTATTCCTTTGATGCTCACAATATCTGACGATCACGTTCTTTATTTTCTCTCCATCTTGTGCACCGCTATGCCTATTTTTTTTCTCTTTTCTTTTCATTTCATTGTTCTTTATAGCGCAAAAGTTGACATCCACAGCGTTGAGGAAGAAGAATGCACTGGTTTCATGTTGGGAGAAATGATAACAGGGCTCTGCGTGTTAGAAGGAAGAAGAAGAGGGGAAGGAGAAGGGGGCTCCGTGCGTTGTGCCTCTGCGTGTCGGGTGGCAGGGGGTGGCCCCTCTGCGCATCTCCGGGGGGGGGGGGGGGGGGCACCTCTATGCGGTGGAGAAGGGGGCTCTGCGGGGGGGGGGGGGGGGGGGGGAGTCGGGTGGGTGGTGGGGGTCTCCCCGTCAGGGGGGAGGGGGACGCCTTTGCACGGTGGAGAGGGGGTTCTGTGTGTTGTGGGGGGGGGGTGCGCCTCTACGCATCAAGTGGTTGGGAGGGAGAGTGTTAGGGCGCCGAATTCAATGTCGGCAATGCCAATGCTGACATTAGATTGCCGTTGTCAATACCGACTAAAATGTTGGCATTGACATTGTTGATTTCATAAGGTGTTGTCCCTAACCAGTCACGAAATTGTTTAGGTGGCAGTTCCATGATTAGTTGTGCAATTTTTAATATTATAATTGTTTATTTATTTATAGATCAATTAATTAACAGTTCTTAACTATAACAGAGGAAGTTCTTACTGTAACAGAGTTTAATGTATACTGTAATAAGAGATAACACTTATTGTAATGAATTACAGTTCTGTTAGGACTAAAAAATAAGTCAAATATTTTATAGAAATTTTTAATTAATTAAATTTTAAATTAAATTTTAATTATCTTAATAAAAAACCTTAAAAAAAAAACTTTCCTTACTTAGAAGTTGGAACCTGGACGAACGCTGGGGTCCCAGACTCCCAGACCGGCTCGGTGTCGTCAACCGCGAGCCACCGTCGTGTGGGAAGTGGGAAGAGCTCACAGCTAAGCGGCGTCTGAAGAGCGAATTGTGCATCTCGATTTCGCTCTCGCGCCGCGCCGCTCCCACCAATCTGAATCCACTTTGCTTGTTCTTCGCCATCCCACTCCCTGTATATCTTTCTCTCTCTGTGCGCGCCCCGCGATCCCGAATATGGCGAAGGATACGGCGGAAACCCCGGCTGCCGAGGCCTCGAACGCATCGACCAGCAGCAGCCCTCCTGCGCGGACGCCGATCCTGCGCTACGCCCTGCCGGCCGTGCTGTTTGCGCTCGGGCTTTGCTTCCAGCTCATCGTCCTGCCTTCCGCCTTCCCCCTTTCCCACTACGACAGTGAGTGTGTCTCTGTGTGCGAGTTTCACGGGGAGGGAGAGAGAGGTTCTCTTTCGTTTTTGATTTTTCTTCTTTCTTCTTTTGCATATTCTATCCGTACGCCCATATGCGCGTTGCTTTCCTTCTTTGTGGATCGTCGTCAGTACTCGGTGTGTCGCAGTTCGCTTCTGTTGAAGAGGTTGCAAGTGCGTACGAGAAACTCTCCTCTAGATGGTAATGGCGCCCGTTGCCTCTCTATCATCTTATGCTCCCTTTCCTATCTCGTGTTTGCTTTTCCTCTCTTCTATCTCTGTACATCGTTCTATCTCTTTTCCCCTTTCTGTTATCCTAGTCCTCGGCTGAAAGATGGTTTATTGCGAAGGCTTCGAATCATTATTGGAGGTGTTTGATACTGGTGCTTCAGTTGCCACTTGATTTGGCTTCAACTCTTATTGGAAGTACTTGATATGAGATGTTTTGCTTGACACAGTAAATTTTACCTTTATGTTTTCGTCAATCTTCTTTTATGCAATAGCTGGAACGTCCTTTAAACACGTTTATTTGAACGTATCTTCAATTTTCCGCTCATTCTGATGGATAGACCATACGCCATCATGAAACACATCAAGGTTTGTGTAAGAGAAATATGGCTAAGGTTTGGTCCCATACCAGGAATAGGCTGAAGGGTGAAGGCTAGGGAGTGTTGGGCTTCCTAAATGGCTGGTCATATTGGTATGGCCACAGCTCCCTACAATGGGTGTTTAAACCCGTTATCCCCAACGATTTTGAGGAAATGTGCATACATCTGGAAGGAACGACCTGGGGGACCCAAAGGGTGCCACATCCCAAAGTAGGCACTGGGGCCTGTGCCTCATAAGCAGGGGGAATTGCCATGGTCTGTGTGAGAGACCTACTGCTAAGTCTAGTGCCATACTGGGAATAGGCTGAAGGGTGACGGCTTCATGGTACAGAGTGTTAGGCCTCCTAAATGGCTAGTCATTTTGAGCTGGTCAAAGCTCCCTAACAAAATAGCACTCATCAAATTGGCAGGAAAGAGATGGACAAACTAACTTGGGAATTCAAGCTAAGTGAAGTTTTTGTTGTCTCATAGTGTAGTATCACTCTCCCCCTCCTTCAGCGACAGCAGGTTGGACAGCTAAAGATTCACCTAGGCAAACCCTGTTATGGAGTGGGTATGTAGGTCGTTTTGACAATCAACCTTCGTCTTCAAGGTGTTGGAGAGGATCATAGTTCATGAATATAAAGTCAGTGGGTAACTTTATGTTTGGTACAGTGTAGGACAAATTCTAGATCATTTTCAGTGATTATTAAAACCAATGGATAACATTATATTGGCCTCATGAGGTAATCAGTCTGATTCTATGCTATAATGTGTGATGTGATATAATAACTTAAAGATGAGGAGTTCAATCAGTATCTCGCTTATTTACTGGCCTACACTGTTAAGCTGGATGTCAACATGATGGGATAGCACGGGCGAGGGATAATGGCATCTTCACTGTTAAATCTTGCTAGAAATGGTTAGAAGAAGTGTCAGCTAATTATCCAGATTCTTGTGATGTGTTGAGATTAAGTCTCCTCTTAAGGTGTGCACTTGGCAGTTGTTTCACAAATGGAATGTTAATAATTATCAAGACTGTTTTACCCCCATCTCTATTCATGTGAAAAGAGCTGATGCAAGCAAGTGCTTCCTGACACCATCGTCCATGTGGTCATCTTTCCCAAATCTTGTGCACCAAGGGGTTCTTCAAATGGGTTGCCTCTACCTGCCAGCAACATCTGTGAAAATTCTAAATGGAAATTTCATCATTGTCCTCCCAGGCTACAAGCAGATGCAACCCAAAGTGGAGTTTGTTCATCTTTCACTCGCTGCACACATGGAGGTCAGACTAGGATTTAGCACATCCACATGTTTTGCAAGATCAATTTATCAAACATAAGGGGTTTGAGTCCATAGATGAACTCAAAAGCTAAAACTCATTCTACCCATGGAACGCTTATGAGGCTTTCTGACATTTTAAAATGTGTACATATCTTTCCATGTTTAATTTACTTTTGTGTCACAGATGATATTTTTTTTCAAAATGTATATTTATGTAGTCAATGCTGTGGATTTTAAGCACTAGAGACTTTAGTTTTTCATTATTTTTATTTTCCTTTTTGCCTGTGCATCATTGATAACCAGGCGTCTCATGTAGTTCATTCTTTTAATTTGACATGTGTCAAAACTTTCAGGAACTCTGGTTTAGACATTCCAACAGCAACCAATTTCATTAAGGTTTGTTACCTTTTGCCATCTTAAATAATCATTTTTTTCTCATCACTCTTATGTAGGCTAATCTTGTCACTTTAATTTCCATTTTTATTTTATCAAATATTTTCTTCATTTCTTGATCTGCTTGAAATTTGGATTTATATATTCGCATGTTATCGTTACTCAAGAGTCCCACAAAAAATTTCAGCAGATTTTATTTTGCTAATTAGTCAAGATTGGACTTGATTAATTCTTAACCAGAAGTGCAATATGAAGGCCTATGAGCATGGACCTTGAGATGGGGACAAACCCCAAGGAAAAGGCACAAAGCAGGCCAGCCCAAAAACCTTTGTAGCAGCACAGGAGGGAAGGGATAATGAATGAAAAAACAGGGGAGGCAGGGAGATTACAAAATGAAGGCCTATTAGCATGGACCTTGACATGAGGAGGGAGTTGTGTGTGTGTGTGTGTGAGAGAGAGAGAAAGAGAGAGAGAGAGAGAGAGAGAGAGAGAGAGAGAGAGAGCACAAATACCAAATAAGCACGTCACATGAAAAAAACCCAAGTTTAGTGCATTCTGGACTTCTACTTTAATAAAAAAGGGCGTACCCAGTGCACGAGGCTCCCACAACACGGGGTCTAGGGAAGGGACAACGTATGCAGCTGTACTCTGACAAGTATAGACTTCTAGTTTAATATCAAGCTTTTAAAAGATATGACAATAGTCACAATTTATGACACAAGATATGAAAATATCAAATAACACAGTGTATGTATGTGTGTTCTTTAGAAAATGAAAAGAACATTATTTATGAAATATAGCACAAGTACCAACTAAGCATATCACATGAAAAAAACCCCAAGTTTAGTGCATTTTAGACATCTATTTTAATATAAAGTTTTAAAAAGATAGTCAATAATCACAATTAATGGCGCAAGATATGAAAATGTCAAATAACAGTGTAAATTGTGACAGTCTGGTCCAAAATAGGTTCAGATGGGTTAGGACTGGGATGGGGCTGGGGCAGGCTGAGACACTCTGGAATAGTACAGAAATTGTCCTATCTTGTTTTTTCACTAGGATGATCTAACTAGTTCTGGTTTGACAGGATGAGAGGGGACAGAAAGGAGATAAGGGAAGGAGAACCAGACAAGAAATTCCGGATTGGATCGGTATCCGGGATCGGACCCCCCCGATCCCAATCCGGAATTGGATCGGTCGACTGGGATCGGCAGGGATGGGGGGATCGGCCGGGATTTTGTTAATTTACATAGGTTTACGAGATATGGCATGATGAGATCTGGATCGGCTCGTTTGGGGCAGAATCGGATCGGCTATGATGATTCCGATCCGCGTTGGCCGAATCTGATCGGAATCGTCCGATTCCGCAATCCATGTAACCAAAAGAGAAGGAAGAAAGGAGAGAAGGGAAGGGCATCTGCATGACTTGAGCATCTCATTTGCATCTCACCTTGGGAATAAGTTGGGAAGAAGATGGATGGAGAGGAAGATGTGGGAAGGATGCATGGGGGATGAGAGTTTGTGGCAGAGGAAGATTTTCTTCCTCTGCCTGCTTGCATGTCCTGGGATCACTTATCTCAGAAAAAATTCTTCCTCCTCCTGCTGCATGTCCCTGGATCACTTTCCTCAGAAGAGAACAACTTGTGAGTTTGTTTAGGTAAGTCTACAAAGAATGTGTAATCTTTCTAGAAATTGTGAGTAGTCATGCAAACATGTTTCCCATCGTCTTTTGTTTTTATTTTATTTCTTTTGATAGATAAATGAATTGTAGTTTGATGCATCTAAACACCCTATGCATTCTTTGATGGAGATTGCACATGCTTAACTATCCACTTGTGGTTTCCTAGCTAACTTTCTGGAAGGAATCAGGACTCCTTTGTTTTTGTGACAAGGAAGAGGCAGGGCTTGTCCCCAGCTAGTGTCAATGGCCGATTTGAGAGATGGCATATCCTTCCATCAGATCTCCTTCATCAAATGTGGTAGGACTGCTGGTGAGAAGAATATCTAATCTCTTCATTTAATGTGGTATGGCTACTGATGGACTGGAAAAGACCATCAAGAATTGGAGGAGAAAAGGCCCTTTTGGTGGATGGTGTTTCATGCTGTATCTGGGTGAGTTAGGGGGGAGAGGTACGCAATATCTTTAATTGCAAGAGCATATTAGAAGACTAGCCTGTCCTGTTATTTGCAATTGAGTCCAAGAGTGGATGAGACTGTTGAGAGGGATGAATGTCCATATTTCATCTACTATTGGAATCTCTAAAGGTAGTTAAAGCCTCCCCAACTTGTGAGGGCTTTTGTATAGTGGATCTTTCTAGGGAGAGATTTTTGTATATGGTTGGATCTTTACCAGGACTTGGTAACACCTTTTTCCTTTTATTATGCTTGCACAACTTTGGCCTCGCCTGGCTCATATGAGGTGTTTTCTATTTATTCACTTTATGACCTTCAGCATTTGGTGGAGGCACTTGATGGTATAAGAATAGTCCCATATTGGAAAGGGATAAAATATTAATGTGCTTAGGATCGGGGCCTAATCCAATAAGGTTTTGTGTGGAAGGCCCAAGAGCCCAGGGTATGATCTGGGCCGCTCCCCCTGAGTTTATGGTCCATGTGACAGAGTCCAAAAATCAGCTTGTATGTGAGAGGGTGTGTACTAATAGTTCCCCATTTGAAAGAGACAAAAATGTTAATGTGCTTACAATAGTGGAGCCGTCTCCATTCATCACCTTAAGGTTTTGAGTTGGAAGGTCCAATCTAATAAAATTCAACAGTTGGGAATCGTCAAATGCTGTTTAATTCATATCTAAGTTTCATCGAACAGTTGCCTCCTTGTTATGCCATGGACTGCAAAATCGGCCGGATCGGGATCGGCAGGGTCCGATCCCCAACCCCGATCCGATCTGATCTGAAATTCTCTGTGTTACTCCCTGTAGTTTTGGGATGGCACATTGCACTGCATATGGGGCAAAAGTTCAAGGGATGAGATTGATTGACAAGTTGAGTAGGCCATTATGCTGAGCCCAATAGAGCTGCCGTTTATCCCTGCTCATCCAGATCACTTGTGCCATCCCAGTATAAAAAGCAAAGATTTTAGGTATGTTGGAATCACTGGATTCAGATCCAATTTTAATAACAAATTGGAATTGGACAAGAGGGTTGAGAACACATATTTCTGGTTTCTGAAGGTTCAGATTTTTTTTTTCCCTTTGGAATTAGTGTTGGACATTAGAGATTTTATGTTAGAGGAGTTAGGAGAGTACTGTACATGCAGAAAGAAGAGTATGAAACATGGGTGCGTGTAAATTTATCTATGCATTCTCAAAATTCAAATATCTCATACTGCTATTATCCATTATTTAAACTCTTGATGGGAACATCTAGTATCCTTGTTCAAGAACTTAATGAGGAATCTTCCTGGAAAGAAATGCTATTGTAACATAAGCATTTGATCTTTAAACACATTAATTCCCGAGATTCAATATAAAACAAAGATAAAAGAAGATTTTATGCATACAAATTTTATTGTGGGCTTAGAATCAATGAGTTTTGTGGCAAATATTTTGCTCCATATTTGAAGAAGAAATACATGGTTTTGTCTGGAAACTCAGGATTGTTTCTTCTTGGTGCACATTGAACCATAGTTTTTGTTGCACCAACTTTGTCTGACATTAGGCTTAAAAAACACCATTTAACTTTGATGGATCGACTGATTGGCAAAAGTGGAGGGTGACGTCAAACTGACAGCTTATTATCCTCTTGTCTTTGTTACTCGAATATGGGTGGAGTGCCATATGCAATCTGAATGAACTATGACAACCCTTCAGGTAGAATTTTATACATAGTAAGAATCACATGGTGTCTACTGGCGGACTGGGCATCTCTGGTGTATCCCTTTCCCTTCAAAGGATGTGGGTAACAAGTTCTGTCCTACCACCTAGAGTCTGTGATTCTGCTTTTCATGAAAAAAAAGGACTTTATTGATTACTTGATATAAATATTTTGTTTTTGTTTGATGTCAGCCAATATCGTATAAATATGTCTGAGAGTTATTGTGTAGTACTAGGCACGTTCACCCTTACCAAGCATTTGTTTCACTAGGAAGCTGTCCTTTGGGGAATTTGCGACGGTAATCATGGTTACTAGTGCTGCTGTCTCCTGGATATAGAACTCAAATTTCTGCATATTTGGTGATATTTGCAGATTAGGTATGCATTCGAGCTGTTGACAAATCCCTTCTGGAAGAGAGATTATGACACATTCGGTATTGAGGAGCAGTTGGTGAGAGCAAAAGGCTTTTGATCTATATTGTGTACTAGGAATGGATAAAAGAAAATGCTGTTCCCTAACTTTAAAGAAAGGCTTTTTGTCTTTGGGGAATTCATTCACTTAGTTAGTTCCTCCTCATAACAGTAGTTTTTTCACAACTTATTCTTTGTTACCTGATCCCATGATGTTGCATCCGGGCTACAGCACTATATTGAAAAGCTCAAAGTGCAGTATGACGGACAGAACTTTTCCGAAGTACACCTTCCTTTGCTGGATGTCTCCTCTGGTTAGCAAAGATACTTTTCATTCAATTGTTATTTATTCTTTATTGATGAAAAGTATGTTCACTATGCCAAACTTGTTATCTTTTCCTTATGGTCAAATTCAAACTTGCAAAATCATTCTACTAGGTTCACTAGAACGAACTGAGGGAATGCTTACGACAGAAGATTTTACATCTAATGTTGGGAAGACTGAGATATGCTAATACAGGTATTATGATTATCCTTTGAGAGAGTAAGATTGAACATTGATAGCTACTGTCAGATATAATTATGTCTCTAGCTGATTGACTCGGTCTGTAGTCAGCTGTCTAAAACAAGCATGACATGCTGGTCTCCTACTTTAACTTTCTGGTTGCAAAAATCATGCATCCATATTATTTCTCTTACTGTGCTTTAACCTATTGAAAAGTTGTATACATGTTCTAGAACTCTGATAAAATTTGCAATCCAGGTTATTCATCTGGAAGCCATCGGTGCAAACAGTTTCTAAACAGCTGGGAAAGGATTGGTAAGCATTGATAATTATATTACTTTTTTTTCTAAAGTAATTGTGTTTACCATTAACAGAAGAGTGAATTTCCTACGGCATTTTCAGTATGTAAGCTGTGAGCAGACATGACATAGGTGATTTTTAGTTGATTTATGATGATGTGCATCAGATGTAGAGTTGTTTGCTATAGATTTTAGGAGTTGAAACTAAGTGTCATGCTGTGAAGGATTTTATGCAAGGTGGATAGTATCACATATATGGTGGAAATGATTAAGCAGAGGAGTAAGCATGAATTGAGAGAACCTTTCCGCCTTTGCAAGAGAATGTTGATGCTTAACCTGATTAACTTTCTAGTTGCCTGTACATTAACTGTAAAGTCCACCCAAATTAAATCCTCAGGTTACCCTTGGCATTTTTTAAAAAGATGGAGCATAAAATGTGTGTATGAGTGAAAACCATATTACATTAGTTGAAAGATGCTGCACAAACATTCCAAACAAAAGGAAATATGAACTGGTGCTTCTTACATGTCAACGATGAAATATAGGAGATAATGCTTGTCTTGCTGTATTGACTGAACCATATCATGAAGTGTATTGAGATTTCTACGTAACAATCCAAGATCAGCAAATTTCTGACTTGCATGGCAATAGAAATAATCAGCACAAAGACAGACTTATGGTCTAATTGAGCTAGAATGAGCCTATTCAAACCACAGCAACCAATTGAGGCTGAAGAAGAAAACTTGGGTAAGAAGAACCTGAGGTAATAATCATGATGGCAGAAGTGCACGAAGAAACCTGGGTGGTAGTCTGGTAGAGATGATGATATCGGTGGTGGTGGTGGCTTTCATCTAAAGGTGATTGCTCTAGACTGAAGAAGAAGATGTACCTTGACTAATGATGATGCCTATGATGATATTGTGGTGGCAGCTTTCATCCAAGTTGCTTGTTCTAAAGTGAACAGGCCGGAGGCCAAAAACTGGGAGCAATGCATATGCTGATTTGAACTCATGTCCAACAAATCGTTGTTGGTTGATTCAGTGGTGCCATGTTACCAGGACAATCCTAGATCAAATGTGGTGCAACCCGGGAATCAGCTATTGGGTTGGGGAAAATAGTAAATACTGGATGATTTCATATTTTTTTTGAAGTTAACCAGAAGCTGGTTACAATTCATTGATAATGAAGAAATAAATTACAAAAAGGAGCAGAGATAAGACATGAGAATACAAAAAAGCAAAGAGAAAAGACAGCAAGAGGGGGGGAGGGCACAAAGGAGACCCTACTGAGGAACTAAGGTGCCATTGCAAAGTAAAAAAATTTCCATTTGGAAAGCTCAATCACTGCTAAAGACTGAAAATCAGCCAATGGTCTGATCTTCTACCAATCTCTGGTCCAATTCACCGCTCTTCTTAAAATATCAAGTGAGGAGTTGAAATCACCCTTAAATTTCCTTTTGTTTCTCTCATTCTAGAATCCAGCTTGCTCAAAAAGCAGCTGCAAAAACTCTTACCCAGTCTCCTCAGGGATTATACTCAGGTCAGCTATTAATCCACCACTTCATGAATGGTTGTATATCATTAGGCCCCCTCAATTTTGAAGCGACACAACACTATCTCTCAGATAGGTTTAATGATACCTCAAGAACAGAAATATGCTCGAGTTTCTTCACACATACCACGGAATGCATAAAAGCTGTTACCAATGCTGAAAATGCCCTTAATCCTATCTGCTGCAGGTAGCCTTAGTGATGTGGGATGGAATAATGGAAATGAGAATCACAACGCTCAAATGGAGATCAACATTGAAATTGTGACTCAGACAACTCACACTGACAAACATAGTAGAAATGGTAGGGTGATATGTCGAACAACAAGAGCTATGCCGATAGATCTGTCCCTCGCAGCAGAGAAACGAAGGACCATTGGTAGTTGGAAACTACCACAGTCTAGGGAATCAAGTTCACCAACAGGCTCAGATGGAACCATTGGGATAGTGTCTCACTCTCACTATCTCAGCAATGAAACGAATCACTAGCTAGGGGCCAACCTCTCAGTTGGTGGCAGATTTAAAACATATACTATACTAAACAAGCAAATCTACAAGAGGGGGAGAAAGAGGCATGTACCTCCATGCTATTGCATGGGAGAAGATGTCCTGGTGACTGTGTTTGTGGGCATAAGAGAAAGGAGACAGTACATTGGAGGGCCCAACCTTCGCATAGGGGTAATAGGCAAATGCAAAATAGCAGGGAGAGACATGGTCGATTGACAGGTTCAAATGTCAGTGATTCAAGCACCATGCTAGAGATGAACAACACAAGCAGGGCGGATCCATGTGCAGGTGTCTCTCGAAGGTGGTAGGTGCTGCAGGGCATCTCAGTTTGGACTAAGCCAATGCTGGTGGTGGAGCTTCTGTGCACCTTGCAGCAGCGCGGGTGCAGATCTGGGCATGGATGGCAGAATTGGAATTGGGGTCTGGCTGATACCTATCCGAATCGGGGGGGAATCGGCTGGATCGGCCATGGCCGATCCGATCCAGAATCGGCCGATTCCGATCCAATTTGGCCGATTCTGCCTTCCATGGATCTGGGTGACTTGCAGGAAAGGATGGTTGGGAACAAGGGCGATGGGAGGATCACGCTAGCCATATGATCTGGCTATACATTGATGCTTTGGTAGAGGCTGGTTGTGTGTGGGAGGAGCTCAATAAAGCAGAACCGTGGAGAATGCTTGTTCTGGTCTGCTCATGGTGGGGGGACATCTCGCATGAGCATAGTGACCTGTTGAAGGGCCTGGCATTGCCGGCAAACTTGTGTG
This sequence comes from Colocasia esculenta, assembly GCA_014218235.1. NCBI lineage: Eukaryota > Viridiplantae > Streptophyta > Magnoliopsida > Alismatales > Araceae > Colocasia > Colocasia esculenta. The sequence continues at coordinate 13,100,540 of CM024756.1, forward strand.
ACATGGTTGGCATGAGATGACTTGTCACATGGTTTGGGTCAGCAGAGGGTGTCAGGTTGGCAGAGCTGTGGCAGTTGCCAAGGCAGAGCAAGGCATTGGATGGCATGGGTCCGCGACGATTTGTGGGTTGATGTGGTAGGAGTTCCTTGTTCACGGATGGGTTGGATTGCTGGTTTTATGCATACAGACTTGCTTAGAGCAGTAGGATGAACAGTGCAATGAGAAAGAGTTGAGCTCTGGTGACTGGCGGGAGGCAGAGCATGGAGAGGTGCTGGGGTGCCAGCTGTTAGTGGCAGGTGCAGGGCGTCGCACCCTCCTGTTGCTGCTGGAGGTTCTTTGTTGCAGAGAAACCCAGAGGGGGAGTTAAACCGGGTCAAATAACTTTTGCAACTTTCCATTGATGCCAAAAGTAAGGCTTACACTGTCTATTTGTAGAGATTAGGCCACCCTAACCTCTTTTCAGCTTCCAACCACCACAGTGAGAGCAAACCGGTAAAACTTGTGATCCAACCAGTCACAAGACACAAACAGACTCTAATCAGCTCAATAAGAAATCTGAAGACCCTTGGCCCATAAACTGCCCTCTCAAGATCAAATGGCTCCTTGTCAGGCCCCAAAGAAGCGAATGTTGTTTGTGAAGCTTTCTGATGTTTGTAGATGTATGTTGGGTCAAAATGGACCTGTGCCCTCATGTCCTTGCCAATCCTCCACAGTCAGGAGGAACTTGACCCCATCGAGTAAGGGTCACTGCTGCTCAGCTACTGCTTCAGAGGAGACCAGGGTCAAGTGGCTGCAGCTCCTTGTGTGAAATCCATGCATCTTCAGTGGCAAGCTGTCCTCTCCAGTGGACTACGTAGTGCTGGTAATGTGGTACATCCCCTCTTTAGATGTGGCAACCTGCTTGTTCAATTATGCTAAATCTGCTCTTGTCAATCAGTAACAGGGGCTGGTGGTGGTCTCTTGGGGGGGGGGCACATGAATTGATGTGGCAATCAATATAGATGTGTTATGGAATGAAGACCATGAAGTTGATAACTAATGTTCAATCTGCAAAACCGTTTGTACATGTGTGGGACATAAGATCAATGTAATCTCATGAAAAGAATGATAGATATGCTTAGCTCTCAGAAGTTACATGCTCAGCAATTCCCCTTAAATTGGGTGTTCTATTCAAGCCTCAAACCAACCTAAAACTCAGGAGAAAGGGAGAACAATATACGATAGTAGGTGGCACAACTCTAAGTGAAAACAACGAAAATTACATACTTTTTTATAAACCAGCTGCTTACTGCCCCTCTTTCACCCTTGCTCTCCCTCCCCCCTTCTCTCTCCTCTCTCTCTCTCTCTCGATATGTGTATATAACTATCTATGTATCTATCTTCTCTTTGTTTCTCTCTCTCACTTCCCCCCTTCTCCCATCTCACTCCTTTTTCTTTCTCCTGCTGTTGCGAAGAACAGCCAGGATAAGGGGAAAAATGGGTGCCAACCTCATAAAGAGGTGGCAACAGTTTCTAGCAGGGAAGCAGCCGCAGCTGTTTCTCCCTGGCAACCCTCCCTAAGTGGGCCTTACTTAAGAGGCCCACACCAGAATTGCCAGCCCTTGTTGGGTTGACCATAGGTGTTACAATAGCGCACAATGCCCAATATGCTATAATAATTTATACATAAAACCTTGTAAATTCAGTTTCTTGCAATTTATCCTATACTTCAGATAACTATGTTTATACTAAGTCTTTGTACTCTTCTTTTTTGTTAATGAATTTTACTTTTTGACCACCTTTCAGAAAAAAAGGAAAATCCATCTCTGTTGTATGCTCACTTGATGCGCATGACTTTTACCGCATGAGAACCGTTTCTTGGATATCGAGTTGTATCCATATTGTGAATTGTGTTATGGCCAACCTTGCATAAAACTAGGACAGTGATGGAGTGTGCAATTCCGAGAACCTTGAATGCGATTATATAGTTGGGTGTCCCCATGTAAGGCACTCAACTTTTACTCCACAGTTCACTAGCAAATGATGCCACTTTGTGATTGGTTTGTAATGATGCATCTTTGAATGATTTAATCAGCTTATCTGCATGCTGCCTTATGCACAGATGCTATAAATAGAGGTCCCCATAAGACTAAATTAAGGCATTCCCACCCCTAGTGCTTATAATCTCCTATCCTGCTAAAATGTCTAGAGCAATTGCAACCAACTTTCTGCAGCGATTTAAGGCACACTGTTTCAACAAAAATTCAATTGTGTTCCTTGGTAATCTATGCTGATTCTAGTCAACATATATTTGAGAGACTCCTTTGTTAATTTCCACCAAATCAAATCTCTCGATATTCAATTATATGGCTTCTCTAAATCAAGAAAAACCATATATAAATCTCTTCTCATCTCTCTATACTTCTCCATTAACTGCCGTAATAAGAAAATAGCTTTTGCCATAGATCTACTCGCATATATTTGAATATGTAATCATATATATGTATATATATGTATGTATGTATGTCATATATGTCTATATGCCTTTATGTAATATACATAGATATATAAATTAATGTACACAATCATATTAGACATATTAGTTGTGTATATATAATGTATTAGTTTATATATGCAAAATAATGGTTTAATACATGTATTAATTAATGTATATAATAAAAAATTGTGTGGTAGAGTCGGCCGATCCAGATTGATCCGGGCAAATTTGGGCTGGAATTTAAACGATCCAGAGGCTTCCCCCTGGAATCGGGATCCAGAAGCAGTCTATCCCGATCCGGATCAGTCGATTCTACATTCCATGGGCTGAAAGGAACATCAGCTACAGTGGAGGAGTCTATGCAAGAAACACCAAATCTGAGACCATTGCCTTCCAAATGCCCCATATCATCAAAATAAATATATGAAGAGAAGCAAAACCATAGTGTTTTCTCATATGATGTGCAGAATGTTACTAATGTGAATTCTATTGTATGCTTTGCTTTGCGCTCTTTATTATGCTTTTCACCCTCTTCCTGTCATGTGCAGCAAACTTATTGGATGGTGTTGCAAAAACTGGCATCGTGGAGCTTGGAGAAGATCAGCTTGCTTCTTTCCTTGCAGAGAGGAGGTCCACAGGGCAACCTTTCTTCCGTAATGGTAGGAGTCTCTTTGTGGTATAATGGACAATCTTTCGATTAAGTTGCATGACAGGGCTGGTTCTTATGGCGGTGGTGTCAATTGTCAATCACTCAATTTCCATTTGTATAGTTTTCATATTGCTGCCTTATTCTTCATCTTTCATTCTACTGTTTTTCTCTTATTTTTTTTGATAGCACCACACTTCATACACACTTTTGTCAGTTTACCACAGAATGCTGATAAACAAATGTAACCATTTCCTTCTAAGTGAAACTCACAAATTGACAATTCATGATTCAGGGTTGTATTTGTATATGCAAATTGATGGGATGGTCCAACTTCATATACCCAATTGACAGAGTAATCGAGGAAAATATAAATCCTACTAAATCAATCTAACAAAAAGACAAAAAGAAGGTTTTCTGGAACATAGATAAGTAGATGTACTTTTCTTTTACAGATTTCAAAAGACTCCAAGAACACCTACCACCATCTGATGGGAAACGAAGAGCTGCAAGATCAAAATCAGAAGGCCCTTTTATATTTTATTTGGTCCATTACAGGGCCCATTGATGTAATTCCATTTTATTTTAGGTTAGAAGTCTTATATCTAATTAATGGGTCTTCATTTGGCAGGTTTAAGGTCTATTAGAGTCTTTTATATTTTCTGTATTTTTGGTACGAATTTCGTACTTTTTTCTAGGTCCAAGGGTATTTTGGTCAATATGTCATTTTGTAGTCTTTAGGGTTTATTCTATATAAATGCTTTTGGTAATCCTCTTGGAGGAGGGAAAAAGGAATGAAGAAGAAAAGTTGAAGCTCTGAGGTGTAGCTCCTCTCCCCCACTCCGGTGGATTCCAGTTTCCCCTCTCCCCTCCCCGGTGGATTCCGACTTCCCTCTTCGTCCCTCCCTCTGGGTGTGAAGCCCTTCCCCCCCTCCCCTCTCTGTCCCTCATCAACTTGGTATCAGAGCCCAACCCCGATCTCGCTGTGCCGTCTTCTGCCCTTCCCAACGCCCTTCTCCCCACGGATCCATTGGACCCCAGCCCCCCGCTCCCTCTTCATTCCTCGCTTGCGAACCCCCCCCCCCCCCCCCCCCAATCCTCGCGCTCCCTCTCGCGCCTCTCTCTCTCTCACTGTGAGGGATTCCAATTAAGACAATATTGGATCTGTAGACCCCAAAGTGCGGAGATATTCCACGGAGCGATAGTGTTGCTTTGTGCCATGTTCCGTCCATCTCCGAGTGTGAATTATCTTGACATAGTTGAGCAAAATATGGCGGGGAACTACTCCACAGCATGACAGTGTGTTGTGCCAGTTTTTTGCCCAAGAGAAAAGAAGAAGAAAATAAAAAAAGGGGGAGGGGACCTTACCTCTGCCGATGCAGTTTGGCGCAGCCACTGTTGCCTTGCGCAGCAAGCCGCCGCCTCCCCTGAGCACTGCAGCTGCTGCCCTGCTCACCCCTCGCCACTGGCTGCCTCTGCTCACCGCCGCCGCTGCTGCTCTGCCCGTCGCTGCCTCTGAAGGTGCCGCCGCCGCCACCTTGCACAACCGCCGTCGTCGCCTTGCTCGCTGCCGCCGCTGCTGCTAGAAGAAGAAGAGGAGGAGGACCGGGCTCCTCCCTCCCCTCTTGCCTCGATTGCGAAGAGGTGGAGAGAGAGAGGAGACCGCGGTCTCCTTCTCCCTCCCGTCTCTTTCTCTCGTGAGGCCCCAAGGGCATAAACAAAAAATTGAAAAGAAAAGAGGGGAAGAGAAGTAAAGAAACAAGGGGAAATATGCAAAAATGTAAATGGCCGGGACGGTGCAAATGGCTGGGACGGTGCAAATGGCCGGGACGGAGCAAATGGCCGGGATGGTGTAAATGGCTAGGACGGGGTCTTTCCCCACTCCCTATAAAAGGAGGGGGGTGGCCAAACTTGAAGAGGGAGGATTTTGGCTAGCTCCAAAGAAGCAAGGCTTCTAGACTGCAAGGCAGTTCAAGGAGAAGGGTCTGCAAGACAGCCCTAAGAAAAATTGTGCAAGACACAATATTAATTTTCTCAAGTCTTAAAAGGTCCATTGGGCTTCCTTATTGGGCCTAACTTGCTTATTGGGCCGGAATTGTATCCTTTGTGCCATGACTTATTAAATGACCACGTTCATAATGTTTAATGGGCCTAATGATGCTTATTGGGCCGGCATTTGATGTATTCTCATATGTGATCATGTTAATGAGCCTATTGGGCTAATTTTATAACTTTAATCACTTTCGATAAGTATAATTACATACTGTCACGTTTATTTCATACTCTTCACCAATTGATTTCTTAATTAAAATCAACCAAGTTTTCGACAACCCTTAACAAAATATTTCAAAAACATTGTTGTTCAATTTATAATATTTAAAACAACCAACAAGTCATGTTTCATATCATTTTTGATCCACCTTAGGTTAATCTCCCTTTAAATCAATAAATAAGTGGAAACATTAATTTAATTCACATAACCATAATTTAAATAATAAATAACGAAATATTAAATAAATGAAATCAATAATTTTTTAAAGACAAAAAATGAGAAAAAATGAATTTTAAAATCAATAAAAATGAAACAAATATAAAAAAATCCAAAAAATAGATTGCATGCTTGCAACTTTATTTTCTTTCATGTACAATTCATTTCATTTAATTGTGAGTCACACACTTATATTTCAAATGGGTTGTCTGATGGTTAATCAAGGGTGTTCAGCTTTTGTGCTGATCTAATTAACCTAACCAATGTTAGTGGGGGAGGTCAAATGAACTAAATAGACCAGTCCATGTAAAAATAAAGTCAAATAAATCAATCCAAAAGATAAAATTTTAAAGTTTTAAAAAATGGTTCTCACACAGTGTTGGCTTTATGCCATGTTCCGTCCACCTCCGAATATCACACAGGTTTTAGTTCTTCTGAGATATCAGCTTGGTTAGCAGATGATTCACCCTAACATTCAGTATTCAAGCTGTGAATGTGATAAGATAGAATGTTAGACTCCATGGATGATTGGGTGCTAACTACTTATTTATGGATAGCCTGAAATGAGTCCCCATAAGGTGACCCACTTATATACTGTTACATCTTTACTGTATTGCGAAATCTTGTATTTCTTCTGTGCAATTTTATTTTGATCTTTTAATGTGATGACGATGAATATGGTGACAACAAATAAATGATGATGCCTGATGATGAATAATGGTGGATATGCCTTCATTTGATGTATCTTCACAGGCTTACCTGCCTTTGTCGCCTTTCCTCCCAACTGTAGAAGCTTACAATGCTACGTGAGGTATGTTGGTTTCCATCAACCATAGATCAAACTAATATCTGAAGATGCTTTTAGCATTTACTTAATGTACAGAAGGCCCTAGGATGATGCACGCCTTTGGTTCAGTCAGCTTCTATAATTTGGAATTTCTAACTGGATTATTGTTGTAGAGCAACCCATCTTATTTTCATTTTTCGCTCTAGGTATGATGGTGATCTTTCAGTGGATGCAGTTGTTGACTGGATGGCAACATCCATACTTAATCTTCCTCGAATCCTTTACTACTCAAGGGAGTCATTGGTAATTAAATTACATTTGAATTGTTTCTTGGATGAAATACTTTTGTGGAATGCAGCTTGGGATTTATTTCTTGGATAAAGTAAAGCACTTCTGTGGTATTTATCGACTGTGATGTCGAACTTTGTTCTGTTAGCCTAGAGTGCATGAAAATATAAACAACAATCTGAGTGCGTAACTGCAGTACATGCAGCTATGACACTGGTAAATGCATAAATAATAATTGCTGGTTAGTGTGTTTCATATTTTAGGGCTGCATGATTATTACCAATTTGAACTCTGCTAGATGACTACCATGCTTATAAAACATTGTCTGAAGGGACATGGCAGTTCTATTTTGTAATGTAACTGTCGCAAATGGATGGAAAATGGTCTGCCAATAAAGCATGTGCTCCTGTGTGCAACAACTGTTGGGTGACTGTTTGGATGTCGTGGGTGGAGGGCCACTAACACAAGGGTAAAAGGGTATAATTTGGGCAAATTTTTTAGCTTTCAACCCCTACAATATTTCAACGTTGCAGATTAGCCTCTGCAATCCAGATATTCCTTTATAAGTCTTCACCTTACACATTTATTTGGTGAACACTCTTTTTTGGAACTTCTTTATATGAGAGCCTTATCTACAATATTATGGGGTTCTTTGGTAAATAACTTGAGATTTTTATGAGTTTTAAATAGATAACCGGATTGTAAGATGTAAATGTGTAAGATTAAGGTTGAAAACTAAAAATACCAATGTGGAGCATCCAGAAATTCACTCATTCCCATGCAGGTAGAAGAGATTGTCTGAAAGCAGAAAATGGGGTTACAATCCTTTACATGGTATCATCTGTACCTTGTGCCTGTCTATGGGAGTTGGCATGGTTGATCATCCACAAAATTGGATTTGGCATCAAAATGAGTGCATTCCATCTCGATCCTGATCAATTCCAGCTGATCTAATGGAAGCATTAACTTACCCAAATGAAATAATTTTAGAAGTATTTTCATAAATAATCAAGTAATTTACCCTTAAAATCTTCATAAGAATGTAAACAGGTGAAATGAAAATATAAAAACATACAAGGTTGTTCTCGAGTAAGACATCTTCATCTTCTCTGCTGATAGCTAGGAGTCGTTGATGCTGAATTGGGGCTACAAGCCACTAGCCCTTACTCCATGTTTTTGACTTGTATCCATTATCCAACCGCTCTTGTCCATTCTCAATCCAAATGTGATGTGGGACAGATAAATAAAATCAAAATTTTTGATGGCATATCTGCAAACTGACCCATTGGCATTGCGGCTGGTGTAGACGGGCGCTGGGAAGTGAGAATCCTGTGCATGTGGCAGCCCTGGAGGCTGCGTGTGCGGTCGCTGCAGGGTGGAATGCTGGGAAGTGATGCTGCTGGGCTGTTGAACCCGAAAAAAAATTCCTCGTGAATTATATAACCCCGACAAAATACTTGTTTTGAACTTTTTAGAACAAATTCAGGGGGAAGAAAAGTTTGTCCGGAGTTCCAGATAAAAATGATACCAAACCTATTTATTTTGAATTTTCGGGATGAATAAATGAAAAAGGAAAACTTATCCCAGGTTTTCGGAATAAATAAACAGCAGAAAAAGAAATATTTCTGCAATATCCTAGAAATCTGAAAATGTTCGCTCTTGGTTAGGTCGGAGTGGAGATCAATTCATTCCTGGTGTTTTCGGGTTAAAGGTCCCTCCGGGTGAATGATCTTGATGCCCCGGAATGTTCCGGTGGAAGTTGTCTCATGTGGCGTGCAATACTAAACATGTGAGAGACCCGTCGGATACCCATGTCAATGAAAAAATGACGTGGCGTTGGTGCGGATCCTCGCACAATGAATGAACATTGAATTCCCACCCTTGAGCAAGGCACGTGGTGGAAGCAATAGCCACGTGGCTTAATATATAAGAAAGAAGAACTCCAATGGGTCCCATCGGGAATCGCACTCCGTTGGGAGTCCCAACGGGAGCCGCGCTTCGTTGGGAGTCCCACCCATGCAGCCCGGTGGGAGCTCCCACCGGGGGTCCACCCTGCAGTGGACTTGGTCCCGGTGGGACCCTCACTGGGAATCCAGTCCAGTGGAATTCCTCTCGCGCCGGTGGGAGCCCCCACCACACAGGTGGGACCCACACCGGGCCCACCCCACGGTGGGCACGGCCTGGTGGGACTCCCACCTCAGCGGTGGTGAGCTCCCGATGGGAGCCCCCCCATCCTCCCCCCCCCTCCCTCTTCCCAACTTCACCCTCTAAACCAAAAAAAGAGGGGGGATGATGCATGAAGAAGATGGAAAGCCATACATTAATGGAGATGCTCCGTTGGGATGACTAACGCCTCATGCAAACTCCTATAAAAGGAGACCTTGACAGGAGAAGAGAAGGATCTGAAATCTAAAAAGCCTTGGAAGAGCTGAAAATAGGCCAAGCCTCGGAGAGTTTCTGGAAATCTCCCAAGTCCCCTGCTGAAGTGTTGGAGTTTTGTGTGTTTTGCTTCAGGCAAGGCCATATATTAAGCTCTGTACTTTTGTAAATAAGTCCTCATGGGTTGATAACTTACCCCAATGGACTATTCTTTACCAACCCCATGTTTATATGGATGAAGATTGAAAGAAATGTCAAAAACATCTACACTTGATGTATATGTGTCTTTGCAAATATTATTTTCTGCACGCGAGATGGGAAAAATTACGAAAAAACCCATCTCTCGCTTATTTGCATAAATGACCTGCAGAATATTAGAGTCTAGAGATACCCAAACTTAACATTCCTCGTGTTAAGAATTGTTCTAAAATCTTAGAAAAAATGATTCTTGGATATTGGTTGGAGAAAGAATTGCAAAACAGTCCCCATTCTAAGGGATATTTTACAAATCAGTCCCCATTCAATTTTTTTTTGCGAATCAGCCCCTAAATGAAGAAAAAATTGCAAATTAGTCCTCGTCTTTCTTTCACCTAAGAATAGAAAGTTGAGGGAAATGATCTCACTCCCCGAAAAAATTCCCATGTCTACCCAAAAAGACGGATAGTGGGGCTATGTGCTACATATCCTAATCAAACCAAACGGTGTTTTCATGAATTGCTTGTTCGCAACCAAAGGGTGTAAACATGTATTAAAGGTGTTCGAGTTCTCCTCAATATAAACAAAACATCGATTCCGATCGACGGGGAATGGTTCAGCGCACGAACTCAAAATCGTTTGAAAGATCATGCGTGGAAAATGATAATAAAACCAATCAATGCATTTCTTCCTATGCATAAGGGTATTAAGTCTATATCCATTGATATAACCGAAAGAAAAGTAAGAAGAAAAGAAGACAATGATGTATATTAATCTTCCATCTTCTTTAAAACATGGGCAAAGACGGGTGCAGTGCAGCGGAGGCTGCATGGCGCAGTGGAGTGTGGCTGGCCTTGGCGGGGTGAACGTGTGTTGGTGCATATGCTGGTGGGCAGGTGGCTTCCGGGCTGGCGCTGGCGGTTGGGTGCGCCTGGTGTGGGAGTGAAGGCGAAGGCCCATGTGAGCAGGGTGCGCAATGCTGGCGCCTGGTGTCAGTATGTGGATGTGGGAGGAGGGCTGCACAGGCCGGAACCTGGCTTGCACTGGCATAGCTGATGATGCTGGTTTTGGGTGCAGGCTGTTGGCAGTCTTCTTGGTGCTGCTGATGGGAACGTGTGGCCGAAGGGTGCTGGGTATGAGGCCAAGTGGTGGGCTGAGTTCTTGGGCAGGTGTTAGGGCTGTATGTGGTGATGTGGAGAGAAAAATAGAAAGGTGGGGGGGGGGGGCTCAACTCAAGAAATGTTGAAGAAGAAGTGAACAGTGCAGGGAGAGAAGAAGAGAGTGGGGAGGGAGATCGACAGGGCAGAAAGAAGATAGATGGCAGCAGTGAAAAAGAAGATAGATGGGGAGTCTCACCCCATGCCAGTCCCAGAGAATAGAAGCAAGTCATGCAACCAGGCATCTCATACTTCCTAGTCATAGGGAAACAAAATCTCCATCAAATAGAAACTCACTTTTGCAATCAATAATCATAATTCACTAACTGAAAATTAGGGTATTTCATCATATTTACAAGGGAAGCCAATCCCATGGAATGTAGAATCAACCGATGCGATTCCAAGGGGGAAGCCCCCTGGATTGGTGAAATTCCTGCCGGATTGTCCGGAATTGGACCAAATCGATCTGTATCAGTCCAGATTGGCCTGATAGGCCGATCCGGCCGATTCTGCCACACAAATTATATATATATATACGGTGTCATATATATATCCATTAACCATGTATGTGTGTATATTATTATTATATTTACATTAATATGTGTACAGCCATTTACATTCATTATGATGTATACATATTGATGGGGAGCGAGAAGCCCAAGCAATGGATTGGCCCATTTGGAGCCCATTTGGAGATTTTTTATTTTTTCTGTAATTTTTGGTGCAATTTTCGCACTATTTTTAAGTCCAAGGATAAGTAGTCCAAAAGAGTCATATTAGAGTCCAATTAGCTTTTATTATGTAATTTTGCATTTCTATATTTGAGTCAAGTCCAATTTGGGTAGGATTTTGTATTTCCCTTTCTTTATGTTTCTAATATGTTAAGTTTTATTAGGCATAAAAGTCTCTTAATTAGAAGTCCATTAGGATTGGAATTAGTCCAACTCCTTTAAATACATGTAACATCCGATTTGGAGAAGATAGAATAGAATATTGAGAAAATTGTTTGCTGCGCTCTGCTCTGCTCTTCCTCCGCGACGGAGAGAAACCCGCGAAGGGTTTGCCGCGAAGGCCACGCCGCGAAGGCTCCGGTGAGACGCCGGCTACATCTCCCTCTTCTTTCGCTGTTCCGCATCAAATTGGTATCAGAGCCAGATTTCGGTTCCTTCCACGGAGCCGAGATCCGAAGGCTCTGCTGTCGCCGTCGTCTTCCCACTGCAGCCTCCGCTCAGCCCCATCGCGAATCCCCGCCCGCGGCCGCCTCCATCCCATCGCCCAGCGCAGACGCCGCGCACCTGCCCCTCCCCTCCCGCGGCCACACCCCCGCCGCACTGCCACGCAGCCCCCCCCTTCTCCCCTTCTCCCAGGCGCGCCAGCGCCGGCACCCCGCTCTCTCCTCGCCTCCCAGGCGCTCCCAGCCCGCCCCCTCCGCCTCCCTTCCCCCCCACGCGTCGCCCCTCTCTGCTCCGCGCCGCCCTGCCCTGCTCCCTCTCCCGCGAGCGCCACGCGCCCGCCCCCGTGCGGCCCCCCTTCGCGCTGCCACCGGCCGCACCCCACGCCAGCCATCGCCGCACCGCGCCATGCCCTTGCGAGCGCTGCCAGGCCGCCCGCGCTCGTGACCGCGCCGCATCCCTCTCTGCTCGCGCCGCCCTGCCCTGCTCCCTCTCCCGCGAGCGCCACGCGCCCGCCCCCGTGCGGCCCCCCTTCGCGCTGCCCCCTCCCGCACCCCACGCCAGCCATCGCCGCACTGCGTCGTGCCCTTGCAAGCGCTGCCAGGCCGCCCGCGCTCGTGACCGCGCCGCATCCTCCCCTGCTCGCGCCAGCGCCAGCGCCAGTGCCCCCTTCTTCGCGTGCGGCCCGCCCCAGCCCCTCCCGCTCTCCCCTTTGGTTCCTGCGTAAAGAGGAGAGAAGAGGCAAACCTTTTAAGGAGAACCGGTCAAATCAGGGCTGACCTGGTTGGACCAGACCCAGGTCCGCTACAGTAGCCGGTTCGCTACAGTACCCTGGGCGGTGCACCAACAGTTATCGCACCGCCAGTACAAAAGCATCATTCGTGCTCCGATTCACGTGTCGTTTGCGTCGTTGTGATCATCACGACGAATTCTTGTCATTCAGCGACCCACGCCCTGCAACCGTCCATCCAATGTCACATCAATTTGGGTAATCTCTTACATGTGCCACATGAATTTTAGTTTTCTTGTCCTCTACCAAATGAGAAGCCAACAAAAATTATACTCGATGAAGAGAATCAGAACAACTATATTTCTCGGACTATTGTTGACATTTTGTTGCAAACTGGTGAGATCATTGTTGATGGTGATCAAGCTTTTGTAGAGTTTCACCTAAATTTTTAGGTAGAACTCAAAAGAGACCAGTTAATTATTTTGATGGAGCTTGGTGCACTATTGCCTCGAGGTCTTACATTACTTTGGGAAAAGAGTGGTTGAAGAGCGACATGTTACTTTCGACTCAAACCAGTGCTTCATCCAGCCACCGCATTTAAGAGGTAAATTTTGTTTTCTCAAGTATATTTCTCCTGCGGCCAAGCCAGCGCTCCCAGAGAAGACTGTGATTGATGAAAAGCCATTGGAGTTGGTAACTACTACTGAGCGTGTATGTGTGAAGACTACTTTGTTGAAGTTTGGGATCAAGACCTGTTCGTCGAGTCTGGACTTCATTTGATATGTGATGATGTATTTGAGATAAGTCCATCATTGACTGCTACCAATGATCTGCCAGATGTTACCAAAGATCAGTGCAACTATGATATGATATGGTCCGATCTTCAGGCACACACTCTATGCAGACTGCAACTATTCAGAAGATTTATTGGTTTGGATATCCCTATGGCAACTTTATTAGTGCATGACTTCATCATTCTCCTGCCACTTGTATGGATATTGCGACACTTTCAACTCGAGGACGAGTTTTCTCGAACCAGGGGAGAATGATGGGGAGCGAGAAGCCCACGCAATGGATTGGCCCATTTGGAGCCCATTTGGAGATTTTTTATTTTTTCTGTAATTTTTGGTGCAATTTTCGCACTATTTTTAAGTCCAAGGATAAAGTAGTCCAAAAGAGTCATATTAGAGTCCATTAGCTTTTATTATGTAATTTTGCATTTCTATATTTGAGTCAAGTCCATTTGGGTAGGATTTTGTATTTTCCTTTCTTTAGGTTTCTAATATGTTAAGTTTTATTAGGCATAAAAGTCTCTTAATTAGAAGTCCATTAGGATTGGAATTAGTCCAACTCCTTTAAATACATGTAACATCCGATTTGGAGAAGATATAACAAAATATTGAGAAAATTGTTTGCTGCGCTCTGCTCTGCTCTTCCTCCGCGACGGAGAGAAACCCGCGAAGGGTTCGCCGCGAAGGCCACGCCGCGAAGGCTCCGGTGAGACGCCGGCTACATCTCCCTCTTCTTTCGCTGTTCCGCATCATATTAACTATATATGGACATATATTATTATATTTACATTAATATATTGTACTATGCAGGTCTATCCGCATGTGCGTACCCACACATTGGAGGAATTAAGACCACAAGCTCCATATTCCAACACTTATCACAATCAAATGATTGTGATATATGTATAATATATACATTTATAAGGACATACATTTAATTATGTCTGTACATTAATATGATATGTACATATATATATATATATTGAAGACATTTTTTGACTTCATTTTCTGATTTTCATGTATTTTCTGATTTTTCATGATTTGTTTTCAGAATAAACATTTTTTAATCTGGTCGATCCAAGACTTTCGGTGGATCAGCCGAACCGATCTGGATTGGGATCGGACCCGGGCGATGTCTGGGCGATCTGATTCTTTTTTCCATGCTAATCCCAACCCTAACATGACTCAAATAATGATAAACTCCAATACTCCCTAACTACGATAAATATCAAATAACTCGACTATAATTGGACTCTAAATGTGCAAATTCGCACTAAAACTCTGCATAAAATATAAAAGTCTCTAAATGGGCCAGATGATGACTCATAGTACTAGAGGCCCAATACCTAACAAATCAGAACTCCAATAACTCCTTGCTGGAGCAAACAAAGTTCTGTATCATGGACTGAGTCGAATCGGGCCTGGATTGTCGTGTCTATCCCTCTTTTGGCAAATTACTTCATCCAACTGCATCTTTGCTTCAAAATACATCCCAACCTCATAGGCCTCCTGGATTGTTTGGTCCCCCTGTCTCATTCTCTACTTTCCTTCAGTCCAACATATGTATTGACAGTTACCAACCATCATCAAACCCTTTTTTCTGGAGATGTATGATGTGTGCCAACAAGGGCAACCTTTCCCTTCCTTAATGTGGGCAATGTGTACTGTGTAGATGATCATGTAGCGGTCTTCTTGACAGTGAAGGTTCTCCTTCCTGGCTCCTTTCATCAAGAATGAATAGTGGAGATGTAGTGTAAAAGCACTCTCTAGGTTGCTGCTGTTGGTCTGTTGGTATTATTACTGGGATATTGGTTTTTTTTCTGGGGGGTCCCAATTAAAGATAATATCATGCAGAGATATGAGATGGCCTATAAGCATGGAAGGCAGGATCAAAATCGGGATCGGGATCGACCAGGTTCGATCCGATCCTGGATCGGATCGGATCGCAAGATCCCATGGATCCAAGGGAAGTCTGGTCGATCCTGGATCGGCCAGTCTATAAAATGGTTTTTTTTTTGGAAAAAATTCAGGAAAAACAGAAAAAACAGCAAAAATGAGGGACAATCTGATAAATTGAAAGAACTAATATTTGCATAAAAAACCAATCATACATGCATTCATAATATATGAAACATAAGATTTTATATTATTACTACTATAATAATACAAGAAAAGTATAAAATATTAAAGACTTAGTGTATTATTGACCTGAATACTATTTAAGTAAATGTTAAAATTTGTAGTTTCATTTATTTAAGATATTACATGTAAATAAGGAAATATCCCCCATTTGAATCCAATAAAAATATTAAAAAAAATCACATCTCTTACTAATAAAAAGTCAACTCTCCATCCAAGAAGAAAATCGCAATTTTTGTGATTTTATCAAATAGCGACTTTCTAATCTCTCATAATTTGACATATTTTAAATTTTATAATTCAAATAAGTTCAATAAAATACTAAAAATCTAAAGTCCAAAAAAAAAAAAAAAAAAAATCAAACGTGCATATGACTTCTCCAAGAAAGCCACTCTCCTACTGACAGCACTAAGTCTACTTGAGACCTCTTAGGATTTGGTCAAACTAAGCTATCATCACCCAAACTCATGAGTGTCATGAGTTGGGTGATGGTAGCTCAATTGACCAAATTCTGAGAGGTTTGGATGATGATAACTTAAGTTTGACCAAATCCTGAGAGGTCTCAAGCAGACCAAGTGTTGTCAGTAGGAGAGTGGCTCCCTTGGAGAAGTCACATGCACGTTTGACTTTTTTACCGGACTTTAAATTTTTAGTGTTCCATGTGGTTATTTGAATTTTTAAATTTTTAGATAAGCTAATTACGAGAGATTAGAAAGTTAGCATTTCGCTAAAATCACTAAAATCGTGATTTTCTTCTTCGATGGGAGAGTTGACTTTTTATTGGTAAGAGATATGATTTTTTTGATATTTTTATTAGATTCAAATGGGGGGTACTTCTTTATTTACATGTAATATCTTAAGTAAATGAAACTACAAATACTAACATTTACTTAATGATATTCAGGTAAATAAGTAAGAGAATCGATTTGGATCAGTCTGGATCGGCCTGGATCAATCTAGAATCGGTCGATCCCTGCTTGATCCAGCCGATCCAACTCGATTCTGGTCGATCCAGCTGGAAGTTTGCCGATTCAGGGACTTCCCCCCATAATCGGATCCATAGCCGCCGATCCGATCCAGGATCGATCGATTCTGGGTCGATCCTGGCGATTTTGCCTTCCATGCCTATAAGGGTAAGTTAAATGAGGAGTTGTCGATAAATGGCAAGTGAAGTATGGTTAGGTCCAAGGTTCAAGAACAAGGGATCGGGGTCGGATCAGCCAGCCAAAAACTGATCAGATCGGCTGAGCCGGGCTGATCTCGGCTGCAGGGGTGGCCGGATTGACCCCCCTATAAAAATTGTTAAAAAAGTAGAAAAAATGAGAAACATAAGGATTGCATTTATTGATTGAAATATATCAAAATAAAGTGTATTATACAATCATATTAATGTATAAACATAATTAATATATATATGAATCATACAATCATATATTAATGTACAATACCTTATTTACAATCATGTATTCATTTACTTTATTACATGTAAATAAGGAGTACTTTCCATTTGAATCCAATAAAAATATTAAAAAATTATCTCTTACCAATAAAAAGTCAACTTTCCCATATAAGATTTCCATCAAGATTTTGGTGATTTCATCAAAATGTCGACTTTCTAATCTCTCATAATTTCGCCTAACTAAAAATTTCATAATTCAAATAAACTAAATAGAATTAAAAAATTCAAAGTTGACGAAATAAGTCAAACCTACACTTGACTTCTCCAAGGGACTCACTCTCTTACTGACAGTGGACTACTCTCCTACTGACAGTGGACTAAATACTGTCAGTAGAAGAGTGAGTTCCTTGGAGAAGTCACATGTATATTTGACTTATTTCACCAGACTTTGAATTTTCAGTATTTTATGTGGTTTATTTGAATTATGAAATTTTTAATTAGGCCAAATTATGAGAGATTAGAAAGTTGGTATTTTGATAAAATCACCAAAATCTCGATTTTCTTCTTAGATGGGAGAGTTAACTTTCTATTGGTAAGAGATATAATTTTTTTGGATATTTTTATTGGATTCAAATGGAGGATACTTCCTTATTTACATGTATATACTTAAATGATGTTTAGGTAAATAAGGTGTTTCAATCATATATTTATGTGTGCTGCATGTGTATATACATAAATATGTAAATTATAATACATATATTAATATATAATAAACCTGAAATATGCCTGGACTCAGACTGAACTCGGCCTGGACAAGACCTAGACTCAGCTTGGAATCGGCCTGGACTCGGCCCCTTGGCAGGGTTACCCCGGATCGGATCGGGGACCCAAAAACCTACCCAGATCAGCCGATCCGGCCGATCTTTTGAACCCTGGTTAGGTCATTATGCTAATCAAATATTGTAAGAATCCAGTGTCAAATAATCTGATTTATTCTCCCAAACTGTTTTACTGTGAAAGTGAATAACTTCAACAACTAGGAAACTTACTGGAGAAACTTCATGAAGAAATGCTCAAGCTCCCAGAGATTGTCAGGAAATACCTTTTCATCCATATGTTCACAGAGGTAAACATATAGTGCAAACTGCAAAGTTCTATTTATGATCTTGACTAAGTCAAAAACGATCTCCATCAAGGGGTTTAATCCTTTAATAGTCTGAAAATATAGATTATCTTATTCCTATGATTACTTTTTTCTGTAAGAGAAAATGCTACCTTCTTTTGATTTTGAACTCTGATGGATCTTATTGAGTATAACCCATCCAGGTAAGTCAGTTGGTTATCCAACGGCCCTAAAAATTTATAATTCTTGCTTTAGAATGGTTAATTTCTTTGTGATCATAGTTGTCAAGTGACCCAAGGCGTTCTTGAACACATTAACACATCAACTCATCAAGTAAGTAACAAACATAAGGTATCAAAGGGAATATGACAGAAAGAGGGAGAGAGGGGGCTTGCTGGTAGGGGAAAAGGAGGGGCCTCCACCTAGCCAGCCATGAAGCAGTGAAGCACCTTCCTGCCTAGTCAAGTGCCTTGAAACTATGTTCATGACTCTGACTCCATAAATTCTCTAATCTGTTTAAGTTTGCTTTATGTAATGTCAATTAGCAACTTCATTAACAATGCATCTTTGATGATCTAAGATTTTATGCAAGCTTCTAAAAACTTACCTGAAGTAATTCTTGTGATGCATTTTAGGTGCAGAATTTCATTGCGAAAAGTGGACAGCATAAGGTATTTTCCTGTTTGTTACTCCATTGATAGTAAGTTTTAAATTGATTGGATGCTCAGCTTCTGTTTATTTCTCGTTTCTCTTGATGCAATCTCATGTTTATCTCTTGAATCATCATTTTCATTGTCGTCATCAGAGCATTATCCCATTTATTTGTGTCTGCTTTCTCGTGCCCCTTATTCTGTCAACTGCGACATTTATAATCAAACCCGCAAAAGACTTGTTCATTCTTGCTATGTTAAACCATCTTATTTGCCTTGTAATTGTTGCCATTTTTTTATGTTGTGAAGGCTTAGTCAAGAGCCTTTCTGATATAGGATTTAAGACATTCAAATGCCAGATGCTGATTACATCAGCATTGCTGATTTAATGATTTCTAAACTTCCTGGAAATCATCTGGCTGCACATCAAATCCTTGTCTACTATCTTCTTGATTAAGTTTTTTCCCCTGTTTTCATCTCTAATTATTTTAGTTTGTTACTTTCACTGACCTCCATTATATTCATGATTGAAGACTTTTTGCCAAGGCAGATTTGCCTGATATGTCTCACATATGTTAAAATTTTCTTATCTTTGTCATTAGTTTTCCTTTACCATGATCTTGATCAACATCCTCATCATCAGGGTCTATTGCACATGTATAGGTCACGTACATGAATCCTGTCTTCCTACTTTTCTAGGCAATGCCACGTTCATAGTTAAACCTACAGCCTTCTAGAACTCTTCTTGCAAAATTTGAAAATAGTGGAGCATGGAATGCTATCTTGCAAGATTCTTGCGAGAATCTCGGTCTTGGGAAGCCTCTGAGAAACGAGACCACCGATGCCACTGTTGACACAAAAAAATTTGTTGTGCCAATCCCCCATTAATTCCCCATTCCCAGAAATCCCCTCCTCCCTTAAATCCCCTTAACCGATGGGGCTACCATCGGTTAAGGGGATTATTTCCCCAACCGATGGAAGCACCATCAGTTGGAGATGGTAGTACCATCGGTTGAGGGGAATCCCCCTTTAACCAATGGGAGTACCATCGGTTAAAGGGGACCTCCCTTTAAATCCCCTAACCGATGGGACTACCATCGGTTAAGGGGATTTTTCCCTTCAACCGATGGGAGTACCATCGTTGAGGGGAAATTCCCCTTCAACCGATGGAAGTACCATCGTTAAGGGGGATTCCCCTTTTACAACCCCCAACCGATGGGACTACCATCGGTTAAGGGGATTTTCCCCCTAACCGATGGGACTACCATCGGTTGAGGGGTTTTTTCCCTCTAACCGATGGTACCCCCATCGGTTAAAGGGAATTTTCCCTCTAACCGATGGGAGTCCCATCGGTTAAAGGGAGCCCCAGCCCCACTCCCACGCATGTAAGGGGGGGCCTTCCCCTATAAAAGGCACCCCCATTCCCCCATTTGAGGGGAGAGAGGGCCCCCATAAGGAGCTACAGCCCTCTCCCCAAAGTGCTGTCCCCTATTTTCTGAAATCCCGAAAGAATAGAAAAATTCCAAATTCCCAAAGTTTCCCGATCTCCTCCTCAAGCTCCCCTCTTGTGTGTGAAGGTACCAGCCCCCTTTCCTCGTTCGGAGCAAAGCGAGAAGCCTGAGATCGTCTTCATACGGCATCGGCATCTTCCCATTCTTAAGTCCGTGATACGGCATCGGCCTCCACGTGGGGCTATAGGTTTTAAATACCGTCCAATGGACGTATGGTATTTAAATACCTCTGTAATTCGTGCTCTGAATGCTACGCATTTAGATGCATATGTTCCACCTCCCATCGAGTGCTAGTCTCTGGGACGGTGTGTTTGTGTTTATATGTATATGTTTCTTAGGGGAGACTCTGCCCAAGCGGAGATTCTACCCGAGAGCATATTTGTATATTCGCAAATTTGTGTTTTTATGTATATGTTTCCTAGGGGAAACTCTGCCCAAGTGGAGATTCCGCCTAAGAACATATCCATAAACCTCAAATTTGTGCTTATACGTATATGTTTCTTGGGAGGAAACTCTGCTCACGTCAAAGCTCCCTCTGAAAAACATGTCCATATAACCACAGATTTGTATTTATATGCATATGTTTCTTAGAGGAGACTCTGCCCAAGCAGAGATTCTGCCCGAGAACATACCCGTATATCCGCAAATTTACATTCATATGTATATGTTCCCTAAAGGAAACTCTGCCCGAGTAGAGACCCCTTTCTCAGAAGAAACTCTGAGGAGCTCCCTCCTTAGCGGGGATATAGCTCGGGAACATATTCATAAAAATGGCAATTTTGCGCCTATACATATATGTTCCTTAGCAGAATTTCCGTTTGAGCAGAATCTCTATTTAAGATCCATATAATTACGAATTCGTGCTTATGTGCACATGTTCCTAGGGGAAACTCTGCCTAAGCGAAAATTCTGTTCGAGAACACTTTTGTATAATCATAAATTTGGATTCATATGAATATGCCTCTCGAAGGAGACTCCGTTTCAACAGAGATACCTTTCGTGACGGATACTCCGCCTAAACGGAGATACCGCTCGAGAGGATATTCATAAAATTGCAAATTCATGGCTATACACATGTGTTATGCGGGAAGAATCTTGCCTAAGTGGAAACTCTTCCTAAAACATATTCACATAAACACCATTTCATATGCATATGTTTCTTGAGGATACGCTGTCTAAGCGGAGGTTCTGCCCGAAAACAGACTCAGATGTCTACAACTCCACATTTGTATGCAAAAAAGGGAGCTCTACCTAAGTGGAAGTTCTGCAGAAAATATATGCATACACCCATGAAAAATCATGATTATATGAATATATTTCTAAAAGAAAAGAGAAAAGACAAACTCGGGCAGAGCCGAATTTCTGCCGGAAATATATCCATATATTCACAGAAGAGTTGTACCCATGTGGGTAGTTTCTCGGGGAGAAACTCCGCCTTGACAAGGACCTTCACAAAGAAATGCCCATATGACTGTAAAATCATGGCTAAAAAAAAGGAGAATATGTCATATCAGATTTGTATAACAATTTTGTTTATGTGGAAGTGCTGCCCAAATTCTCAATACACCCGAAGCCCAGAAATAATCTGCGGGTGTATGCTCATTCCAAACCAAATTTTAAATCAAACAGCACATTTCAAACCTCAAGCGGGTTCACGGGTATATACCCGTTCCTTTTTCCAAAATCATATTTCACGCCCGAAGAAAGAGGGCAGTCATACCACTTTAAAGAATAAAATGCATTTTCAATAAAAAAAAGAAGAAGAAGAAGGGAAAACATCATGTTAGGACTTTCTAAATTTTCTTTACATATAGTGTTCTCATCCTTGCTATGAATGGTATTCGGGTTAAAACTGGTGTTAAATAATACCAAGAGCTTTTAACTCGATGTAAATGTAACATCGATTCCGATCGATGGAGACAGAGGTCTAGCACATGCTACTCTAATTGTCTGATGAGAATAGACACAGGACTCAAGGAGTTCAGATTAAAAAACGGCGCACCCGTCTGTTCCTCGGACATCATACCCGTCCGTTCCTCGGACATCATATCCGTCCGTTCCTCGGACATCATACCCGTCCGTTCCTCGGACACCATACCCGTCCATTCTATGGACACCAAAATTCTTCTTCCGCATTGCGTGGACTATTTCTTCTGCATGTTAGACAGGCTGGCACGCCCCGCAAATACAAAAATCAAAGCATGTGAAATAAATGAATCGCCAAGTGAAATAAATGAATAAATCAAAATTGCAAAGATCAAATCCCCGTGTCCACAATCGGCACGCCCGGTGGGACCTCTTCTCACCATTCTTAGCAAAAAGGATGAGACATATATTTTTCATGAAAGCCCTAATTCTGATGTTTTCCCTTGAAGGTACAAACAAGAAGGCAAATTACAAACTGTTGAAGATGGCCGTCACTTATGGACCGCTCGTCATCAACAACTATGCAAAGTTCGGTACCTGGCGACTCCGATCGTATTCGGAGATTTCCCAGCAATTGTCAGATCCCCTTATTCTCTAGGGGTGGTTCGGCCTATGAAGAAGATGCTGCTCAAAAGCCTCTCTCCAACAAATCAACAAGGAAGACCCACAGGAGCCATGGGCACGTCAAAGCTCGTCCTGCTATTATCAAAAGGGGGCACCCAAATGCTCTCCAAAGATAATGCTAATGAAGGGGATAAACCTAACTTCAGCCAACAGCCATCAAGGCAGGTCATGTCCAAATCCAATTCAAAACTATAGCCACTAAACCATAAAGGTAGGCTACCTCAAATCCAAATTCAAAACCATAGCCAGTAAACCATAAAGGTAGGCTACCTCAAATCCAAATTCAAAACCATAGTTAGTAAACCACCAAGGTAGGCTATACCAAATCCAAACTCAAGCTCATGACCGACAAGCCATCAAGGCAGGTCATGTCCAAATCCAATTCAAAACCATAGCCACTAAACCATAAAGGTAGGCTACCTCAAATCCAAATTCAAAACCATAGCCAGTAAACCATAAAGGTAGGCTACCTCAAATCCAAATTCAAAACCATAGCCAGTAAACCACCAAGGTAGGCTATACAAATCCAAACTCAAGCTCATGACCAACAAGCCATCAAGGCAGGTCATGTCCAAATCCAAATTCAAAAAAAACCATAGCCAGTAAACCACCAAGGTAGGCTATACCAAATCCAAACTTAAGCTCATGACCAACAAGCCATCAAGGCAGGTCATATCCAAATCAAATTTCAAAACCATAGCCAGCAAACCACAAAGGTAGGCTATATCAAATCCAAATTCAAATTATAACCGATAAGCCATCAAGGTAGACCATATCCAGATGCAATTCCAAATCCATAGCGGGCAAATCATCGAGGTAGGCATACCTGTCCAGTCCAAAGCCATGTGCAATCCCAGAATATGTCAAAACCAAATACCAGATATAGCCACCAACCATCAAGGTAGGCTGAACCCAATACATATCCAAATCTGAAACCAAAATCCAAACTCAAATCCTAAAATCATGGCCACCAAACCTCAATGGTAGGCTCCACCAAATTCCAATACCATACCTTTAACCCCAAAAAAAAGGGCCATTTAGAAAGATTAAGTCAACCCAAATCCAGAATTTTCAATCCAGGCAATTTCCTCCAAAATCATAGTTTTGTCTACAACAAGGACGAAATAAAATCATAAAAGGCTATCAGTTGCCACCTCAAGATCCGACAAATCCATCATGATCAGAGGTCTGCAGGTACGGCTCTACGGAAGCCAACCTATCACCCCACGGGATAGGTATACTCCTACAATCCCAACCTCGAACCTCTTCTCAGTTTTGCGACGGTTTCAAGGAGAATCAGGAGATCCCAAGAAGGAAGCCG
This sequence comes from Colocasia esculenta, assembly GCA_014218235.1. NCBI lineage: Eukaryota > Viridiplantae > Streptophyta > Magnoliopsida > Alismatales > Araceae > Colocasia > Colocasia esculenta. Next base: position 13,124,342 of record CM024756.1, read on the forward strand.
TTGTCAAGCAAAAGACCCGGCACTCTCCCAGGTTCAAACAAATCTGGATTCCTAAAAAAGGAAGCCCAGAAACTCAAGAAGATTCAAGCAAATATATCAAAGGTGTTTAGTAAGAGAAGCAACGTCAAATATGCTTCCCTTCAACATATTGAGCTCAAGTACCATCATGGGTAAAAAGAAAAAGAAATATACAAGAAGTCAAGCTATACTCCTCAAGGCTCGGAGAATACCCGAGTAGTCAAAGAAAATCAACTTAGTAATTCAAATCTCGCATATCGGCCTTCAACCGTATACGGCGAGTTTCAATATTTGATGGGCTGGGGGCAATTCCTAACGCCAGTACCCGTCCGTCAAAAAGACAACGTGTTACTTGGGCAGCTAAGGAAAAACCCAAGCTTACAATCTTCTCATGCTATTCCTACTGAGGCCATCAAGCAATTTGCCAGAAGAAACCGCCAGCCCGGCAGGCAAGCTGGAGCACCAAGTCAAGCTCTCATTCATGTTGATTTTCAACATGAAGGAATTCAAATCCCCTTCCTCGAAGAAACAAATATTCAAATCAAAGAAGGTAATGTCAGGTGATGGCAAACGTCAAGTGATGTAGCAATGTCAGTTTTAAATGACTGCGTTTCTAAATGAAATGAGGCAAGTGACAACTTCAAGCCTTCGGCATTCTATAGAGCCAGTCTCTACTGAAAATCAACAAATTCAGCATCCAGATAGGTCTGCCCCGGCAAATCACCCGACAGCTTTACAACTGGTTAACTTCCTCAAACTACGGGTCAGGATATCATTGATCCGTCCAATGTTATACCTCAAACAATTTCCATATAAGCCATGAGATACAAAAGATTATTCAAGATATGTTCGCTCAGCAGAGCGAAGGTATTCAGGTGGCAGATCCATATTCTGTTTCATATCCAGTATATCATCAATTCAAGAAGCTGCCAGAGATATGCCCTAAAGTCACAAAACTACCAAAGTTTAATGGACATGGGTCGCCATTGGAATATGTGGCACATTATACTATTGCCTTGGTCAAGCTCGCCATCGATGAATCTTATCTCCTCAGATATTTTGCAACTTCCTTGATTGAAGTCACATTTCAATGGTATTCAAAATTCAAGCCCAACTCGGTTGCCGATCAGGCAGATGCAAAAGAAATTCATGGACCGTTTTCAAACGGCCAAAAGGAAAGTTTCTTACCGAATTATGTTCCCTCAAATAAAAGAAAGGGGAACTGGTAATTGACTTCATCAAAAACGTGGAAAGAGTTTAGCAGGAAATGCAATAACCGTCCCACTCAAGAAGATGCAATTTCTATCCGCCAATAAGACCTCATATCAACAGTCAACGAGAACTCTTGGGAAGAAATATCCAGAGTTTCGATTAATTAAATTTTGCAGTAGCAGAAATTGAGATATTTTTCTAGCCGAACAAATGGCTCACACATCTTATAAAGGCAAGCTCCCCAAAGAGCGCAAACAGCCAGCAAAGGAGGTCAATGTTATTGACTTCTCACCTGATAATGAAGCAAAGGGGGCAACAATCTCTCCTGCCCCAAAGAAGAAATCAGAAACCAAAGCTCCGGTGCCATCATTGGCAGAGCGCATGAAAGCTCCCTTCCTTCAAGAAGGAGCATACAAAGAAGCTCTTTGATCTTTGCCTTGATAATCAATTAATATCACCGCCAGAACCAAATAAGCCGGCAGATGTCAGCAAAGTCAATCAGCCCAACTATTGCCAGTATCACCGTATGGTGGGGCATCCAATCGAAGATTGTTACCTCTTCAAAAGCGGAGTCCAGAAGATGATCCAAGAAGGCCTCATATCTATGCAAACTGACCTGATTGATTCTCCTTAGCTTCATGCTTGGGATCAACCAGGGCAATCTGTCAATGTCATACATATGACAGAAATTGCAATCATACTGAGAACGATCCTTCATGTGATCCTCCCCAAGATAATTCAGGAGCTCATTCTCACCAAGAGCAAGGCATGATCCACACAGAATAATGAGGAAAATCCAAAGGCAAATATATTCTTATGCATATTCAAATATATCTGGGGCCACCTCCTATGTTGCCATGTGCAGACTTAATTGGGTGGCTATCTGAAGGTCCTTCAACTCCTGTCGAGCCGGCAAGGTTATATTCTTTCCCTCGACATCAAATTTTCTCACTCTTCCGGTTATGCCTCCAATCCAGATTGATGGGTTATCAAGCTCCGGCGGAAATATTGGCTAACTATTACCCATATCTTCAAATGATGGGTCATAACATTGAAAATTGCATAAGATTCAAGGATGATGTCCAAAAGCTAATCAGACAAGGGCTAATTGACCTGGGTATTCATCGGGTCAACCCTCCACAACCTTATACTCAACAACCACCAAATGGACCAGCCAATCCTGGATCCTATGTGGTGAATGTCATTAGTGCTTCATCATCCATTGGTCTTCCTCAGTCATCAGTGGGGGAGTCTTCAAATCCATATTTATCCAGTCAATGGTATACAAACGCGCGTCCTCTACAACAAGCGCTCATTTGCCACAAAGAACACCAAGTTTATATTTGATAACCTCAGAAGGCAATGTCTGGTTTCCATACTTGAACCAGCACCATGTATCTTTCAGAGTGAAAAAGAGATGTGTGACTATTGGGAATATCATTCCAAAGCAAGACATCCTACCAAGATTGTCCGGACCTCCATGATATGGTCAAAACTCACATCCGGAAAGAAAAATGATCAATATGGGAATTCTTTGGCGCCAGCAAATAAGGTGTCACAGCAAACCTTTGATTCAAGTCCAGAATTCCAAGCTATATCCAAAGATATATGAATATCATCATCATCATCAACTGGGCTATGGACAATACAGAAGCAAAGCAGAAGAACAATTCAAAATTGCTCTTTTTCGATATAGAAATGGAATACCAGAAGAAGCTGCAGCGAAGCCAATCTCGCAGCAAGCAGAGGAGTTCGTGGATCATTATCACCAACTCCCATCTTCAATTATTGAAGGAGCAATTAATGCAACCTTGTGAATGGGTCACTATGGGCCCTGGAAAATCAGCCAGCTCCAAAAGAGCCAGCAACTCTACAGTAAGAGGTGGCTCCAACAAGAGAAGCATCTCCAATCATCTTCAGAGCAGAAAGTCATAAGCTCACTTAAAGCTCCACATACATGAAATAAAGAGAAAAAAATAATATATAATAAATAAATAAATAAATAAAATAACAATAAATAATAATAATAATAACAAAAGAAGAATGAAAAAGAACAAATGTAGCGTGATGCTGCTGCTGAGGTACCTCAAATATCAATAAAAAAAAGAAGAGAAAAAACTCCAGAAAAAGGGGAGCATCATTTCTCAACATGATTAAAAAAATAAAAATAAATAAAAATAATAATAATAAAATCAATCAAAATTGAAGAATCAGATTATATATTTAACTCACCAATTTACAATATGGTGTCCAACCTCTACCAAAGGAGCTATAAATCTTTCCAAGTGATAGTACCAACTAGCTGAAGGTAAGCCAACAATGCTGACATATTAGCGTCGGCCGGCAAATAATTCAAATCGCCGTCGCAAGAAAGGGCATGGTAAAGAGCAAAAAGTTGCATCTACTATCTTCAAGAAGACCGATATCACAAAATCAAGCAAAATCATGCTCATTCACAGCGAGGAGTCAAAGCCTCGGCCTAAAGTTGAAGTAAAGACATGCTTATGTCTTCGACTCCTCAGATGAAGAAGAAGAACGACTTAATATGCCTTCTCATACAAAAGAAAAGAGCAAAGTCCCCATGCCTCATCAAATGAGCCGGACAATGCTCCTCCTTTTTCAAATGGAAGGCTGTTAATTCCTCTCTCTCAAAATAAATCTGTCGAGCCAAAGAAGCCATCTGAATCCTCAATAGAGGGATCTCCCTCATTGGACCAGATACGCACCAGGGCTGGTGAAAAGATCTTTCAACAAATTCAAATCACTCCCTGTCAACATCACTGTCTGGGAGGCAATTGCTTGGAGCCAAGACCTGAATGAAACTCTTGTCAAAGTACTCCAAGAATAAAAAACATATGAAACTCATATGGCTGATTTCCAAGCTCAAATATATGAAGCACTGGCAGCAAATGTCACTTTCACAAGATAAAGGCATGTTGCTATCCTCTTCATATCACAATCGTCCTTATATATGAAGGGACAGGTCAACGACATTCAATTAAATCGGATCCTGGTTGATCCGGGGGCATCTATCAATATAATGCCCTATAAAACCTCTGAATTTCTGCATCTCATGACTCATATGCAACAGGAAGCCTCACCACTAAGGTAGCCTTCTACATTACTGATGCTGATATAACATACAGAATATTGCTTGGAAGACCTTGGTTATAAAAATTGGGTCATCCCATCGATACCACATCAATGCATTGAATATGCAAAAGAAGGAAAGCAACATACAGTCTTTGCCAATTAAGCCCCGTTTCGGGAAGATGAATGCAACTTGACTGTTGCTATTTTATATCTTGGAGGGCCAATCCCTCAACCCCTTATCCGGTCTAAAGGGAGGGGTAAACAAATTAAATGCTCAAATGAAGACAATGAGATTGGCGAGCCTTTTGTGGTAAACAAAGGCTTTGCCAAATCACCTGCAAAGAATTCTCAAAGCAAAGTAATTCGCCCAGAGCGGCGGAGTGTCAACTATGAAGCTGACCACATAAGGGAGTACTCCTCCACCTCCCAGTTGCATGCAAATTTACTCTCCAAGGCAAGATCAAAGTGTTCGACGATTGAAAAACATTCGTCGTCAAATATCGGGAAATGGAAATAAACCCCACAGAATCAAGGCGATCTAGCGATCGCCACCTCCTCAAAATCTGACCGATCTAAGGTCATTTCAAGGGAAACTAGCCTATATTAGGCATTTTATCTCAAATCTTTTAGGAAGGTCTATGTCCTTCGGCAAATTAATGAAGAAAGATACTCCTTTCATCTGGGATTGAGAATGCCAAATCGCCTTCGAGCAAATCAAGGAATATCTTCTCACTCCATCGGTGTTGGGGGCACCAATTGCTGGGAAGCCTCTCATACTTCACATTGCAGCTATGGATGCTTCTCTGGGGGCTCTACTAGCACAAACAAATGAAGAAGGCAAGGAGCAACCTCTATATTATCTCAGCAGAAAGTTAATCAGTCCGGATGTTCGCCTTTTTCCTTGGTATATGGAGCGGAGGCAATGATTCCTATAGAAATTGAAATGGCATCCTATCGGACTTCAAAGTCAAGATCAAATCAATAGAAAGAAGGCTCGAAGAGCTCTTCAATCTAGAAGAAGGACGACTCAAAGCTCATCAAACCAGAAAGGCTCGCGCATTCGACAAATTGACGAGACCCAGAGCCTTTAAACAGGGGAATCTCATCATGATCAAGTGCAGGAAAGCAACGGCAGGAAAGCCAAGCGGCAAATTGCAACCTACTTGGCTTGGCCCATACATCGTTACCTTGACAAATGAAGAGGGTGCCTATAGGCCGGTGGACTATAAAGGTACTGTGCCCTTTCCTCCACTCAACACCTGAAACTATACCATGCCCCAGAACATGAGTTCCTCGGCCAATCATCAAAACCAAAATCCAATCTCCCGGATAGGCAGAAAGCCGGAAAGGAATGAAAGATGCCCTCTTTCAGGATCCATGCTGAAATAGAAGCCTGCCATAAATGGAGGCAAGAGAATCAAATACTCGCCTGTCCATCATACAATCCTCCAATCCCTGTGAGAGCATCAAGCCAAAAGTATTCCATCTTGAATATCCCACTCTTCCCCAAATTCAATTCAAAACCATAGTCAAAAAACGATAAAGGTAGACTATGTCAAATCCAGATTCCAGTCATAGCCAGCAAGCCACCAAGGCAGGCCATATCCAAAATCAATCCAAAATATGGCCAGCAAGCCACCAAGGCAGGCTATATTTGAAATTCAAATTCCAAAATATAGCCAGCAAGCCACCAAGGCAGGCCATATCCAAAATCAATCCTAAAATATAGCCAGCAAGCCACCAAGGCAGGCCATATCCAAAATTCAACCCAAAATATAGCCAGCAAGCCGCCAAGGCAGGCCATATCCAAAATTCAGTCCCAAAATATAGCTAGCAAGCCACCAAGGCAGGCCAATCCAAAATTCAGTCCAAATATAGCCAGCAAGCCACCAAGGCAGGCCATATCCAAAATTCAATCCAAATATAGCCAGCAAGCCACCAAGGCAGGCCATATCCAAAATTCAATCCAAATATAGCCAGCAAGCCACCAAGGTAGGCAAATCAGAAATCCAAATTCAAAATATAGCCAGCAAGCCACTAAGGCAGGCTATATCTGAAATTCAATCCCAAAATATAGCCAGCATACCACAAAGGTAGGCTATACTAAATCCAATCCAAAATCATAGCCAGTAAACCACAAAGGTAGGCTATACTAAATCCAAATTCCAAAACCATAGCCAGAAAAGCCATCAAGACAGGCTATATCAAATCCAAATCCAAAACCATAGTCAGTAAACCATAAAGGTAGGCTATATCAAATCTAAATTCCAATCCATAGCCAAAAGCCATCAAGGCAGGCCATACTCAAATCCAATTTCAAAACCATAGCCAGCAAACCACCAGGGTAGGCTATATCAAATCCAAACCTCAAATCCATAGCCAGCAAGCATGAAGGCAGGCCATACTCAAATTCAATTCAAAACCATAACAGCAAACCACAAAGGTAGGCTATATCAAACCTAAACTCCACTCATAGCCAGCAAGCCATCAAGGCAGGCCATACCCAAATTCAAGTCTCAAATCCATAGCCAGCAAACCATAAAGTAGGCCATATCATGCCAGCCATTTTGTCATATCCAAAGCCAATTCAAAACCCAAGTCCCACCAGCAAATCACCATGGGAGGTGACATCAAGTTCAAATTTCAAGTCCATATCCCAAGGCCATCAAGGCAACTCTATTCAAATACAATCCCAAATTCATAGTCAGCAGGCCATCAAGGCACGTCATACCCAAATTTGATCCAAAACTACATGCACCAAACTATAAATACCAAAATAAATCAAACCTAGAATACCAAATATAGCCACAAACCATCAAGGTAGGCTGAACCACATAGAAATCCGAAATTCCTTATCTTAGCCATAAGCCACCAAGGTAGGTTAAATCAAAACCAAAACCAAAATCAAAGTCAAAAGCAAAATCAAAATCAAAATCAAAACCAAAACCAAAACCAAAAGCAAAATCAAAACCAAAGTCAAAATCAAAATCAAAATTAAAATCAAAACCAAAATCAAAACCAAAACCAAACCAAGTCCAGAATCAAATCAACTTAAATCCTACATCCACAAAGCCACAAGTCACCACATCACAACTTACAAGGTGACAGATACCACATATAAAATCGAAAGCAGATCAAGGCAACAACCCAATATACAAGTGTTATGCTGTGAAACAAAGGCAGGAAGACTTCTTCCTCTCCAGCCATTCAAATCCAAGTGCAAGTCCCTTATCCCGGTACTAAGCCATCAAGAGGGGCGAAATTCAAATCTCAAAGCCAAACAATAACACCATTCCAGAGCCCATTCAAAACCAAGTCCGAAGCTAAATCATACCCAAAGGTTATCGTCACGGCTATCTCAAGAAACACAGTCAATGATGGTTCATTATCATCAATTTCCGGCATAAAATCGGCAGTTGCCCGTGAGGATTCTCACGCTCCACTCCACAAAGGAGAGGAGAACCTCCAGGCAAAGAGGCATGGCCGCCCGAAGCAATCGGACCAGCACTTTTCCTCATCTGTCTCGTTATCTGAGGTAGATAAGTCAAAAGGGAGAAATGATAAGTGATAAATCAGGAAGAAGAGTCATGAATGATAATGATGAGAGAAGAAAAGAAAAGAAGAAAAGAAAGTCACCGCCAGATGTGGTGGAATCCGCCCCCCTCCTTTTTCCAGCTCTCTTGGGTCTGGAAGAAGAGGGATATTCAAATGAGCTTCACCATTCCTGTCTCCAACAACTCCGGAGCAAGGATGGTTGAAAATTCAAACAGATATGAAAAACAATGATGAATGAAGCAGAAGTGAAAGAAAAGAAGAAGATAGCCGCGAAACCAAGAAGGTCAGCCTCAGTAGCCGAATACCATGTCAAATCTCAGACAAAGCCGAGAAGACAAGATTCAAGAAAATGTCAAATCCAATCCAAGCAAATGCCAAAAAGGCAAAGCTCAGGAAAGTGATATCAGATCCAACTGCGAATCAAGTCAGAATCACAAGTCAAAAAAAAAAAAAACAAAAAAAAAACATCTCTCAAATCAAGTTGTTGAGTAAAGTCAGAAAGACGAGTCTCACCATTGAATCCTCAATCAATTCAAGTCCATAACAAAGCCAGAAAGACAAATCTAAAAAGTCCCTGAGATAAAATCCAGAAGGCAATGACCCAGGGAAAGAAAGCTAAAGTCAGTTCTGAGTAAATCGAAGGAAGCGGAGCTTGATCGCTCAGCATAAGAAGCATGACAAAGTCGATCGTTGCCCGAGGTTGTTGACTTCACAGTGCAAGTGCTGAAGCGTGTCAACTGTGGCTACAACTTTCCGATTCGAGTTTATTGTCAAAGTCATGAAGATCAGAAGCAGAGCTCGAAGAATGCACGGGACGTCCTCCTCCGCCTTCGGCTTCGGCGCACTTCCCGTGGGGGGGGCATTTGTTGACACAAAAAAATTTGTTGTGCCAATCCCCCATTAATTCCCCATTCCCAGAAATCCCCTCCTCCTTAAATCCCCTTAACCGATGGGGCTACTATCGGTTTAAGGGGATTATTCCCCTCAACCGATGGAAGCACCATTGGTTGGAGATGGTAGTACCATCGGTTGAGGGAAATCCCCCTTTAACCCAATGGGAGTACCATCGTTAAAGGGGACCTCCCCTTTAAATCCCCTAACCGATGGGACTACCATCGGTTAAGGGGATTTTCCCTTCATCGATGGGAGTACCATCGGTTGAGGGGAAATTCCCCTTCAACCGATGGAAGTACCATCGGTTAAGGGGGATCCCCTTTTACAACCCCCAACCGATGGGACTACATCGGTTAAGGGGATTTTTCCCCCTAACCGATGGGACTACCATCGGTTGAGGGGTTTTTTCCCTCTAACTGATGGTACCCCCATCAGTTAAAGGGAATTTTCCCTCTAACCGATGGAGTCCATCGTTAAGGGAGCCCCAGCCCCACTCCCACGCATGTAAGGGGGGGCCTCCCCTATAAAAGGCACCCCCATTCCCCCATTTGAGGGGAGAGAGGGCCCCCATAAGGAGCTACAGCCCTCTCCCCAAAGTGCTGTCCCCTATTTTCTGAAATCCCGAAAGAATAGAAAAATTCCAAATTCCCAAGTTTCCCGATCTCCTCCTCAAGCTCCCCTCTTGTGTGTGAAGGTACCAGCCCCCTTTCCTCGTTCGGAGCAAAGCGAGAAGCCTGAGATCGTCTTCATACGACATCGACATCTTCCCATTCTTAAGTCCGTGATACGGCATCGGCCTCCACGTGGGGCTATAGGTTTTAAATACCGTCCAATAGACGTATGGTATTTAAATACCTCTGTAATTCGTGCTCTGAATGCTACGCATTTAGATGCATATATGTTCCACCTCCCATCGAGTGCTAGTCTCTGGGACGGTGTTTTGTGTTTATATATGTATATGTTTCTTAGGGGAGACTCTGCCCAGCGGAGATTCTACCCGAGAGCATATTTGTATATTCGTAAATTTGTGTTTTTATGTATATGTTTCCTAGGGGAAACTCTGCCCAAGTGGAGATTCCGCCTAAGAACATATCCATAAACCTCAATTTGTGCTTATACGTATATGTTTCTTGGGAGGAAACTCTGCTCACGTCAAAGCTCCCTCTGAAAAACATGTCCATATAACCACATATTTGTATTTGTATGCATATGTTTCTTAGAGGAGACCTGCCTAAGCAGAGATCTGCCCGAGAACATACCCGTATATCCGCAAATTTACATTCATATGTATGTGTCCCTAAAGGAAACTCTGCCCGAGCAGAGACCCCTTTCTCAGAAGAAACTCTGAGGAGCTCCCTCCTTAGCGGGGATATAGCTCGGGAACATATTCATAAAAATGGCAATTTGCGCCTATACATATATGTTCCTTAGCAGAATTTCCGTTTGAGCAGAATCTCTATTTAAGAACATATCCATATAATTACGAATTCGTGCTTATGTGCACATGTTTCCTAGGGGAAACTCTGCCTAAACGGAAATTCTGTCCGAGAACACTTTTTGTATAATCATAAATTTGGATTCATATGAATATGCCTCTCGAAGGAGACTCCGTTTCAACAGAGATACCTTTCGTGACGGATACTCCGCCTAAACGGAGATACCGCTCGAGAGGATATTCATAAAATTGCAAATTCATGGCTATACATGTGTTATGCGGGAAGAATCTTGCCTAAGTGGAAACTCTTCCTAAAACATATTCACAAAACACCATTTCATATGCATATGTTTCTTGAGGATACTTGTCTAAGCGGAGTTTCTGCCCGAAAACAGACTCAGATGTCTACAACTCCACATTTGTATGCAAAAAAAGGAGCTCTACCTAAGTGGAAGTTCTGCAGAAATATATGCATACACCTATGAAAAATCATGATTATATGAATATATTTCTAAAAGAAAGAGAAAAGACAACTCGGGCAGAGCCGAATTTCTGCCGGAAATATTCCATATATTCACAGAGAGTTGTACCCATGTGGGTAGTTCTCGGGGAGAAACTCCGCCTTGACAAGGACCTTCACAAAGAAATGCCCATATGACTGTAAAATCATGGCTAAAAAAAAGGAGAATATGTCATATCAGATTTGTATAACAATTCTGTTTATGTGGAAGTGCTGCCCAAATTCTCAATACACCCGAAGCCCAGAAATAATCTGCGGGTGTATGCTCATTCCAAACCAAATTTTAAATCAAACAGCACATTTCAAACCTCAAGCGGGTTCACGGGTATATCCCGTTCCTTTTTCCAAAATCATATTTCACGCCCGAAGAAAGAGGGCAGTCATACCACTTTAAAGAATAAAATGCATTTTCAATAAAAAAAAGAAGAAGAAGGGAAAACATCATGTTAGGATTTCTAAATTTTCTTTACATATATATGTTCTCATCCTTGTTATGAATGGTATTCGGGTTAAAACTGGTGTTAAATAATACCAAGAGCTTTTAACTCGATGTAAATGTAACATCGATTCCGATCGATGGAGACAGGGTCCAACACATGCTACCCTAATTGTCTGTGAGTATAGACACAGGACTCAGGAGTTCAGATTAAAAAACGGCGCACCCGTCCGTTCCTCCTCGGACATCATACCTGTCCGTTCCTCGACATCAATATCCGTCCGTTCCTCGGACATCATACCCGTCCGTTCCTTGGACACCATACCCGTCCATTCTATGGACACCAAAATTCTTCTTCCGCATTGCGCGGACTCTTTCTTCTGCCTGTTAGACAGGCTGGCACGCCCCGCAAATACAAAATCAAAGCATGTGAAATAAATGAATCGCCAGTGAAATAAAATGAATAAATTAAAATTGCAAAGATCAAATCCCTGTGTCCACAGCCACCTTTCCGAGATTCCAAGACCCTTTTTTTTTCTTTTTTTTTTTAAAGGCAAAAGAGACTGGCTCTCCGTCCTGTCTTGGATTCTCTCCAGACTTCCAACTCTGGTGACCCTCTCCTGCCCCTCCCAGACTCTACCCGTAAACTTTTCATTAGGCTATGAGAAGGTGTGAGGACTCTCCCTTCTCCAGTCCGTCCCCTGGACTCTTTCCAAGATTAATAAAAAAAAAGTATGAGAGGCAGCATCCAGTAATGAATTGTTAAAGACTAGGCCTCTTGTTAAATTGCTAATTACTTAATTACCTGCATGAGTTTTTAGAGAGGCACGTTTCCTGCTTGCTGAGCACCTTGTTAATTCAGCTATTTAATTCAAGGTTTGGCGCATCTCCGATTCGGACCGGATCGGGTTTTTCCCTGATCCGATCCGATTCGGGCGGATCGAACCGATTCGGTTCGATCCGCTTGGATTCGGCTAGAACCCTTATTTATGACCCATTTTATGGCCGATTCCCTTGAATCTGGCCTTTTTTTGAATGATTGTGTGGTTTAGGCCTCTTGTACATATGTTTCATCATATTCCATGAGATTTATATCATGTAATTGGTATAAAAACATTTATTTTCAATGAAATAAAGCATTAGAAGAGTGAAAACAAATTGAAACTCATTAATTGAAAGATATTTACATTGCACAAAGTCAATACAACTATCAAACTCTAAATTCCAATAAAAATACAATGACTTACTCTAATATCCCCAATGCCCTTGTTGATATGGATCATATGCATTCCATTGGGATTGGCTAGGCATGGATTCGGACTCATCTGACTCTGAGGGGAGCTCCCCAATAAGATGATGACCTTTCGTTCTTGACACAAAACCACGAAACTCATCCCATGTCATCATGGTATGGTATCTCTGCCGAAACTGACTGAGATAATGGTCCCACACTTGACAGCCGGGACGGACTACCCCCAGTTGTGCCATCTGTACATCCTCCTCAGCCTCAAAAACTTGGACTGGAATAGGAATAGAATATGCAGGAGGAGGATACATATATGGAGATGGACCAAGTAGCCTGTTGTGGCAGTGTATCCACTGTACGTCCGTACCCACTAGAGTAGTCTGTGCTAGTGGAGTCGGGCTGGTAGCTATGACCGCCATAGGATCCAGTAGACTCATGTGTACTCATCCTCTCAAAGTCTGATAACATAGTGTCATAACTATGGGAATCCACTGGTTCACCTCTTCCTTGACTGCCAGGTGAAAACCTTTGCCTTCTATTGTACCGAAGTGGGGCACCATGACTGCTATCTTGTGTTGCACCCCGAAAAATTGCTCCTCTGTGAATGCCATGCCACCTCCTCCCCCTCCCCACCTCCCTCCTCCTCCGCCTTGACCACCGTTACCATCTCCACCTCCACCGTTACCACCACCGTCACCACCAGCATCTGAAGAACCACCTGCAAAGGCAATATCATTTGAACATTAGTTAGAACAAATACAAAATTACAAATACATTTTGAGGTAATTTTTTATACAAATGATGGCCTACCAGTAGTCATCGAATCATGGGAGGCGCTATTGGGCAATCGGGGTGAATCCAACGGAGACGGTGTCTCATCATCTGCATTTGGATCCAAAGTCTCTGCATCGGCAATGTCAAGTGGATCTTCAACAACGGTAGCACCTTTCTTGCCTTTCTTGGATCCCCAACCAGAAAACCAACCCTTCTTTTTTTGTGCTGGGGGGGGGGGGGCTCTCGTATAACAACTCCTTTACTTGGCCGGGACTCTGTTGCACCAGTTTTTTTTCGGCGGGATTCTGTTGCTATTTGCTTCCCTTTTGCCAATTGAGATGATGTGGGAGCCCTTGTAGATTGTGAGGGAGGCGCATCCTGGGTAGATAAGCCTCTCCTTCTAGATTGTGTGCGGGGGAGGCCTTCCATCAACCTATCAAAATCATCATCATCATTACCTCCTCCTCTACCTGCAATAACCCCCAACATTATACATTAGGAAGTTAGCATAAATGCAACTGATCAAATATGTAAGATGAAAGAAAGAAATGACTCTCCCACCTGCAGTACGCGTCACATGCTCTACTTGTATGTCCGCAAGAAGATCCACCTCAGCCTCTGGATCCATCTCATAACGAGGGGAATATGGCTGTCCCACATTCCCACGATCTCCCTCCTCCTCTGCTGTTGCTTCTGCTACTGCCCTGCCAGGAAAGTGTTAGGGCGAGGTGGATCTTCAGGGTCGTCTGCCTCCTCATCTAACTCATACTCCCCTCGCTCTGTTGTTGCTCGTGCAACCCATGCAACCATTGGGTCTTCTTCATCTCGTAGAAATCCAACATCAATTGGATCATACTCTACGTCCCCACGCTTCTTTGGATCTTCTGTAAGATGTTTGACCCTCAGCCTCATATTATAGTGGACGTACACCAATTGGTCCAAACGCCTATATGAGAGACGATTCCGCACTTTGGTGTGTATCAATGCAAATGTACTCCAGTTCCTCTCACATCCACTAGATGAGGAAGTCTGCGATAAGACCTTCACTGCAATTTTCCTCAATGTTGGCGCGGAATGCCCAAAGTTGAACCACCAATCAGCTGCATCCAAATTCAATTATCTCAATCAGATGTCAACCATCAAGTTGCAATGATAAAAAATGTCAAATGGGAAGCATATTACCGCCGTCTACACGCTCCCGACCAGCAATGGCAGATGGCTCAGCAAAGGTCCCAGTGGCTTCCCGAAAACGCTTCATCTGCATTTAATAAATTTATCATCAACTCCTATGAACTTCAAGTATTTGATTTAACTTTGGATGGAAGTTGATAATCCTATACTTGCCTCATCAATGGCATCTGCCGCTAGCACAGGACTTCTTGACAATCTCTCACCCACCCTTGCAAAGGCAGCCGTCAAATCATCATCATATGCTAGCTCGTGTGCGTAATGGTATGCAGGGTGGAGATAGTATGCTGCAATTGAATAAAATACCATCATCAATACAATAAATAGTAGTTTATTACAGAAATATGATTTATTTCCTTACCCGCCATATGGAGATCTCTACTCATCTGCCGGTCCCATCTATCGTCAACAACATCCAAACCAAGTGTGCATGCCGAGGTGAGACTTCACGGATCTTTTTCCTCGCGGCTTCAAGCTTTGCATATACCAATCCTATAGATGGTCTCCTATCCCCATCCACCACCCTCAACACCTCATATAGAGGTTCAATGATCTGTACCAGCTTGAAGACCCGATCCCAAAAATTGGAGCTGTTGACGATGCCTTCCACCTCCTTTCCATCAGATGTACTAGCAAAATTCTGCAACCATTTATCACCCTGAACATGCGTTTCAATCCATCCTTGTGCTTCAGTAGACTCTGTAGTGCCACAAAATTTGTTGCAAAGCGGGTGACACCGGCCTCAACAACTCTCCACCAGTGGACTCTCTCATCCACGCCAACACCAGATGATGATTGTAGATGAAACGTGTTATCTTCTGTCCTGCATCCACCACCATTTTCACAGGTTGCAGTGTCCCAATTTCTTTAAGCATTAAATCAACACAGTGGGCAGCACATGGGGTCCAGTATAGATGAGGATAGATATTCATCAACTCCTCCCCTGCTTTCTTGTACGCAGCTCCATTATCCGTGACCACCTGCACAATATATTGCTCCCCAATCTCCCCAACCACCTCTCGCATCAAACCCAATATGTATTCATAGTTGTGTACATGCTCGGATGCGTCAACTGATTTGTGATAGAAGACTTGTCTATCACAATACACTAGGAAGTTGATGAGGCTGCTCCTGGTGATGCCCGACCAACCATCACACATGATGGTGACACCATACTTCTCCCATTTCTTCTTAAATCCGTCTATGTAAGACTTTATCTCATCAACTTCCTCCTGCAGATATTTCCCTGCCAAGTCCCTAGCTGTAGGAGGCTGCACATGTAGGCCTCCACGTTGAACCTCCTGTATTGCAGTTTTATAATAGGGACTGTTCGCTGCATTAAATGGTAACCCTGTATGGTGCCACCACTTTGCAATTGCTCTCCCCACCTTGTATTTCGGCCCCTGCTGGTTGTATGAATCATCAATCCTAGTCTGCTTGCCATGCTCCCTAGGATACACATAAGGGTCCACATCCTCAATTTGCACACCTGTGGGTCTCTTTTATGCCTGCCTTCTTCTGGTACTTGTGTGGGAGGGGGTCGAGTGAAATAATCTCCCACATTTGAAAATCGACGGGAGCCACTGCCACCTACCGCTGAGCCACTGCCACTTGCCAACCTCATGCTGAGCTCCCTGAAAACTCATTCTGTGCCCTGCCCTTTGATCAGCTTCCCATGCCTCAGCCCTGCTATGTGCTCTGGCTAGCCTTTCCTGCACATCAGGATCAGGAACATATTCTGCATACATTTGAACTTCATCATCATCATCTTCATCTCTTTGCCTTCCTGATATAATCCTCTCTGCTATCTCCTTATCTGCCTTCTTTCTTGCTGTCTCAGTTCGAACTTGCTTAATGTGTTCACTCATAGCCTTCTTGACTTCTTTTGGCACCGATTTACACCCCTGCACGTCATGGTACCCTGCTAGTCGACCACCAGCAAGGTGCTTCTTCAAACGGGAGACCCCACCTCCTTGTCCCACAAAACCACAATAATTGCACTTAAAGTTGTGCCTATTCTCCAACATGATGCCATGCTGCCACCCAATATCATCAGAACCTCTTTTCGGTGCCATCTACAATGACAAAAAATAAATAATAAATTAACAGTAAATTAAATTAAATTTCAGAATTTGAACACTAAAAGAAAGTATTCTTACTTCTTAATTGTTATATGATATTTTTTTAATATACATGAACACATGATCACAGAAATCCATTCACACATGCATATATATTTTCTGTAATTTCACATTTTATTTTAAAATACTTCTTATTAATGTAAGAATATAAATTAATTATTGCTCAACTTCTTATTTAATCAACTTCTAATCATGATGTACAAGTTATACAACACATTTCTATCAATTTTTGGTTGTTTACACTTTTTAAGATTTTTAAAATTATTATTCAAATTTAATATAATTATTAATTATTTATGAACATTAATTAATTATACCTAAACTTCTTATAGAATCAAGTTCTAACCATGATATAGAACTTATAGAACACCTTCCTATCATTTTTTGATTGTTCAATTTTTTTTAAGATTTTTCAAATTATTTTTCAGAAAATCATATTTTAGGGAAAATCATCAAATCTACATGAAAACCTTGTAGATCTTGATGAGAAATGGTTGCAAGTGAACATCAATCCCTTGCAACATCATTTCCTAACAAGATCTAACCCATACACCAAGAAAAGAACAGAAAAATGAAGAAATAAGGTTGCTTACCTTGAAAACCCTGTAGAACCTTCAAAAAACTTGAAGAACAAGGCTTCAAAGCTTCCAAATCCACCTCCAAATGGACACAAATTCACTTAGGAAGCC
Organism: Colocasia esculenta; assembly: GCA_014218235.1. Taxonomy (NCBI): domain Eukaryota; kingdom Viridiplantae; phylum Streptophyta; class Magnoliopsida; order Alismatales; family Araceae; genus Colocasia; species Colocasia esculenta. The sequence goes on from CM024756.1 coordinate 13,141,543, forward strand.
TCCTCCTGTGGATTTGCACCTAAATCTAGGATTTTCTCTTCAAAAAAACTGCAAACGGGGGGGGGAGAAAGGGGCCTGCGGTTTCCTGCGCTGCGAATGGGACTGTTCAGTCCCGATGCGCAGCGCATCGCCGACACCCTTTAAGGGTGTCGGGCGGATCGCGCCCGATGCGACAGTGCCGGCCGGATCGCATCGCATCGGGCTCGATCCGCCTGCTAAGAAGGATCCGGGCGCATCGGGCGAGTCGCGCATCGGATCCTCCCTGATCCGATGCGATTCGGGGGATCGGCCCGGCTCGATCCGGCGCGCCAAACCTTGATTTAATTACTGCGAATTCTTTGAGGTATTTTTTTCTATTCCTGTGAATTCTTTGGGTTTTAGTTTTTTATTCCTATTGATTCTTATCAATTTTTATGGACTTCTAATTCTAGTAAGATTTTGTTTATATCTTGTTTGTATTAAAATAACAACATATATTTAAGTTAAATAATCAACCAACTATTTTATTTCTAATTTTTTAATTCCTATTTAAATGTTTTGGGATTTGTTTCTGATTGTCTTTAATTATCACTTTGTTTTTGAAATATTTATTACTCATCCTGCTAATTCCTGGCTTCCTGCTTAATTTTTTGTTATGTTATATTAAAATTTTATTGTGTTATTAAAAAATTTAAGACAAAAATACTGATGTTCTGAGTTATGTTTTAATGATTATGTTATTAAAACTTTTGTTATGTTATGAAAAAGTTTAAATACTGATGTTCTGAGTTATGTTTTAATAGTTATTGTTATTAAATCAACAATATGGTTATGTTATTAAAATTTTAATTATGTTATTAAAATTTTAAAAACAAAAACTGATGTTCTGAGTGAACATAACTAAATTGAGATCACACTCTGAAAATAGGTTGATGGCTGTCCATTGATGATCACAGAAAAAGAGGCAGAGGAAATACATGCCCAAATTCACCGGGTCCAAAGGTGATGGAATCCCATCTTCTGCAAGACCTTGATAAGGCAGTTCCAATTCACCATGTCATATGCCTTCCCAAAATCCAGCTTGAGAACCACACCCTTCTTTCTCTTCTGCTTCGTCCCATGCAAACATTCATGAGCAATAAGGTAATTTTCCTGGATCTGCATGCCCTTGATGAAAGCCCCTTGGCGTCCACTAATTAATCCACCAATAACCCCCTGAAGCCTCCTTGCTAGCAGCTTAGAAATTATTTTATAGGTGCTGTTCAACAGGCTCATGGGTCTAAAATCAGAGAAAGCATTTGCACCCATCGTCTTAGGAATCAACACAAGGGGGTCTTATTGATACTCCCCCTTAGATGCGCCCTTCCTTCATGGAATTCTTGCACTGCTTCAATAAGATCCTGCTTAATAATGTCCAAACAGTGCTGAAAGAAAGTGATGGGAAAACTGTCCAGGCTGGGCGCCTTATCCCTTGCAAGTGAGAGGACCACCTGCTTGATCTCTTCTTCGAGAAAGAGGCCCACCAGGACCTCCCTCTCAGCCGATGACAGCGATGGAAACAATTCATCTGAGAAGTCTGGCCTGCTCCTCTGCTCCTCAATGAAGAGCGTAGTCTAGAACTCAATGGCATGCTGCCGGATCTCTTCCTTCCCCTGAATTGTCTGACCCTCAACCTGAATAGAAGCAATATGGTTTGACCTCCTCCTGCTTGAGGCAATCCTGTGGAAATAGGCCGTGTTCTTGTCTCCTTCCTTCAGCCATCTCTCCCTAGATCTCTGCTTCCAATATATATCTTCCCTGATTAAGATCTCATGATACTCTACATGAGTCCCTCCTTTCCTTATTGCCTTCCTCCATCAAACCGGCCTCCTCCAGCTGGTCTACAGCCTCAAGTTCTGTCCTTTTCTTGTCTACCTAGTATCTTCTTGTCAGCTTCCCATCTTCTGAGAACATCAGCCAAGTGCTTCAGTTTCCCTATCAGATTGGCCATGGAGGAGCTATGATCCCTGTGCCCCTACCACGCACTTCTCATTGTGTCAAGGAAATCTGCTTCCCTGAACCAAATGCTCTCAAATCTGAAGGCCTGTCTCCTCTACTGACTCCATCTGGTCGTCAAGATAAATAGGCTTGTGATCCGAGGTCGGTCTAGTCAAACATGAGACCTGCACATGAGACCTCGAAATCCTGTTAAATCCCATTATATATAAATATATTATGCATCCCATTATCCCGAGATCTTATCGAGATCTCTCTAAGATCTCTTCTCTCCGACCCCTCCGAGTTCAAGAGAAAGCGGAGATCTAGTGTGGCAAACCTTGCGGTGGAGTAGAGGAGAACCATATTTAACCAGTATCTTCCTGTTGTTCTATCAGATGGGCTTAACTTAAACCCCCTCTTCATGTAATAAGATCAATGAATGAAAGGATGTAGCAAATAAGCAGGTGGCTGTAGGTCCTGCACTCTGTTACATCTGCCAGATTGGTGCGTGCAAACATGCTATTTTTTTTCCCCTTTCTCTTTGTTATCCTCTACTTGTGTAAAGTGTTTGTTCCTGTAACTAAAATTTCCCTATTCACAATTGGTCTGTGCAAACATTTACCATTTAACTCATGCACTATTGTGTACTGTAGATTAAAGTCATTTGCTTCTCAAAAATGGGGGAACGTGCAGCTCCATTTCTGCGCAAAGCTGCCAAGGATTATAGGGATTACGCTGCTTTTGCACTCGTTTTATGGAGAGAGGAAGACTCTACAATGTGGGGGAACATGTATGTTCTTTAGGATACTAACTGGTTGATTGGAGGGTATAGTGTAGGTTGTTACTCTTGGTTTCTATGACAATCATTCTTTGATTCATACTTTTTTCTGTCTGGATATTACGAATTATATCTTTACTGCAATTGAAAGAAGCTATATTACCTTGCACTGGTGTTAATTATCTGAAACCAATGCCATGATTAAAGTTTCGTGGATTTTTTAATTTTTAGTCCTTTTATGTTTTACAGTTAACTCCCCCCCTCCTAATTTGACTATTTATCCCAGGACCCAGAAAACTTCACTTTTCTTAGAAGCTGGTCCTTTGGTCATAGAAATAGGTACTTAGGTTGCTGATGAAAGGGACCTGTTTCTAATGAAAGTTAGTTCTTGGTTTCAGGGTTAAGTAGTCAACTTACGGGGATTAAAAGTTAATTGTAGAAGATTGTGAGGAGTTAAAAAAAACTTAACAGCAACTCCTGTCTGCCTGTAAAAAGAATCCCAACCTTTTTTGAGCTACTTACCTTGTGCTCTTGTTTCCAGAGATGTGGTCATATGCAGTTGGAACATGCAAATGGTGCTTCAAGGCACATATTTTGAAGCTTCATGATCGTTGTTCTTGCCAAGATTCAGCATGTGCTTGCTTTGAGAACTCTACTATAGTTTTAGTGTGTACATCTTTTAAGGAAGTTCAGACATTAGCTCTTTGGTGGTTATTCAATCACCAAGGCAATGCCATAATCCGGATATTGAGAAACCTCTAATATGTTTGGTTGCACTTGCATTATATTTCTATATAATTTTGTGACAATACTATAATCTGTCTCATAATAACTTGTAAGTGGTTAATAAAACTGTGGAAGATTTTTACTGCATCCATTATAAAAAATATAATCATTAAAATGATAATATTTTAGGAGACTCGTGAAAATTTGTTGCCTACATTTTTTTCATGGTGCATTATTTCTTTCTCTTAATGATCCTGATCCATGCGATTTCAGTGACATTGCACTTCAGGATTGGTTGTCCAATACACTCCAATGTTTTGTTTCTAGTATAAGTTCATGGTTGAATATGTCAATGCTAGTTGATGACAATGTTGATGATAGTGCTCTATTCTTATTCACAGGCTTGGGGTGGAGTCTCTCCCTGCTATTGTTTTTCTGAAAGATCCAGGTGTAAAACCCACTGTTTACCATGGTATGCTCTCTTTTAATATTTTCTCTTTGCATCTCCTCCTTTCATGGCATAACAGACTTTGGTTTCTTTATGTGATGATGATGCATCTTGTAGGAACATTCAATAGTTTGTCATTTGCAAATGTCATGGAAGAAAACAAACATCAAGGTAAGGTTACTGCCTCAACTTGATTGTGATGCTAGCCTACGAAGAGTTATTTTCATTTTAGTTGATCTTTTGAATAAGTTTTCCAAATTTCCAGTTTGGAAGACCATTGGTAAAATTTGCATTACATATAGCTGCATCAACATGGTTATTAGGAAGGGCATTGGCTTTAAACACAAATATAGCACTTGATAGAAATCTTTGGCGGAACAGGATTTATGTAGCTGACCCCAAATAATGGGATAATGCTCTGATGATGCTGATGATGATAGCTGTATCAACATGCACACACAGGGAAAGATATCTATACATCCAACTATGTGTATAATGTATACACAGACATTTGATTGCTGAAGCAGGTGATACTGATAGCTATATTTATTACAAACTTTTCAATTAGCAAGAAGACTTCTGCCCTTGTCATTGTGTAATGATCTATTTGACAAGGACTAGTAAAATTTGACATAAAATATGACATTGTTCAGCTTGCCCTTCTCTAATACTATTTGTGTAAAGCACACAACCATATAGTATTTGGAATATGGGCACTCATTTCTATGAGACATTTTCTTATTAAGAAATGAACTCTTCTGTTCTTTTTCTCCTTTGGAAAGAAAGTGGACTACACTACCAATTTTATTTAATAAACAGGAGGAGTACAGCCATAGGATGTGGGGACTAAGGAGAGGTTCCTCGTCCTTAAGAAATTATAGAAAACAGCAGGGAGCTAGCCTACTTGGAAATAAGTTTCCAACTACTGAAAGAGATACCAAGAACATGACGGAACCATGGTAAAGAAACAAGGTAGCTTAAGACATACTCACACTTTGGAAATCACTTTCCAACTATTGAAAGAGGTACCAAGAATATAAAGAAAAGAGGTAGCGTAAGACATTCTCAAAATAAATTGAACTTCCTTAAAAGATAGAGTCTTTGTGATCTCTGTATGTTTCTCCAACAGACTGCATAAAGTATATCTCTGAGAGGTTGTGCTCGTGGTGTTGTGATGTAAGAGCCTTGAGGTGCTGCCAAGCCTGGGTAACAGTGGTAAATGGCACAGAGAAAGGAGCAATATGACCAAATACTCTCCAGACCTCAGTGCTGATTGGACAGTAATCATGAAATGGTCCATACTCTCAACATCACATGTATACCACATGGTGAGCAAACAGTGTCACGATACACATCTCACTTCTGTCTGTAAAGCTTGGTAATATTTTGATCCACATAGAGTAACCACATGAAAGCCCTTGCATTTGATGGAGATTTCACTTTCCAGGCTTCTCAAGATTGTGGATATGAAGACTGATTGCCTTTCTAAGATTGGTAAGAAGACTTCATAGTTCATATAGAACTGGCCTGAAGTATTTTCCCAAGTAGGGTGGTCCTGTTGATTACTTCATAGTTCATATAGAACTGGCCTGAAGTATTTTCCCAAGCAGGGTGGTCCTGTTGATTACAATCAATGTGCACATTCTGTAAAACTTATAGTAGAGAGTATTTGCTGACTTCTCCATCCCTTTAAGTTCCTTTGGATCATTAGATTCCAGTGAACTTTACAGTCATGCAACTGATAACGTTCCCGGACTGTTGACCATTTGTCACAAGTCTGCTGGATTCCGTCCTTCAAGAGCCTATACCTACACCATTTGTTAACATCAATTCCTGTTACCAGTTTTATGCTGAAGGCCTTGTTCCAATTTCCAAATGAGAAGCAGCATGAAGGTGACAGATGCCTTTCCATGATAGCAATAAGGGATTCTCAGGTAAAATTTATGATGTTGTTTATAATGCTTAAATAAAATAGTCTTGTTTCACGGGAGTACTACTGTTAGACTACACTAGTTCCCCTACCCACTTCTCCAATAAAGCTAAATTCATTTTCTGTAAGCTTTTCACTCCCAATGCATCATATTTCCTCAGCTTGTTGACTAAATCTAGCTACAACAAAGGGATACAATGTGAATTTGCCTTGTTACCACCCCACAAGGACCTTTAAAACAGTTTCAGATGATCTGACGATAAATAGATATCCAATGGGATCAAAGATGGTACCAAAGTAAGCAATTTAATGCAACCTCCAAAGAAACAAGTGCTTAGTTTTCCAAGCAGCCAATCTCTGCTGATTTTGACAATAACCTGATTCCACTCCTGCATTCTAAGCTGTCTTTTTAATGGAAAAGGTAATCACCACCATATTTATTGACTAATAGAAGGTAGTACAGTGATTAGAAGCTAAGGTGACATGCCTTGTCTGCTAAAAGATTAGCATTAGGACCCCTTAAAACACATAAGGATCTGCTTAAAACCATCTGTTGGTGCCTGAAGAATGTCTTCACTTAAGCTACTGATAAGAACCATTGTTCTGGCATATATCTTTGGGAAAATTACTCATATACCCTGAAATCCATCTCATTGAATGTATACTCCTGAAAACCCTATACCCGTGAAATAGAAAAAGGTCATAATGTATGTCCTACCGTAACTTGTCCCTTACAAGTCCCTTTAGAAAAAAGGGAAAAATCCCACTTTCCCCCCTTCTCTCACACCGGCACCAAAGGGAAGACCCACTGGCTTCCCTCCTGCTCCTCTCTCTCCCCCCCTCTCAACCCTCTCTCTCACTAGCTCTACTCTCTGTATCCCTCCCTCCCTCTCACCGGTATCAGAAGGGAAGATCCCCTCTAATGCCCTAGTACAACTCTATGTTCTCTCTCTTTGCAACTCTCTGTGCGTGGGTGGGAAGATGATCACCATGAAGGAAGGGGTACCCTGGTTGGCTGGGAAGATGCTGACATCCCCCCCGACGCACAGTGGGATCTTGGTCAACCAGGACTGGGTGGTGCCACCCTGGTATCAGTTGTAGTGGAGCATAGATCCGAGAGAAGATCGATGACCTGGAGGGCGACGGGCTTGTTGGAGGTGGAGGAGGGGGCCTACTTGAGCGAGAGCGCGAGGAGGTGCTTGTTGACACCAAAAATAATACAAACCTCCTCCTCCTCCTCCCCCCCCCCCCCCCCCCCCCCCCCCCCCCCCCACCCCCACCCCCCCCCTCCCCCCCAAAAAAAAAAAAAAAAAAAAAAAGCCCAAAAAACCCAACCGAGAGTAACCAAAACACAAAAAGACCCCCCTCGGTGGGGTTCCCCACCTAGGTGGGCAAACCCCACCGAGGGTACCTTGCCCTTAGTGGGGTTTTCCCATGGGCCCCCTCAGTGGGGTTTTCCCATCCCTCGGTGGGGTTCCCACCTTGTGGCGGCTAAACCCCACCAAAGACACCCCCAGTGGGTTTGGCCACCGCGGCACCCCACATGGCCCACTTTTCCCTCTCTCTCACAAAAAACCTAATGATGGGCTTTATGGCAAAACATGGCCGATGGCCCTTTGGCAGACAACCCCACCGAGGGAGACCCCCATCGGTGGGGATTGGCCTTGGCCCCCCCCAGGTGGGTTTCCCACCAAAAGGCCGGCAAACCCCACTGAGGGGACCCACCCTCGGTGGGGTTTAGCCACTTGAAGCTTATGGGCTGATGGCCCTTCTCCTCCTCCCTTCCAACTCCTATATAAGGAGGGCAAGAACCAAGGCTTTAGAGGACTTCTTCGGGAGATGCGAGGTTCCGACTTCTGAAGGCCCTGCTGGTCTGATCTGAAGAAGGCCCTTTGGAGGCTTCATAAAGATTTAGAGTGGTTCGGCTAACACACCACATGTGCGCCTACGTCTACTACCTCACATTCCCGTGAGGATTTTCCACTAACTTGTTAAGGTATAAGTTACAGACTCGCATCGTTGTTTCTGGGGACAACACAAACCCCACCTCATTTTCGGGGGCGAGATAACCCGATGTGTGCACGCCGCATGCACCACACACTAACCACGTGCTCACAACCCGAGCATACAATTTTTCTTTGGTTTAGAAAAGAACAAGTAAAACATGGATAGGAGAACAACTATTAAACACAAAGATAAGGTTCCCCCTATCACAAAAAGTTGGCCTGTGTGGATGTTTCTGTTGACACTTTCATGATGCAGAACGGGCCGATGTAGAGAGCTTTAGAACAAGAGCTTGGAGGATGCATCACTACGTTCACGCCTATCAGATGAGTAGTAACTCCCTGGAACATTTAGAAGGCTTTTGGACGATGAAAACTTATTTTCAGGCTTCTACAGATGCAGAGCTTTTGTTGGCTCTTGTTGGACACAGAAAAATATAAACTTCTCATTATTTTACTTTTGCTATTTTTTATTTATTTTGCTAATGGGTGTACTAGTCTGTCAATCAGACAGAATTTGAAATCCGCTCAATGCGGGAAATTTTATGTCCATTTATTAGACAGGTGCGCCTATTGTTATGTTTTAATACATTTGTTACGTGTATTTATTTTATCAGGCGATTAGGGTTTCGTGTACTGGACCCTTTCTCCATCGATC
>CM024756.1:13150141-13234568 GCA_014218235.1 Colocasia esculenta
GAAGATCTAAGACCAGTCGACGTTCTGGATGTAGCAGAGGATGAAGGGGGATGAAGCTCCAGGTTCCCAGCCTTTCTCCTTCTCCTCTGAAGCCTTAGCCTGCCTCCAAACGACCCCAACTCGTTTGTAAACTTTCCCCAAGAGTTGAAGGATGAGTTCTTATAGATTTAGGTTGTATTTACAAGTCCTACGGACTAGGAAAAGGGGCTACGAGTTTTTTTCCTACTTTCCAAGAAATCTGGGACTCTTTCCTCCAAAGGAGGTAGCAACGGTTAAGGAAACCACCAATTGGGGTTGGGTTCGGTTTTGGCTTACCTTGCATGACTAATTACCTTAATTTTAACCCTAACTTGCCCTCTCTAATTATGGCATAATTACATACACGAATTTCTGGGTAATTTCCTGTCCCAATTTATTTTATATCCTTGGGCCAAGTGTGCTCCATTGGCTCAATCTTGTTAATGGGTCATTAACACATGGTGTTGGAATTCTCTCCAATCTATTTATTTAATTTATTCCCTTTATTTCTAAAATTTTTAAATCACTAAATTTCGGGTGTTACATTGATAGTCGAAGTCTGGTTAAGCCTTACTCCAACTCCTTAAAAGTCGAAGTCTTTGTTGTCTTGACCTACTCCGACTCCTTAAACAGTCGAAGTCTATTATTCTTTTGTTGGCACTCCAACTTCTTAAAAGTCGAAGTATGACTTCTATTGATGAACAAAGTTATATCACTCTGACTCCATAAAAGTCGAAGTCTTGCATCAATATAGTCTCACTACGACTTCTATATAGTTGGACTATATGCATCTTTGACTCCGACTTCTTTAAAGTCATCCTCTTCATTGTCTTGTTTTTCCCTGCAAGATTTAGAATCATTAGTGGAAAAGGAATTTTCATCAAAGATAACATGTGGTGATTCTTCAATAGTTTTGGTTTTTAATATGTACACTTTGAAAGCCCTTGACACTTTAGAATAGCCAAGGAAGATAGCTTCCTGACTCTTAGCATCAAACTTGTCAAGGTTTTCTTTGTCGTTATTGTGTACAAAACACTTGCCCCCAAAAGTTTTGAAATAAGAGACAGTTGGCTTTTTGTTTTTCAACATTCATAGGGGGTTTTTTGATCTTTGGTCTGACCAAAGCTCTGTTTAGGATGTGATTGGCTGTGTTAACAGCTTCAGCCCAGAAGGATTTGGGCAGATTACTCCCTAAGAGCATGGATCTAGCCATTACCACAAGAGTTCTATTCTTTCTTTCCCACAACTCCATTTTGTTCTGGAGTTCTAGGTGAAGAAAACTTGTGAAAGATTTGAATTCAGCACATAGATCAGAAAAGATGTGTTATCAAATTCACCCCCATGATCAGTTAAAATGTTTTTAATTTTAAATGGATAAGTTGTTAAGATAGTGGTACAGAATTCCTGAATTCAAGGCATGCATCACTTTTGTGGGAAAAATAACCCAGGTAAATCTAGTAAAGTCATCAATGATTACAAACCCATATCTCTTGCCACTTAAGCTTAGAACTCTTGTTGGCCCAAGAGGTCCATGTGAAGGAGTTCTAGTGGCTTAGATGTGAGTACTTCATTGAAGGCTTTAAAGGATTTCCTAGTTTGTTTTCCTTTAGCACAGATCCCACAAATTTGACCTTCAACACTAGAAAAAGATTCAGGAAGACCTTTAACCAGATTCAATCTTAACAACTTATTCAAAGTTCTGAAACTTGCATGGCCAAGTCTTTTGTGCCAAGCCCATGCAATTTCATCTTTATTTGCTACAAAACAAAGATTTCAGAAAAATTTTATTTAGGTTGATCATGTAAACATTGTTTTCTCTTTTTCCAAAGAATTTGATTTTATCAGTTGATGAATCAATTATCTTGCAAAAATCAGATTCAAACACAACTTTGTGACCTTTGTCACATAGTTGGCTGATACTGAGCAAATTATAATCAAGTCCATCAACTAACAAAACATTATCTACTGAGTTTGAAGAAGTTTGACCAACCTTACCAGATCCAATGATCTTTCCTTATTTTTACCTCCAAAGGTGACTGACCCTCCCTCCTTTTCAATTAGACAGAAAATTTGGCTCTATCTCCAGTCATGTGTCGTGAACACCCACTATCAAGAAACCAAACATTGGTGTTGGGTGCACGACCTTCCTGCACAAAGATCAATGGAGAGAAGATTTTGGTACCCAAACAGAGTTGGGACCATCAGTATGATTGAGCACAGATATCAAATCCTTTCTCACCCAAATTGATTTGTTTTTTACTTTTGTTTTGGTACTTTGGTGTTTTCAGCCTTTTTCTGTTTGTTCTTTCTTTTAGGAATGAAAGCACCAAGATCTTTGTTTTTGGGAGGAGGGGAGTTTTTCATTTGAAAATTGAGTTCAGAGAGAGGTGGAATCCATGGATTGTGTTGGTACATCAAGAAATTTGGATAAGGGTATTGAGGATAATACCAACAGGGATTTTCATACCATTGGTTCCAAGGATTAGTCCAATTTTCTTGAAGTGTTGTCTTGGAGGTCCAAGTTTTTCATGGATTATTTCTTTTCCCTTTTTCTTATTTTTCAGATTTTTATTTGAATTTTTGGTTGAGTTGTTTATGGTTTTTGGTGTTGAGCAGGTCGACCTCTCCTAAACTGGTGTCGACACAACAGCCACAGAAGTCTTCTTCTTGTGGACTGGTGTCGACCTGTCAGGGGACTGTGTCGACCTGATAGTCTTCTTTTGTTTTTGGGTTTTTGATTTGTTTTGAGTTTTGTTTGGGGTTTTGTTTGCTGTTTGTTGGATTTCAGTGTTTTCCAGATTAGGACCCTTGACAAATTTAATCAATGGTGCTTTTCCCTTTTTTTCTCACCAGATTTATCTTTTGTTGGTTTCTTTTTGTTGAATCCTAATCCATGAGATGTGGTTGTCATGTTGGATCCTAGCAATGCCTCTAGGTTATCTTGGCCTTTTGTGAAGGTTTGGATAACCTCCTCCCTTTCCTTTAGCTGGTTTTTAAGAGTTTCAATTTCTTCAATTTTCTGTTGTTTTTCTGTTTTTCAATTTCCAGCTTTTCATTTAAGTTTCTGAATTCTTGGGAGGCCTTTTGAGAGGCAAGTTTCAGTTCATCAATTAGGTTTAGGAGATTCTCTTTTTCTTCAAGCAAGTCTATTACTTCAGATTCCAGTTCACAGATTCTATTGTTTGAAGATTGGTTATGGTAGAGATTTTCAATTTTCTTTTTGATGTGTTTATTTTCTTTTCTCATTTCAGAATATCTTTCAACTAATTCTGCATACACATCCTGCCAATCTTCAACACTATAGTCTTCAAAGGAAGTATTTACCTTTCCATCTGTGCTGTTGGCCATGAAGCAACCTCCTCACTTTCCGAGCTTGAGGTTTTCTTCTCTTCTTCTTCCTCACTTGCGTCTTCGTCAGACCAAGTGGCCACCATGGCCTTTGGCTTCTTATACCTCTGGAATTTCTTGTGCTTTTCCTTCTTGTTCTCAGGACACTCTCCCTTCATGTGTCCTGGCTTGTTGCACCTGTAACAGATAACATTTTCATCAGGTTTATGATTCTTATTGAAATTGAAGAGGAAGTGTTCTTCTTACCTGAGGAAATTTCTTTTTCCCAGTCATTTTCCCTTTCCTATATTTCAAAAATTTCTTGAATTGTCTGGTCATGAGGGTAATCTCATCCTCATTCGACTCAGATTCTTCAGAACTGTCTTATCCTGACTTTTATCTTTGTTGCTTGAAGAGGCTTTGAGTGCCATAGGCTTGGTCTTAATGATGTGTTCTTCATTTCTTTTTAAGTTTATTTCATATGTCATTAAAGATCCAATCAATTCATCCAAAGAAATTTTGGACAAATCTTTTGAATCTTCAATAACAGTGGCCTTGGTATGCCAAAGTGAAGAAAGTGAACGCAAAATTTTTCTTACCAAGTCTGCATCAGTATACTCCTTACCCAAAGCCTTGAGTCCATTGACTATCACCATGAATCTGACAAACATTTCAGAAATAGATTCATTAGATTCATCATAAAGAGTTCATATTCTGAACTAAAATGTTTGCCTTGGTCTCCTTGACCTGAGATGTTCCCTCATAGAGTAATTCGAGTTTATCCCACATCTCTTTGGCAGATTTGCACATAGAGATTCTCGAATACTCCTTGGGATGGACAGCACACTGAATCATGTTCATGGCACTATAATTCAGTGTAGCTTTCCTTATCTGTTCCCTTGTCCAGGTATCTTCTTCTCCCTGGTTCTCATAGGGACCCACCTCTACAACTTTCCAGATCTCATAGTTCTGGGCCCTTAGAAACACTTGCATTCTATTCTTCCAATAAGAATAGTCCAAACCATTAAAGAATGGTGGCCTATTTATGGAATGGCCCTCAGCTATGAAACCCTTTGAGTCCATGACACTTAAGTAAATGCACAGAGAAAGAGTTAAACAAGCAAGCAAACACAAGCAAACAATCAAACACTCAATACTCAGAAACAAAAAAACTGCTCAGTTCAAATCAGATCGATGTAAACCCGCTCTGATACCAATTGAAGGATCGAAATGAATGTGTGGAAAAGATCTAGAAGGGGGGGGGATGAATAGATCTTAGCCACTTTTGCGGAAGCTTAAGTAATTTGAAAACTATTTAGAATCAGAGGCAATGTTATCAGTGAAAAACTACAGATCTGATTAGATTTGAGTGAGTTGAAAAATTAGATGTGAAGCAAGTTGATTAAGTGAATTAAAAACGGATCCTATGCAAGCATCTAGCGGATGAATCAATCAAACCACAGAAGACAAATGCACAAGGATTTTTTAGGTGGTTCGGAAATCACCCAAGTGATTCCTACATCCACCCCTCACACCCAGGCTTCACTAACACAACTGGGCTACACACCCAAAGGAGCCTAACAACTCCAACACTTCAGAGCATACAACTCACACAACCTCTAGAGCAAGACTACTCTAGAAACACTGAGCAAGACTGCTCAAACCAACCTTGAGCTTGACAACTCAAACTGAGCTCGACGGCTCACAACAACCTGAGCACAATGCTCACACAGAGCATAAAGCTCACTAACACTTGCTAGACACCAACTTAAGACTAAGATCCTCTAGCAACAGATCTAGTCGAAATTTGAGAACTCTAAAGAGAGTTATGCAGAAGCACTTGCATAATCTCAAAAGATATCTCAGAAGAACAGAAGAAAAGCTAAATTGTATTGAAAGGCTTCGTTCTTCAGTGTACTCCCTTGTAGAAGCTTGAATTGGGAAGGAACTTGTGAAGCTTGAAGTCCAAGTCGATGCTCTGCAATCTGAGAAGTTGGATCTTCCTCGAATTCTTCACCAAAGAAGTCTTCTACAGGATCTGCCTCCTTGGATTGCTTCAGAGGAGTCTTCAAGAATCAAATTCCAATTCCCACACCTTGAATTGGTGGAAATTGGTCTTCTGGAAGCACTTGGAGAGCAGAGGAAGGAGACACGATTTCTCTTTGGCCGCCAGGAGCTTTTTGGAGGCTCTAAGAGAGTTGGGTCACTTCTCTCATGTGAAGGCTGGCCGAAAAGACCTTTTATATCCTTAGGATTCCAAAGATACCCTTTTGGGGTACAAGGGCACGTGTTCCTAGGAAGATTCTGATCGCCCTAGAAGGACACGTGGCAGCCATCAACTTTAGGATGAAAAGTTTCCGTAGTGTGTCGACCTGCCCTGGTGGTAGTGTCGACACACTGTCCAGAATATGTAAACAGCTTTCTGGGAAGAAGGTCCCGTGTCGACCTGCTCTGGGAGTGTGTCGACCTGCTGTCCCAAATCTGCAAACTGCTGTTCTGGGAACGGGATCTAGTGTCGACCTGCTCTGAGAGTGTGTCGACCTGCTGTCCCAATCTGAATGGCTGTTCTGGGAACGGGATCTAGTGTCGACCTGCTCTGAGAGTGTGTCGACCTGGGTAGGCTTGATTTCTGAAAAACTGCACTCGTGTCGACACACTCTTGACATGTGTCGACACAGTCTCAACATTTTTACACATTTTGCCTTTGAATCTGTGTTGATGTGTCGACACCATTGATGGGTGTGTCGACACATCTTTTGCATAAAATGTTTGTACCTGAAAAATAAACACATATATCATTAGTTAAATGATTTATCATGACCATAAATGATAAATGTGGTTTGAAAAATACTTTTTGAACATGAATTTCAGGTATGATGTTTTTGACATGTTTCAATTAAATTGCTTTAAGAACACCTCTTGTCATCATCAAAATAGGAGGGAAATGATATGAATTTGCATTCAACCCAACAATCTCCCCCTTTTTGATGATGGCAACATTAAATCCATATTTCTATGTGGTTTTGATGAAGTGTGATTTTAAGCAATTTTGATTGTTTAAATTTTTGTTTTCCTTTTTGTTCATACTTGTCAAGGACCTTTTGATATTGTTCAGTAACAATTGATGATGTTTGTGAGATACAGTGTTACTTGAATTAGAAATTTTGTGCACACAAGTCAAACATTGGACAAGTATTCAAACACAAAGACAAAGATTTGCATTCACAATCACAATACTTTGCATTGAAGCCAAACAACCATTTCATTTCATTCAAAAGATCATTACATCAAAATATTACATTCAAGTCATTCATTCTTCTCCCCCTTTGCCATTATCAAAACAAATGTACATTAGGTAGAAGATGGAGGAGGAGGAGGAATTGGAGCAAGAAGAAGCTCAATGTCTGACAATCTTTTGTCCATTGACTTCATGCTTGACTTTATGTGTTCATGGATAGTTGTCAGCCTAGTGTGAAGATAATGCTCCATTCTATCAGAATGCTCTATCAAGATGCTTTGAGTTCTTTTAATTCATCTGAAACAGGTTGAGAGCTTGATGAAGATCCATCTGACCAACCAGGCCTTGAAATAATCTTTACTTCCTTGTGCAAGGTTAAGATCTCTTTACCAATGTGTTCATTGAAGTTTTCATGCTTTCCAAATCATCAGCTAGATGAGCAAGCTGAGAAAGAGTCTCTGTAGTGTTGAAGACATCTGCTTGGAATTTGCCAAAATTCCTGAAGTACAACTTCTAGCTTTTGTTGGTGCTCTTTCAGCTCAAGATAGGAATCTCCCAGAGTGCCTATAAGTCTGTTAAATCTCTGAGCTGCATAATCTGAGGCTCCTTCTGCTCAATGAATTTAGCTGTCACTGAGTTCTCTAGTCTTTGAACTCTCAACTCAAATTTGTCTGACATTGATTGAATAGAGGAGTTCAATGTATCAAATTTGGCATTGAGGAAAGAGAACAATTCTGGTGGAATTGAGGACCCACCAGAAGAAGTAGATGATTGGAATGTAGAGGAGAAATGTGGAGGTTGAAAAGTATGTGGCATGGAAGAGGAAGGATCAGCTTGAGGTGGAATAGAGGTTTCAAGCTGAATGCCACCTTAAGGAGTGATATGAGGCTGGTCCTCATCCATTAGAGGCTGATCCTCTGGCAGCTGAACTTGTTCCTCCTGAACTTGAGGCTGGCCCTCATGATTGTGAGGCTGACCCTCCTGATCTTGGTCTCCTTGAGCTGGAGGCTGTTCCTCTTGTGCTTGGGGCTGATCCCCTTCAACCTGAGGTTGATCCTCCTGAGCTTGAGGAGCCTCAACCACAATTGGCCCTCTTCTAATTTGATTTCCCTCCAATCGAAATCCCATAAACTTCTGGATATTCTTAAAAGTGTAGATGTTTGACTTGGGAATAGATTGGGATTTCTCATTTTCCAATGTCACACCAAAGTGCTGGAACACTGAGGTCAGATGTGCTCCATAAGGAAGAGATCTCTTTAGGTCTGTTCTTGTAGTTTCAGAGATGATTTGATAGAGGATCACATTAAGGTGATCTTGATGTCTTTGACCATGCAATAGAGGATGAACCTCTGGATGTCTGTCAATCTATCCCTTCCACCACCTTGAGGGGTAATTATGGTGGTCAAAATGTGGTGGATGACCCTTAACACAGGTGGAAATGTATTAGCATTGAACTTGGTTACATAGGTCTGTTTGGGATCTGATGCATCTGCAGGAAGGCCTGTCAAGATGGAATAGGCTTCATGTAAATCAAATTCAAACTCATGGTAGTCAGCCCCCTCATCTGGCACTTTGAAAATGGAGGCAGCTACTGCAGTTGGCATGTCTATGGCTATTCCCTTGACTTTGGATTCAAATCCTTCTTCTGTGCAGGTGAGGTTCTTGTAGAATTCTCTAACTAATCTTGGATAGCAGACTTGAAATTCAGAAATAAAGGGTATCCAAGATTGAAAGGAAAAATAGGTTTGAATTTCAGGAAGAGAGTTTGCTAGTTGGATGTCTGAAAGGTCTAGAATTCTGGGCTTCAAAATCAACTTGGCTGCACTTACTGATTCTGAGGGAATATCCTCTTGAGACTCAGAAGAAGAAGAGGAAGATGATTCCTCAGGATTGTCAGAGGAATCGCCCGAAATCTCTGGTCTAGGGTTTGAAACATTACTACCTCTGCCTGAAGTGGAGGTCCTACCTCTCTTGGAAGCTCTCTGAGGTGCAGAAGAAGATCTGGTTGCTCGGCAGGATCGTTTCTCCTCTTTGTTCTTCTTTCCAATTGTTCAACTGGAACCTCTGCCGGAACGGCCTAGAAGATGCCCTTGATCTGGCGCCATGCGGGGACCCAATTTCCGGACCATGGTGTAGGGTTGGAGTGGAAATTGAGGAAGATGGAAGATTTGAGAGGGGATTGAAGAGTGGATGTGATTTAGAGAGAAAATGGTGGAGTTTCTTGCCAGAAACAATGAGAAAGAGGGTCGTCGGGTCGACCTGATGCCCAAAAGGGGTTCAGTGGTACACTGTCCCGCAGGAACAACAAGGGGTAATCATAAACCCTAACGGTTTAAAAGGATTCTGGCAAGGGGTGTGTCGACACATGAAGAAGGTGTTGTCGACCTGACCAGAGTGTGTGTCGACACGGGTCACAATGTGTGTCGACACGGCCTTGATGCAAATTTGAATTTTTAAGAGGAAATTTTTGAGAAATTTGAGGACATCTTTAGAATGATAAAGAATGAGAGGAATCATCATTTCAAGGTTTTAAGAGGCTCAAAAAAATCATTTGTTATATTTTGCAAAAATTCATCACAATTCAAGTTTTCAAACAATTTCCAACAGGATATTAGCATTCCAAGACTTGAATCAACAAAATGAGAAATTGAGGGATATAATATATCTAACAATCAACCAAAATACCATGTTTCTCAATTTTCAAGAATTAAAGATGTCAACTAGACTAAATACAATTGTGTTGAAAGTAAAACACAAACTTAAAGAACAACTTGATGAACGAAGAAGATGATTCTTTCTAAACAAATCTCCAATAAGTTTCATATTTTTGTTCTTTTAACAAACTATCAAATGATATAAATCTCTTTCACTCAAGTACTAGTACTTTTTACACACCATAGTCCCTGGATACTTAAGATTTAGTCATTGTCAAGTCTCAAAGGGGTAAATGATGACCTTTTGACATGAAAATATACGTTTTGTAGACGCCAATATTTCCAGTTACTTAGTCATCATCAAAAAGCATAGCACATTTTTGCTTAGTTTTGAATTTATTTTCAATTTTGATCCCCTTTGAACAGAGTTAGCAATAGTGCCTCATGACATACATGGCACTTCATTCATTGTGAAGGTGTGCAGTTTCTCAGCACAATGCCATTGCTCTGTTGGATTTTACAAGATTTTGGAGAGTTTGTGAGATAGAATTCAAATATATCCAGTCATCAGTTGCAAACAAGGAAATGTTTTAAGTTCAAGGCACAATTGTTATTTAGTCTAGGAAGAGATTTGAATTTCTGTGGATTGAGAGACATAGTTGAAAGCTGATTAGTAAAATATAATAAATCACTCAAGGTTCATTTTGTGACTCTAGACTTTAGAATGAGGACATCATGCAAGGAATTGATGAAATGCAAGAAGGTTTTTGAATTTTGCAAAAAGATGACATGTTTTCTAGCTCCCCCTGAGATGATGATTTCAACCATTTTTCATCAAAATAAAGATATGCAATTTTGAAATCAAGAAATTTTCTTCTTGGACAACAAGAACTTCTCCTCAACAATTGCATATTCATTTCTTAGTACTTGGCGGAGACATATACTCTCGCATAGTGAAAGTGTCCAGACAAGCATAACCTGTCCTTCTCCAAGTCACTATTTGATATACCAAAGTTTTAATACAATAAGAGTTGAAGAATTCATATCAAAAAGAAATGGAAGTGAAAACTAGCAAGTTTTTTTTTTTTGAAATCAGAAAGAGTATTCTCTTTGAACAATAAAAGCTCCCCCTCAACTATTGCATATCAACTTCTTAGTACTTGGCGGAGACATATACTCTCGCATAGTGAAAGTGTCCAGACAAGCATAACCTGTCCTTCTCCAAGTCACTATTTGATATACCAAGAAGTTTCAACACAATCAGAAGTGGAGAATTTATTGTAAAAGAAAGAATTAGAATTGAAAGTGAGAGAGATATAACAATGTGAATGAAGGAAGCAAAGAGCTATGAGATGCAACGAACTCCCCCTTAGACAATGCATAACACTCAACCCAAACCTAGAGAGAATCAAGAAGATGGACATTTTCAAAGACCAAGTTCTCTCCTTAAGATGAAAATCTATTTTCAGGAAGGGGTTTTGTGAATATGTCTGCAATTTGTTTTTTCAGTTTCAATAAAATGGAGTTCAAAAGATTTCTTTGCAACCTCATCTCTCAAGAAATGATGTCTAATTTCAATGTGTTTTGTTCGGAGTGCTGAATGGGTTTTTAGACAAATTTATGGCACTAGTGTTATCACATAGGATGGGTACACACCCTAAATCTTGGTTGTAATCAAGAAGTTGATGTTTCACCCAGAGATCTGAGTTCCACATCTACCTGCAGCAACATACTCAGCCTCTGCGGTTGACAGAGCAACTGAATGTTGCTTCTTAGAAGCCCAAGAGATAAGGCACCCACCTAGAATAAACACAAGCCACTAGTGCTTTTTCTATCTAACTTACACCCAGCATAATCAGCATCACAATAGGCAAACAATTCTAACTTGCAACCAGCAGGATACTAAATTCCTAAGTCACATGTTCCAACAAGATATTTAAAATTCTTTTCACAGCAAGCATATGACTTTCTTTAGGATTAGATTGGAATCTATCACATAAGCACACACAAAACTGAATGTCAGGTCTAGAAGTAGTAAGGTAGAGCAGAGAGCCAATCATACCTCTGTAGGTCTTTGGATCTACTGACTTACCAGATGGGTCTTCTTCTAGCTTAGCATTTATTGCAATGGGTGTGCTTGAGTGTTTAAGGTTCTGAAAGTCAAACCTCTTCAGTAGCTCCTTGACATATTTGGTTTGACTGATGAAGATTCCTTCAGTTGTTTGTTCACCTGCAATCCCAAAAAGAATGTTAAATCTCCCATTAAGCTCATTTCAAATTCATTTTCATTTGATTTGAAATTCAGTGCAAAGGCCTTTATTAGTTGATCCAAATATTATGTCATCAACATAAATTTGGACAACAATTATTTGATTTTTACTATTTTGTGAACAATGTTTGATCAACATTACCTCTAGAATATCCTTTTTCAAGTAAAAGGAACTCAAACGATCATACCAAGCTCTTGGAGCTTGTTTAAGACCATAGAGTGCCTTATTAAGCTTGAAAACATGGTTAGGATATTTTTCATTTTCAAATCCAGGAGGTTGTTCAACAAAAACATTTTCCTTTATATATCCATTTAGAAATGCACTTTTGACATCCATTTGAAAGACTTTGAATTTCATGGAGGATGCAAAAGCAAGGAAAATTCTTACAGCTTCTAGTCTAGCTACAGGGGCATAAGATTCTTCAAAGTCAATTCCAATTCTTGGTTATACCCCTTTGCAACTAGCCTAGCTTTATTTCTTATTACTTGACCAGCTTCATTCAATTTATTTCTGAAAACCCATCTAGTGCCAATCACTGTTTGGTCACTAGGTCTAGGCACTAATTCCCCACTTGATTTCTTTCAAATTGATGAAGTTCATCATGCATAGCATTAATCCAATCAGAACTGGATAAGGCTTCATCAATTGACTTGGGTTCATTTGGGAAATTAGAGCTAGTGAGTCTTCTTCAATGTTTTGCAAGAAGGATGATTTGGTCCTAACTCTATCATTTAGTTGCCAACTACACTGTCTAATGGGTGATCTCTTAGAAAACGAGGTTCAGAATTACCTGTTGAGAAGTGCCCACTTCTGGAGCAATATTACCTGAACCACTTGAAGATGGTGAGTGTTGTTGTTCAGGTTCTCTTCAATGTTGTTAATCTCCTCAACGGTTGGTGAAGATCCACAATGAGGTCATCCTCTTCATTGTCTTGTTTTTCCCTGCAAGATTTAGAATCATTAGTGGAAAAGGAATTTTCATCAAAGATAACATGTGGTGATTCTTCAATAGTTTTGGTTTTTAATATGTACACTTTGAAAGCCCTTGACACTTCAGATAGCCAAGGAAGATAGCTTCCTGACTCTTAGCATCAAACTTGTCAAGGTTTTCTTTGTTGTTATTGTGTACAAAACACTTGCACCAAAAGTTTTGAAATAAGCACAGTTGGCTTTTTGTTTTTCAACATTCATAGGGGGTTTTTTTGATCTTTGGTCTGACCAAAGCTCTGTTTAGGATGTGATTGGCTGTGTTAACAGCTTCAGCCCAGAAGAATTTGGGCAGATTACTCCTAAGAGCATGGATCTAGCCATTTCCACAAGAGTTCTATCTTTCTTTCTTTCCACACTCCATTTTGTTCTGGAGTTCTAGGTGAAGAAAACTTGTGAAAGATTTGAAATTCAGCACATAGATCAGAAAAGGATGTGTTATCAAATTCACCCCCATGATCAGTTAAAATGTTTTTAATTTTAAATGGATAAGTTGTTAAGATAGTGGTACAGAAATTCCTGAATTCAAGGCATGCATCACTTTTGTGGGATAGAAAAATAACCCAGGTAAATCTAGTAAAGTCATCAATGATTACAAACCCATATCTCTTGCCACTTAGCTTAGAACTCTTGTTGGCCAAAGAGGTCCATGTGAAGGAGTTCTAGTGGCTTAGATGTGAGTACTTCATTGAAGGCTTTAAAGGATTTCCTAGTTTGTTTTCCTTTAGCACATATCCCACAAATTTGACCTTCAACACTAGAAAAAGATTCAGGAAGACCTTTAACCAGATTCAATCTTAACAACTTATTCAAAGTTCTGAAACTTGCATGGCCAAGTCTTTTGTGCCAAGCCCATGCAATTTCATCTTTATTTGCTACAAAACAAAGATTTTCAGAAAAGTTTTTATTTAGGTTGATCATGTAACATTATTTTCTCTGTTTCCAAAGAATTTGATTTTATCAGTTGATGAATCAATTATCTTGCAAAAATCAGATTCAAACACAACTTTGTGACCTTTGTCACATAGTTGGCTGATACTGAGCAAATTATAATCAAGTCCATCAACTAACAAAACATTATCTACTGAGTTTGAAGAAGTTTGACCAACCTTACCAGATCCAATGATCTTTCCTTTATTTTTACCTCCAAAGGTGACTGACCCTCCCTCCTTTTCAATTAGACAGGAAATTTGGCTCTATCTCCAGTCATGTGTCGTGAACACCCACTATCCAGAAACCAAACATTGGTGTTGGGTGCACGACCTTCCTGCACAAAGATCAATGGAGAGAAGATTTTGGTACCCAAACAGAGTTGGGACCATCAGTATGATTAGCACAGATATCAAATCCTTTCTCACCCAAATTTGATTTGTTTTTGACTTTTGTTTTGTACTTGGTGTTTTTCAGCCTTTTTGTTTGTTCTTCTTTCTTTTAGGAATGAAAGCACCAAGATCTTTGTTTTGGGAGGAGGGAGTTTTTCATTTGAAAATTTGAGTTCAGAGGAGGATGGAATCCATGGATTGTGTTGGTACATCATCAGAAATTTGGATAAGGGTATTGAGGATAATACCAACAGGGATTTTCATACCATTGGTTCCAAGGATTAGTCCAATTTTCTTGAAGGGTTGTCTTGGAGGTCCAAGGTTTTTCATGGATTATTTCTTTTCCCTTTTTCTTTATTTTCAGATTTCTATTTGAATTTTTGGTTGAGTTGTTTATGGTTTTTGGTGTTGAGCAGGTCGACCTCTCCTGACTGGTGTCGACACAACAGCCACAGAAGTCTTCTTCTTGTGGACTGGTGTCGACCTGTCAGGGGACTGTGTCGACCTGATAGTCTTTTTTTTTTTTGGGTTTTTGATTTGTTTTGAGTTTTGTTTGGGGTTTTGTTTGCTGTTTGTTGGATTTCAGTGTTTTCCAGATTAGGACCCTTGACAAATTTAATTCAACGGTGCTTTTCCCTTTTTCTCACCAGATTTATCTTTTGTTGTTTTCTTTTGTTGAATCCTAATCCATGAGATGTGGTTGTCATGTTGGATCCTAGCAATGCCTCTAGTTATCTTGGCCTTTTGTGAAGGTTTGGATAACCTCCTCCCTTTCCTTTAGCTGGTTTTTAAGAGTTACAATTTCTTCAATTTTCTCTGTTGTTTTTCTTATTTTTCAATTTCCAGCTTTTCATTTAAGTTACTGAATTCTTGGGAGGCCTTTTGAGAGGCAAGTTTCAGTTCATCATTAGGTTTAGGAGATTCCTTTTTTCTTCAAGCAAGTCTGTTACTTCAGATTCCAGTTCACAATTCTATTGTTTGAAGATTGGTTATGGTAGAGATTTTCAATTTTCTTTTTGATGTGTTATTTTCTTTTCTCATTTCAGAATATCTTTCAACTAATTTTGCATACACATCCTGCCAATCTTCAACACTATAGTCTTCAAAGGAAGTATTTACCTTTCCATCTGTGCTGTTGGCCATGAAGCAAACCTCCTCACTTCCGAGCTTGAGGTTTTCTTCTCTTCTTCTTCCTCACTTGTGTCTTCGTCAGACCAAGTGGCCACCATGGCCTTTGGCTTCTTGTACCTCTGGAATTTCTTGTGCTTTTCCTTCTTGTTCTCAGGACACTCTCCCTTCATGTGTCCTGGCTTGTTGCACCTGTAACAGATAACATTTTCATCAGGTTTATGATTCTTATTGAAATTGGAAGAGGAAGTGTTCTTCTTACCTGAAGGAATTTTCTTTTTCCCAGTCATTTTCCCTTTCCTATATTTCAAAATTTCCTGAATTGTCTGGTCATGAGGGCAATCTCATCCTCATTCGACTCAGATTCTTCAGAACTTGTCTTATCCTGATTTTTATCTTTGTTGCTTGAAGAGGCTTTGAGTGCCATAGGCTTGGTCTTAATGATGTGTTCTTCATTTCTTTTTAAGTTTATTTCATATGTCATTAAAGATCCAATCAATTCATCCAAAGAATTTTGGACAAATCTTTTGAATCTTCAATAACAGTGGCCTTGGTATGCCAAAGTGAAGAAAGTGAACGCAAAATTTTTCTTACCAAGTCTGCATCAGTATACTCCTTACCCAAAGCCTTGAGTCCATTGACTATCACCATGAATCTGGCAAACATTTCAGAAATAGATTCATTAGATTTCATCATAAAGAGTTCATATTCTGAAACTAAAATGTTTGCCTTGGTCTCCTTGACCTGAGATGTTCCCTCATAGAGTAATTCGAGTTTATCCCACATCTCTTTGGCAGATTTGCACATAGAGATTCTCGAATACTCCTTGGGATGGACAGCACACTGAATCATGTTCATGGCACTATAATTCAGTGTAGCTTTCCTTATCTGTTCCCTTGTCCAGGTATCTCTTCTCTCCCTGGTTCTCATAGGGACCCACCTCTACAACTTTCCAGATCTCATAGTTCTGGGCCCTTAGAAACACTTGCATTCTATTCTTCCAATAAGAATAGTCCAAACCATTAAAGAATGGTGGCCTATTTATGGAATGGCCCTCAGCTATGAAACCCTTTGAGTCCATGACACTTAAGTAAATGCACAGAGAAAGAGTTAAACAAGCAAGCAAACAAACAAGCAAACAATCAAACACTCAATACTCAGAAACAAAAAAACTGCTCAGTTCAAATCAGATCGATGTAAACCCGCTCTGATACCAATTGAAGGATCGAAATGAATGTGTGGAAAAGATCTAGAAGGGGGGGATGAATAGATCTTAGCCACTTTTGCGGAAGCTTAAGTAATTTGAAAACTATTTAGAATCAGAGGCAATGTTATCAGTGAAAACTACAGATCTGATTAGATTTGAGTGAGTTGAAAAATTAGATGTGAAGCAAGTTGATTAAGTGAATTAAAAACGGATCCTATGCAAGCATCTAGCGGATGAATCAATCAAACCACAGAAGACAAATGCACAAGGATTTTTTAGGTGGTTCGGAAATCACCAAGTGATTCCTACATCCACCCCTCACAACCCGTAGGCTTCACTAACACAACTGGGCTACACACCCAAAGGAGCCTAACAACTCCAACACTTCAGAGCATACAACTCACACAACCTCTAGAGCAAGACTACTCTAGAAACACTGAGCAAGACTGCTCAAACCAACCTTGAGCTTGACAACTCAAACTGAGCTCGACGGCTCACAACAACCTGAGCACAATGCTCACACAATTTGAGCATAAAGCTCACACTAACTTGCTAGACACCAACTTAAGACTAAGATCCTCTAGCAACAGATCTAGTCGAAATTTGAGAACTCTAAAGAGAGTTATGCAGAAGCACTTGCATAATCTCAAAAGATATCTCAGAAGAACAGAAGAAAAGATAATTGTATTGAAAGGCTTCGTTCTTCAGTGTACTCCCTTGTAGAAGCTTGAATTGGGAAGAACTTGTGAAGCTTGAAGTCCAAGTCGATGCTCTGCAATCTGAGAAGTTGGATCTTCCTCGAATTCTTCACCAAAAGTCTTCTACAGGATCTGCCTCCTTGGATTGCTTCAGAGGAGTCTTCAGGAATCAAATTCCAATTCCCACACCTTGAATTGGTGGAAATTGGTCTTCTGGAAGCACTTGAGAGCAGAGGAAGGAGACACGAGCTCTCTTTGGCCGCCAGGAGCTTTTTGGAGGCTCTAAGAGAGTTGGGTCACTTCTCTCATGTGAAGGCTGGCCGAAAAGACCTTTTATATCCTTAGGATTCCAAAGATACCCTTTTGGGGTACAAGGGCACGCGTTCCTAGGAAGATTCTGTTGCCCTAGAAGGACACGTGGCAGCCATCAACTTTAGGATGAAAAGTTTCCGTAGTGTGTCGACCTGCCCTGGTGGTAGTGTCGACACACTGTCCAGAATATGTAAACAATGTTCTGGGAAGAAGGTCCCGTGTCGACCTGCTCTGGAGTGTGTCGACCTGCTGTCCCAAATCTGCAAACTAGCTGTTCTGGGAACGGGATCTAGTGTCGACCTACTCTGAGAGTGTGTCGACCTGCTGTCCCAATCTGCAAATGGCTGTTCTGGAACGGGATCTAGTGTCGACCTGCTCTGAGAGTGTGTCGACCTGGGTAGGCTTGATTTCTGAAAACTGCCACTCGTGTCGACACACTCTTGACATGTGTCGACACAGTCTCAACATTTTTACACATTTTGCCTTTGAATCTGTGTTGATGTGTCGACACCATTGATGGGTGTGTCGACACATCTTTTTGCATAAAATGTTTGTACCTAAAAAATAAACACATATATCATTAGTTAAATGATTTATCATGACCATAATGATAAATGTGGTTTGAAAAATACTTTTTGAACATGAATTTCAGGTATGATGTTTTTGACATGTTTCAATTAAATTGCTTTAAGAACACCTCTTGTCATCATCAAAATAGGAGAGAAATGATATGAATTTGCATTCAACCCAACTATCTCACTAATTATGTTTACTTGTAAGAAGATATGTCATGCAAGACATTCCAAAACAAGCTTGAATGATCCGAAAGTCAAAAGACAATGTACCTGTCGACAGCAAGTCAAGGACCTTTCGACAGATACACCCAGTCAGATATCAACCATTTTCTGCCAAGGCATTGCCTGTCGACAGCATGATTCCCCTGTCGACAGATGCAAACCAGTCCGAAGATCAAAGCTCTGGAGGCCTGCACCTATCGACAGCATCAGACCACCTGTCGACAGATGCACACAGTCATAGCCTTCAGCCTTCTGTTCTTCACAAATGTCTACGCCTGTCGACAGCAGGTGCAGACCTGTCGACAGACAAATGGAAAACACATTACGGGAGTTTGCAAGTTGCCAACTTAGTGTTTCTATGGAGTACGACTCTCCATGTTAACACTCATATTCAGCAACCTTGTGCAACAATCTCGTACACAACAGCCTCCTTCAAAGAACCCTAAAGAGATCTCCATAAAACCTCTGTTCTGCTGCTTTGCTTCAACCTACCGCCCAGAACCAAAACGGAAGACTTTTGCAGCGGAAGGTGAAGTCCGGACGTCTTGGATTCAAGCATCTACATCAATATCTGATCTCAAAGTCGAAGCTTAGACTCTAGGAGACGTTCAGAGGAAGAGTTTGCTTATTTGATTTGTTCTTCAACTCTCAAACTCTTCCCGTTCTTTTATTCCATACTTGTGTGTGGTGGTGTTTCAAGCGGTTGTTGTGCTTGATATACGTGTGTGTGTGTTAATCTGATCGTGAGTTCACATCAGATAAACACGTGTGTGAGTTGTAGTTCGTGAACTAGCTCATAAGCAGGTGATTCTGCGTGTGTGTGTGGCCCGTGGATGTAGTACCGAGTTGTGTACTCGAACACGTAAAATCTACGTGTCCTCGTGTTTGCACAAATTTGCGTTAGATGTTTGGTAGGCACGACACATTTATACACGTCTGAGTACTTGCTTATCCATCTATCAATCACTCACACACTCCACACATAGTCTGATCATTGCTAACACTTTAATTGTCTATGCTATTGCAAAAAGAGGGCGTTAAGCTTTTAAATTGTCGGTAATCTATTCAACCCCCCTTCTAGATTACCATTTAGGGAATTCCGCATCTCTTCAATTGGTATCAGAGCGTCAGGTTTCTCCTTTACTGCTTATATATTTGATCTTACGATTAGGAGACTCGCGGTCAAATGAAGTCTAACAAGCGGTACATGGCTGAGGGACACTCAGTGACCCGGCCACCCTTCTTTGATGGCACTGACTATCTGTATTGGAAAAATCGAATGTAGTTTTTCTCCGCGCACAGAATTCGAACTATGGAAAATAGTCAAAAAGGGAGCATACGTACTGCCTGAGGACGAGGATACCTGGACGAAGACGGGACCAAATAGGGGGACACTCAACTGGAGCGCCCTCATATGATGCAATGTGCCGTCCACCAAAGGAGTACTCAAGAGTCTCCACATGCACTCAGCTAAGGAGATGTGGGACAAGCTTGACTCATCTATGAAGGTTGTCCGAGGTAAGAGAATCAAAGGTAAGCATGCTGGTTTCAGAATATGAAATGTTCAAAATGAATAATGATGAAACCATTTTAGACATGTTTGCTAGATTCATGATAATCATAAATGGATTGAAAGGTCTCAAAAAATACTCGGAGAGTGACTTGGTGAGAAGATACTTCGGTCTCTTCCATCCTCTTGGAACACCAAAGCCACTGTCATTGAAGATTCCAAAGACCTCTCAAAAATGAAAGTGGATGATTAATTGGCTCCTTGATGACTTATGAGTTGAATGTTAAAAGAAAAGAAACTGAAGAAAATCCTAGGAAGCCACTTGCCTTGAAGGCTTCCAGGAGGACTTCTTCAGTTTCTAAAAGGAATTAATTCAGGAAAGTGAAGTCAGTGAATCGTCTAGTGAGAGTGACAATGATGAAATGGCTATGCTCACTAGACAATTCAGAAATTCTGAAGTTCAAGAGGAGGGTACATGTACTCTAAACCTTTCCAAAAGAAAGACTTTTCTAACAAGTTTGATTCTAACAAAAAGTCTGAAATTGTTTGCTATGAGTGCAAGAAGCAAGGGCATATGAGAGGAGAATGCCTCGAGCTCAAAAAGAAGCTTAAGAAGGACAAATTCACTTCAGAAGGCCAAGGCAATGGGTGGCCACTTGGAGTGATGAGGATGACGATCAGAACATTCAGCTACCTCCGGAGATGATGAAGTCCATTGTCTCATGGCGAGAAGTGATGACTCGAATGAGGTAAATTCTTCCTTTGAAACATACTCTATATTCAATGGGAAAGCTTACACTGTTCTATTTGAAAAATACTGTGAATTCAAGTCTGAAAATAAAGCACTCAAGAAAAAATTCAATTCCCTTGTCCTGAGTCAAACAACCATGATGAATTGAATCCTTGAATAAGGTAATTGAAATGATAAACTTGATGAACAAACACACAATGATGAATTGGACAGCATGAAACTTAAATTTCAAGAAGTTCAAAAGGAAAGAGATGATTTAATGAACTCTCTTGAAAGCCTAATAGTGAGTAGAAAAGCGAAAGGAGAAATTGGAAAAAGCTGAAAAGACTTAAAAGGTAAGTCAAAGATTTATCTAGTTTTGTCAAAAGTAAGCACAATCTGGATGCTATTTTAGGTTCAAATGTTTATGTTGCTAGACATGGGATCGGTTTCAAAAAGCAAAGCAAAGGAAATTGGAAAAAATTTGTTGACAAACTCATTGATACCACCCAAGTTCAAGCAAAAAACCCTTCAAAGAATAGAAAAATCCTTCCAAGGGAAAGAAACAAGAATCTAAAATGGTCAAGCTTGTTCCTGGCCATCTAAGGAATTTGCAACAAGCTCAGACAGGACAAACAGCAAACTCCTAAGCTAAATTTACAAGGCAACAAAAGGAAATGCCAATGCATGCTCCCACAAAGGTAAAGCTCAATGTTGTTCAAAAACACCATCATGCAACATATGTAAAAAGGTTGGGCACACTGAAAAACATGCTGAAATAGCCCAAATCAATGAAAATCAAACAAGTTTGGATTCCTAAGCATTTGTTATTTGGCATGAATGATACAATGGGACCCAAAGTAATTTGGGTACCAAAACCTCTCGCCTGATCCACATGTGCAGGAATGCCTAGCAGCCCACAATCAAAACAAATGGTACCTGGATAGTGGCTGCTGAGGCATATGACGGGCGACAAAGCTAAATTCAGTTTGCTCGTGGAAAAAGACGGAGGTCAAGTGATCTTTGAGGTAACAACAAGGCCAGATCATCGGCTCAGGTAAAGTTGGTAAGTTTGCCTCTAACTCTATAGACAATGTGCTACTAGTTGATGGCCTTCATCACAATTTGCTTAGCATACATCATTGTGTGATAAAGGTCATAAAATTGTCTTTGAATCCAATTCATGTCAAATTCTTATAAGGAAACAGGAAGCCTAAAATTTTCTGGAAAAAGAATGATAACATCTTCATGGTTGACTTAGATGATCCAGAATAACAATTGTGTCTTGTAGCAAACAAACAGGACGAGCTTACATTGTGGCATCGTAGGCTCGGTCATGCTAGTTACAATGTATCGCACAAGATCATGAGGCTTAAGTTGGTAAGTGTCTTCCTGAAATCTCCTTTAACAAGAATGAAAATTTTTGTGATGCATGTGCACAGGGAAAACAAACCCGAAATCCTTCAAATCAAGGCATCGGTAAGTACTTCCAAAGCTTATGAACTTGCACATGGACCTATTTGGACCTACGAGAACACTCAGTCTCAATGGCAAGCGTTATGGTTTTTGTCGTTGTGGATGACTTCTCTAGTTCACTTGGGTAAAATTCCTGGCTCGCAAGAATGACCATTAAGTGTTTTGAAGAATTCTTCAACAAAATTGAGCATGGGAATGTCAATAAAATCTGCTCCATCCGCACTGATCACGGGGGAGAATTTGACAATAATTCGTTCTCCGAATTTTACAGGAACCAAGGTATAGACCACCTATTTCCTTCCCCGAAACTCCCGAGCAAATTGGAGTTGTGGAGAGAAGAATAGAACCTTGGTGAGATGGCTCATACGCTTCTGGTCGAGAATCAATTAGCACTAACCTTTTGGGCAGAAGCGGTAACACATCTTGCTACATCCTTAACCGAGCCATGGTAAGACCCGTATTCAAGAAAACTCCTTACGAACTTCTGAAAGGTAGGAAACCCACCATTGGGTACTTTAAGTTTTTGGTTCAAAGGTGTTTATACATAACAATGATAAAATGACTTGGACAAGTTTGAAGCCAAAAGCGATCAGGTATTTTTCTTGGATACTCTGAACAATCTAGAGCATATAGGGTTTCAATCTGAAAACTAGAACTGTGGAAGAAACTCCACATGTCATTTTTGATGAATCTCAAATCAAGCCTAACTTGTAAATTCTACAGATTTGATGACATGGAAGGGACAACACTTGAGGAACTTCAAAGAAAAGAAAAAGGAAAAACTCAAGAAGTTTCAAAAGGAAAGAGTGGATTTCTTCGCAGGTACGATGATGAAGATGACGATTGTTTGATCAGAAATCATGATGAAGTTCCTGCTGAAGATCCACAACAAGAAGAACAACCTCAAGATGAAAGTCCTCCAGCCACCCCTCCTCCAGAACATCCTCCTCAATTGCAAGATCAACCCGGGCCTTCAACAATCACTAATGTGAGGTACTCTAAAGCTCATCCACTTGAGAATGTCATAGGTACATAAATGATTCAGTTCAAACTAGGTCTCAGGTAAATCAAATAGTTGATAGGATCATTTAGCCTTTGTATCTCAAGTGGAACCCAAAACTGTTGAAGAAGCACTAAAAGAAACTCTTGGATTGATGCCATGCATGAGGAGCTTGGGCAGTTTCAAAGAAATAATGTCTGGAGTTTAGTTCCTAGAACCCCTGAAATTTCTGTCATAGGGACGAGATGGGTCTTTAGGAATAAACTAAATGAAGAGGGTAAGGTGGTGAGAAACAAGGCTAGACTAGTTGCAAAAGGATACAATCAGGAATTTGGTATAGACTTGAAGAATCCTTTGCACCTGTAGCTAGACTAGAAGCAGTTAGGATCTTGTTAGCATATGCATGTTCAAACAAGTTCAAATTATTTCAAATGGATGTCAAAACTGCTTTCTTGAATGGCTACAAAAAGAGGAAGTCTATGTCTCTCAACCACCTGGCTTTGAGGACCATGATAAACCAAACTATGTATTTAAATTGCACAAAGCTCTCTATGGTTTGAAACAGGCACCCCGAGCTTGGTACGACAGGCTGAGCACCTATCTGGTAAGCAAAAACTACTCAAGAGGTAAGGTGGACCAAACTCTCTTTACAAAGAAAGTTGCAATCACATAATTGTTGTTCAAGTTTATGTGGACGATATTATCTTTGGTTCCACTAATCCCACACTGTGTGAAGAATTTTCACAACACATGCACAGTGAATTTGAGATGAGCTTAATGGGGGAGCTTCAATTTTTTCTTGGTTTGCAGGTCAAGCAGCTTGAAGATGGATTCTTTATAAACCAAGAGAAATATGTAAAAGAACTGCTCAAAAGTTTCAGTTCAACAAGCCAAGCCCACTTCAACACCAATGAGCACAAGCATTAAGCTAGAAAGTGATGAGAAAGGTAAACGGTAGATGCCAAACAATTTCGAGGTATGATTGGCTCACTCCTTTATCTTACTGCAAGTAGACCGGACATACAATTTAGTGTTTGCCTTTGTGCTAGATACCAATCTAGTCCAAAGGAAAGCCATTTAATGCAGTCAAGAGAATCTTCAGATATCTCTCAGGTACGCATGACTTGGGTCTTTGGTATCCAGCTGGTAGTAGTTTTGAATTGATTTCTTATTCTGATGCAGACTACGCTGGTTGTAAAATTGACAGGAAAAGCACTAGTGGCTATTGCCAAATGCTTGGTGGTTGCATGGTTTCGTGGGCATCCAAGAAGCAACACTCGGTTGCACTCTCTACTGCAGAGGCAGAATATGTTGCTGCAGGGAGTTGTGCAACACAAGTGTTGTGGATAAAAGTCAGTTGTGTGACTATAACATCGATATTGGATGCACACCTATCCTATGTGACAACACTAGTGCAATCAATCTATCAAAGAATCCCATTCAACATTCCAGGATGAAACACATAGAAATTCGTCATCATTTCTGAGAGATGAGGTAGCCATAGATCATTGGAAATCAGTTTCATACCCACAGAGAAACAGTTGGCTGATATCTTTACCAAACCTCTAGCTGAAGATAGATTCACCACATTGCGAAGAGAGTTGGGGTTGTGCAAATTGCAATGAAACTAACACAAATGTTAAGCATATGTCCCTTGTGTGCACTAACTGTGAGGTATATCAAATGGTGATGTGTGGAAGAACAAGTCATGCTTGTTTGGAAACTCTCATTATGCGTGAGAAATATTCTCCGCCAAGTATCCATAGTCATGTGACATAAAAGGGACATGTACTCTACATTTGGAATTAGTTTCTTTATTTTTGCCTATTCAAAACTCTCTTTAAAATTTTGAAAACACTTGTTGGTTTGTCTTTCTACATGCTTGGTGTTCTTAATTATTGGTCTTTGTGTGCATATTTGTCTTCATGAACTTGAGTCCTTTTGTATCAAATGGCACACATTATGGGGGAGCAAGTTAGGGTTAGATGAATGCAAATGTGAAGGAAATTATTCAACTTTTGTCCATCTCAACTCCCTCACAACCATTAATCATTTCAGACCTTCATTCTACCCTTAAAACTGCTTTGAACATGTCCCTGTCGACAGGCTACATGGGCCCTGTCGACAGCTCAGCCCAGACAGAACTCTCCATCTTCTGTCTGTGTACATCTGTCGACAGGCCTCTACCTGCTGTCGACAGATGCACACAGTTTTTGCCTCCCCGAAATCTCCAACTTCTTTTGTGTGCTCCTGTCGACAGGCCCTTTCTCCCTGTCGACAGACACACACTGAATTTTGGAACTTCATGCTTATTTCTTCACCCATTCAGTGAGCAACTTCATGATTAACATATAAGGTGTCTATAAGGGTTATGCATGTTTGACCACACTATATACAAATGATATTTAAGCTATTCTTTATACCACTATGATTTTCACATACTATTCATGTTTGGATTTAGGTTCTATCATTTTGGAAACATTTCATAACTCTAAAGGATATCCACCTCACCTCTAAATCAATTCTTTGTGGGCAAACATAGTCTCAATTTATTTGATAAGCCTTTTGGTCATGAAGTGCATGTCTAATATTGATAGGTACTCATATCACCTACTTGATATTGGCTTTTACAACAATACTTGGAGAAAAGCTACCTATTTCTGAAAAATCTTTCACAAGGAAAACAAAAAAAATTATATATAAATAATGAAAATCAACTTAAATTGGGATGAATATAGAGTAATGTTGGGTTATGCTGAGTAAACGGGGTGATGGGCATCACAAATGTCTGCCCCCTCGCGTCAAAAGGCTAACTCATCATCTCTGTACAACAGTATGAAAGAAACTTCCACTAAGTAACTGGGGGTATGGGCACTTGTAATGTTTATCCTCACGTCAAAAGGTGTGACGTCTTCTTAAGTACCATTTCTTCCCATTATTTTTCTAAATTAAACAAAAAAAAAAAAAAGAAATAGTGTAAGCCTCCACTGAGTCATAATTTCCAAGGTCATTGGTCTTGTGATGTCTTGACATATAGATATCATTTCATGCATCATTTGCCTATCAACAAAATGGGGATTGTGTTGTCTTACATTGCATTTATACAACGAAGGGTGATGTGCATTGTTCTTTATTTACGTGAGAGTTCTCTTCATGCTTTAACCTTAACTTCCTTGGGTATTATGTAAAACCATTGAGGAAATGATATGGTTTATCATATCCTTGCATATGGTAGGTTAACATACATGATTCACCTCTTATACACCTTCATCAAACACCTGGAACCGTTGCTCAAAGCTTCAGTCACAAAAATCACCAAGGGCACAGCCCGCTGATGAGATGCTTAGATAGCTTAGTTGTCTAGGCTTGGGTCTAGTCCTGTAGTCTAATTTTAATTTTATTCATGTCATGTTTAATGTAATTTTGCTTTTTCTATGGTCATCATGCCATGACTTTCCCTTTACTTGTTATTTCCTTTCATTAGCACCCCATGTAATGTGTATGCACTCATGAAAATCAATGAAAATCTTGCTCTGTGCATTCTACTTGTGTCTATGGTGTGCTTTTGGATGTTGTCAAAAGGGGAGAAAAACTCATTGTGCATTAATTGATTAATTTTGTCATCATCAAAAGGGGGAGAATGTTGGGTTCTCATGTTGAGAAGATTGAGCTCACATTCTAATTAATCAATACAACATGTTTTTGATGATGAACATTGATGAACACTGATGTGCAATTATGTACAATGCAAACAAGTGATAAACAATGTGAATTGAGTTTTAAATGCATGAGATCTTCAAACAATAACATGTCATAACACTTGGTACAATGCTTGATTTTATGCTCATAATATCTCACTAATTATATTTACTTTTTTAGGAGATATATCATGCAAGACATGTGCCAAAAACAAGCTTGAAAGATCAAGAAAAAGTCAAAAGACAAGGAACCTGTCGACAGCAAGCAAGGACTGTCGACAGATACAACCAGTCAGATAGCAACCAATTCTGCCAAGGCATTGCCTATCGACAGCAGGAGTTCCCCTGTCGACAGATGCAACCAGTCCGAAGATCAAAAGCTCTGAAAGGCCAACGCCTGTCGACAGCAGCAGACCACCTGTCGACAGATGCACACAGGTAGAGCCTTCAACCTTCTGGTTCTTCACAAATTGTCTACGCTTTCGACAGCAGGTGCAAGACCTGTCGACAAACAAACGGAAAACACATTACGGGAAGTTTTGCAAGTTGCCAAACTTAGTGTTTCTATGGAGTACGACTCTCCATATGTTAACACTCATATATAAGCACCTTTTGCAACAAATCTCGTACACAAGCAGCCTCCTTCAAAGAACCCTAAAGAGCTCTCCAGAAAACCTTTGTTCTGCTGCTTTGCTTCAACCTACCGCCCAGAACCAAGAACGGAAGACTTTTGCAGCGGAAGGTGAAGTCCGGACGTCTTGGATTCAAGCATCTACATCAATATCCGATCTCAAAGTCGAAGCTTGGACTCCAGGAGGACGTTCAGAGGAAGAGTTTGCTTATTGGATTTGTTCTTCAACTCTCAAACTCTTCCCGTTCTTTTTATTCCATACTTGTGTGTGTGTGGTGCTTCAAGCGGTTGTTATGCTTGATACACGTGTGTGTGTGTTAATCTGATCGTGAGTTCACATCAGATAAACACGTGTGTGATTGTAGTTCATGAACTACTCATAAGCAGGTGATTCTGCGTGTGGTGTGGCCCGTGGATGTAGGATACACGAGTTGTGTACTCCGAACCACGTAAAATCTACGTGTCTCGTGGTTTGCACGAATTTGCGTTAGATGTTTGGTAGGCATGACACATTTATACACGTCTGAGTACTTGCTTATCCATCTATCAATCACTCACACACATCCACACATAGTCTGATCATTGCTAACACTTTAATTGTCTGTGCTATTGTAAAAAGAGGGCGTTAAGCTTTTAAATTGTCTGTAATCTATTCAACCCCCCTTCCTTCTAGATTACCATTTAGAGAATTCTGCATCTCTTCACGTTTATGGTTTCTCAGAAAACCTCCATACAAATTGCACAAAGAATCAAACAAGTCACTGGGTATACCAAACAAGCTGGCCCGCTGATCTATCTTGGTGTTCCTCTCAGATCTGGAAGGGTTCCTACTTCTGATTAAAAGCCTCTTATTGAAAGAGTAAATGCAACCTTAGGTAGCTGGAAGGCAAAGCTCATTTCTCAAGCTGGGCAGATAGTTCTTATTAACTCGATTCTCTCATCTCTTCCCATTTACTTGGATGCAGCCTCCTCCCTTCCCAAGTCCATTATCTCTTATTTAGAGAAAGTTTCAGCTGCATTCTTTTGGAATGGTATTGATGGCATTCACCGTCGGCATTGGATCTCTTGGCAGAAAATTCAATGTCCTAAGGTGGAGGGTGGTTTAGGTATTCGCAATATCCATCATGTGCAAACCTCTCTTGCTGTTAAACAAATGTGGAACATTCATCATGGTTGTTCTTTATGGTCCAAATATGCGAGAAGGTGTTTTGCAGGAAACAACTATTCTCATATTCCCGTAATGGCCAAAAGCCTTTGTTTGGCTGCTAACTCCATCATTCATGCTAATACTAGATGGATACATGGTAAGGGTGACAAGATCGACATCATCAAAGATATTTGGTTAGGGGACCGGCCGCTTGCTGATCTTCTTCATGGCCCTGTTGATCACAACTCTTCCTTACAGGAAGTTGTTATGGATGTTTCTCACCCGTTGAGGTCAGTTTTTCCTCCTCATATTATAAATGGTTTATCCCTAACTGATGATGAAGAGAGATGCATCTGAGCCGCTTCCCCTACCGGTGTTTTTTCTACCAAATCTACCTATAATTTGCTCAAACATAATCCTGCTCGTCAGCCTGCTATTATGAAGATTTGGCACAACTCCTTTAACCTAGGGCTTCTTTGTTTTGTTGGAAAGTCCTCAATAGGGCCGTGCCTATGGATGGCCGAATCTCTGAAAGTGGTATTCCTATGGTATCTAAATGATTTTGTTGTTCCTCCCCTCAGTGTGAAGACCTCAATCATGTCTGCTGTTATGTGGAACTAGTTCATCCCTCTTGTCAGCAACAAAGTTCATCTCCACCCCCACATTACTACCAGAATTTGGAATTTTATTCAGCACTCGGATGTTCATTCTCCAGTTGGTTTTATCTCTATATATTGCTTGATCCAAATGCTTTGGGAGCTTTGGAAAGGAAGATGCTCAGCCAGATATGAGAATGCAAAGACTCGGTCTGCAGATATAATCAGAAATATTAAAACTCACATCTGTTTTGCACTACACAAGATGAGTTTCAAGCTTGCTCCATCGTTTACTGAAGAGGGAATTCTCAAATCTTATGGATTTGCTACCAATATCTTAAAATAGGTGAGGCTGGTTGCTGGATCCCTCCCATTCCTGATTTTTGCTTAAATGTGGATGGAGCATCAAAAGAAATCCTGTTTATGTGGAGGAGGCGGGTGTATTCGGGATAGGTATGGCAAGGTTCTTGCTGCTTTTACCAGTTATTATGGCGAGGGTAACAGTACCATTGCAGAAACAAGGGCATTGTGTGATGGTCTCCATCTTGCTCACTTTCTGGGGGCTCACATTCTGCTGTCTACTCTGATTCCTCCGCCCTGGTCCACTCTCTACAGCAGAATTAATGCTCTAATTGGCGCATCCAACGTTGGTGGCGATCTGCTCGAGACTTGCTTCATGAGGGCCACACTGTCATCTCTCATGTTTTTAGAGAGACTAATCAGGTGGCGGATCAGCTTGCCAACCAAGCTATTGCTTCTATGCGTAATGAGGTCTTTTAGAGTGCTAATAGTCTCCCTCCTGCCTGTAAGGGGCCTTTATGTATCGATAGATCAGGGTTGATGAATGTTAGACTTATCTAATGAGGGTGAGACATGTGTCCCTATACTTGAGGAGGACATAGTGAGAAGCGACTTCGAGCGTGAGGAGTAGCTGCATTTGAAGAGATCACATGTTTAGTTTACTTTCCATTCGTACGTGAACAATGTCAATATGTTATTATGGACTTGTATAATTGTGGACATTTGTTATTTACTTTATTCCTATATAGATTGTGGAATATGTGAATGATGATGGAATAAGAATGATTTGCATTTCTGCTGTAAAAAAAAAAAAAAAAGACATCCCACTCCAATCAGAAAGCTAGAAGAGCCACTGAAAAAAGAAAGAGAGCCAAAACTTTAATACTTGACTTGCATGCTCTCCATTTGTAATATCTGGTATGTTGGATCGCAGTTTATCGAGTTTGGAGGCCAATGTATGGCCTATTGGTAGACCATGTGTCACGCCCCGACGCGGAATATCGGGACGCGAGGCAGTTGCAAGTAAACGGGTACAGGGCGAGTACTAGACATCAAACCATTGCACAATGAATAATACTAAAGCAAATTCCTTTCATAATAACTTTCCAAATGTCTAGTTACAACCACTAATATCAGAGCCAATCTATAGGGCCCAATTACATTGAAATAAGCAAAAGACTAAACTATGACTCTTAACATATTGCTAGGACACTAGGGTACTCGTGACGTCACTCCTGGTCTTCCCCGTCCTCTTGAGTGTATAGTTCATCCTCGGTCTCCCATGAGAACACAATGACAAATAACGCAGGGTGAGCGATAACGCCCAGTAGGACTTAAATCTCATAGTAAGCAGGCTTTTATGATGTAATGAATTAAAAGGCAGAGTAACTAATGATAGAGCGAGAGAGTCAAGTAACTGATGGCAGGATAGCACGTGAATGAAATAGCACAACTTTCCAAATATAGCACGAATGTTAATTATAACGCAAATAGTAAGATGGCCATAGCACAATAGCACAAAGTATAGCAATAGCACAATGAATATAGCATAGCACTTTTGTTGTCAATAGACAACAAGAGAATATAGCACTTTTGATTGTCATTAGATTAATCTTGATAGTATGGCACTTGGATGTAATGCCGACATCCTGATCATTTAACTCCTATGGGCAAATGGCACTTTCGGGCGCTCTCCCCAGGACCAGATCGGGCCCCATTGTGCTGGCATTGGTTATATTGTTTATCTTTAGACAATCAGTCAATAGCCAATATAGAGTACCAAGGAAATAGATGAGAGCACTAGATGAATTGACAAGATAGTAGAGTGAATGTGAATAGATGAGCGAGTAGAGTATAGATGAGAGTTAGTGGACATTGTACGTAACACGTCGAGTAAACAGGTGATAGTAACAGTTGCACAACACTCTCACTTAGTGTTGGCAGTCAAGTGGAACTAACGACTCTACCACTAGCCATGTTAAGCACAGGTCTAGAGGTCCGGCGTGATTCAAGATAAAAGCGAACTTCTAATAGTCGTTTTGAATCATATCAATCCCTAAAGGGGGTAATAGGTGTTAGGGTACAACCGGCTCGTCAACCATGTGGGAATCCATGGACAGAGGAGACTACGAAGGCCTTAAACAAAGACTCACTAGTCCGGTAGAAGGAATATCCAATGGAGAGTTCGTCCAAGACAAGAAAGTGTGTATATAGAAACAAGTGCTCGATGTTCTAGAGGAGTTCTAAAATAGTGGAGCGTCGAGAGCGGTGTTCCAAAACATCACACGAATCGTAAACAAGTTCTTTTAAAATAGGGCAATTAATTACATAAATTGCCAGATATGTTATGTATCATATTCATGCCAATTAACCGTATTTGGATGGTTCAAAGTGTGTGCATGTGTCATGAAATCTTAGACATGAAAGTTCATGTGATAAACTTTTATTAATTTAGAATACCTTCAATATGTACAGCTTCATTTTTCTGAAATTTAGACAGTTAACAAGACCTGGGATTACTACATAACAGCAAGACTTGCAAAAATGTGAGATTACATGCAAAAATCCTAAGATCGCGATGGACCCTTGTACGGGCCGCGACAGGGACAGAACAGATCACGACAGGGTGCAGTACAGATCATGTCAGGTCCGGTAGGACAGGCGCTCGGATCGTGACAGGGGCATGAAGGGAACGCGACGGGTTCTAGCAGATCGGGCAACAGATCGCGACGTCCGGTCAGTCGCGATCTGATCGCGACAGAGGTACTGTTGCGATGGCCTGGTGAACGCGGCCTATCAGGCCATCGCGTTCACATGGTCCGTGCCAAGTTCGACAGGGAAAGGACAGCATTGGATTGCGGACCAGACCTTCCCTATTTGGACACGGGTTGTTCTAAAACTAAGAACAAATTGTATAGTGCATGAAAAATCGCAAAGCCAGTTTTAACAAATCAAGACATGCATGGGTACTTCCAGTAAATCAGAATCGGAAAGCAACGAAGGTTTCAACATGGTTTAATAAAGAATTCATGATGAACACATAGCTGTGTACAGTTGGGATCAACAAATTAATTTGCATAATAGGTGGATGGAAATTAGGGCTTTCAGAGGCAAAAGAAACCTACATCCATCAGGATCTTCCATAAAAATCTCATGGCATGAGGACGAGTATACATGAAGATATGAATTTAATAAGAGGGCTCGGGGTCATGAAGTTCACAGAACTTGGAAAATTCAGAACTAAAGATTTACTCGATGGGAAAATATGAATCAAAGGGCTTTTGTTCCTGATAGACGAGACATCCTACATAAAAATTTTCATGGTTTATGTTCGTGAGAATGCCTACCTTTAGTCGTTTCACTTCTCTAGGGCAAGACTTGATGAACTCGGGGAAGAACTTGGGACCCTCTTCTCCACGAATTCTCCTCCTCTTGGCCTCTCTTCCCTGGTCGCAACCCCCTTGGCATGAGTTAGGGCCAGCCATGAGGGTTTTAGGAGAGTATTTAAGCTTCTCCCCATTCCCTTTCCTAATTGGACTCTAATTCCCTTTAATTCCGATTTTCTCTTTTTCGTCTCCCCTTTTTAAGCAAGAGATCTCCTAATTGGGTTGAGAGAGAGGATTTCGTGGCCAAGCAATTGGAGTAGGTTTAGGATTCCAAATCCAACCCAATCACTTATTTTAATGCATTAAATACTCTCTTTTTATTTAAGTAATATTTTAGTTACGAATTTCAGATATTTTTCTATTATTCCCCTTTTAAAATCTCTATTTTTAGCCCACTAATTTCTAATTGTCCATTTAACAAAGTCCTTACTTATTTTCATTTGATGGGTTTTATTTAATTCTCTTCTCTTTGATTATCTAATTAATTTAATTAGTTTTCTCTTATTTGATTTTCCATTATCAAGATTTTATATATTATGTTTTTTTTTAAAATTTTAAATTCTCCAAAAATTCAGGTTGCTACATCCTCCCCCTCTTAAAACGAATTTGGTCCCCAAATTCATATGATCATAAGGGAGAAAATGTCTTACCGAAAAGATCGGGGTAGTTTCGTTTGATGACTCCTTCCGGTTCCCATGTGGCTTCTTCCACTCCGCGGTTATTCCATAAGACTTTAACCACGTGGATGGGACGGCTCCTGAGCTATTGAACCTTTCGTTCCAGTATCTTGACTGGCTTCTCTTCGTATGTCACATCCTTGTTCAGCACCAACTTCTCATAGCGAATGATGTGGGTAGGGTCATAGACATACTTCCTGAGCATGGAGACATGGAACACATTGTGTACACATGCCAGATCCGGCGGCAATGCCAGTCGGTATGCAACCTCACCAATCCTTTCGAGTACCTCAAAAGGACTAATGAATCTAGGACTGAGGTTTCCTTTCACTCCAAATCTTTGGATGCCACGTGTAGGTGGCACCTTTAGAATACATGATCACCGACTTGAATTCCAAGTCTCGCCTTCTTTTGTCGGCATAGCTCTTTTGTCTAGACTGAGTAGTCTTAAGCTGGTCTCTAATCACTTGTATGTCCTTTGTGGTACGTTGCAACCATGTCTGGGCCTAGCCATTGCTGTTCTCCAACCTCATTCCAGCATGCAGGAGATCTACAATTCCTTCCGTAGAGTGCTTCGAACGGTGCCATCTTGATGCTCGCCTGGTAACTGTTGTTATAGGCGCTTACTAAGAGATAGATGTTCGTTCCAATATCCTTGGAAGTCTATAGTATAAGATCTCAACATGTCTTCCACTATTTGGTTGGTTCTTTCAGTTTGCCCATCAGTTTGTGGATGGAATGCGGTACTAAAGTTGAGTTTAGTACCCAGTGCACCATGTATCCTTTCCAAAAATGAGATGTGAATCTCGGATCTCGATCCGAAACAATAGATGATGGAATTCCGTGCAGTCTCACTATCTCCTTGACATATAGGGCAGCCAGTACCTCTACTGACCACTTACTCTTTATGGCTAGGAAGTGGGCAGATTTGGTTAGTGGGTCTACAATTACCCATATAGCGTCTAGTCCACCACGAGTCTTGGGTAAACCCATGATGAAGTCTATGTGTAGCAACCTGAATTTTTAAGAAAAATAAAAAATTTAAATAAAGAATTAAACCTAGCTAAATGGATATTTAAATGAAAAGAGCATTAAATAAAACCCATTAAATGGAAAAGAGTAATGGGCTTTGTTTAATGGACCATCTAGAATTTATTGGTCAAAATATGAATTTACAAGGGAGTATAATAAGAAAATACCCTAATTCGGAGTTTAATTATATCATAATTGGAAAGGGGTTATTAAGCAATAAAAGTGGCAATTAGAGTTGGAATTGGATTCCTAAACCTACCCCATATGTTTTAGCACGAATTTAGATCTCTTCCTAGCCTAAATAGAGATTGGAAAGCAAGGAAGGAAGGTTGGAGTTAGAAAATCTCGTAATTAAGAGCAATTAGAATAGAAATAGGAATAGGAACTTGTGTTTACATAAATACACCTCCTAAACCCTCTTGGCCGACCCTAGCTCGTTGCCAAAGGTTGTTGGACGTGGAGAAGAGGCCAAGGAGCAGAGGATCTCGTGGGAAGAAGGAGTTCTTGGAGCTTCTTCCTCGTTCTTCAAGTTCTAGCCCTAGAAGAGGAAATCGAGTCAAGGTAGGCATTCTCACAAGCAAAAATCCTAATATTTCGTCTGTAGATTATTCCATGCATCAGGAACAAAACCCTCAAATTTCATAATTTTCCATTGAGCCAATATTTTCTTCTTGAATTTTGAAGTTCTGCAACTCTCTTGACCCCGAACCCTCTTCATAATTCTTGTTCTCCATGATTACTAAATCTCATGCCTTGAAATTTTATGGGAGATACTGATGATCATTAGGGAACTTTCGCCCCTAAAAGCCCTAATTTTTATCAAGCATGTTGCTCGAATTAAATCAATCTTGCTCTCTATATCATGTTCTATGTTTCTCGTTCTTGTTCGTTCTCAAACCATATTCAAACCATGCTCTCTCTCGAATTCCTATTTACTGGAAGTACTCTCACATGTCTAGTTTCATTTGCCACTGATTTCGTGAATTTTCATCATGTATATAATTAGTTATGATTTTCTAAACAACCCTTTATCAAAATTTGAATGTTCTGGTCCGCAATCCAATGTCTGGTCTGACTCCTGTCAGAGTCAGGCGCAGACCACCAGATCGCGATTGCCCGATATGTCACCTTCTGGGGTCTGATTGCGACAGCCTACCCGTCGCGACCAAGAAGGCGACAGCTAAGCCGTCGCATTCCCAGTACCTGGTCTGCAAGACATGTCGCGACCCTTTTCATGCCTTGTCGCGATCTGCCTGCCCCTGTCGCATTCCTTACAGGCCTATGTCGCCTTCTCAGGGTTTTGCATGAAAACCCATAAAATTTATTTCTGTCGCTTTCTAAATAATTCTTACACTTTTTTACGGTTATACCCCCAGTAAAAACCCTGCTTTAAAATGGAGCTATATTGAATGTTTTAAAATAAATATTCACGACTTCTTTTCTATCTATGATTTCTCTTACACATGCACACACATGAACCATCCATATATGGCTGAAATCTGGCATAAAAGATCTCATAATGTATCTGGTAATTTATTGTAATGAAGTATATTAATTGCCCTATTTTAAAGGACTTGTATTCGTTTCTTGCGTTGTTTATACCGATATTGACGCTCCACTGTTCTAGAATTCCTCTAGAACGTCGAGCACCTGTTTTATATACACACTTTACTTGGCTTGTGGTGAACTCTCCGTCGGATATTCCTTTCGCCGGACTAGTGACCCTTGCACAAGGCCTCCGTATGTCTCCTCGGATCATTGATTCCCACATGGTCGACGAGCCAGTTGTACCCTAACACCCATTACACCTTTAGGGATCGATATGATCCAAACGGCTATTAGAAGTTCGCTCTTACCTTGAATCACGTCGAACCTCTGGACTTGTGCCTAACATGGCCAGTGGGAAGATCGTGAATTCCACCTGATTGCCAATACGACGTGCGTGTGTTGTGCAACTGTTACTATCGCCTGTTTACTCGACGTGTTACGTGCAATGTCCATTAGCTCTCATC
Organism: Colocasia esculenta; assembly: GCA_014218235.1. NCBI lineage: Eukaryota > Viridiplantae > Streptophyta > Magnoliopsida > Alismatales > Araceae > Colocasia > Colocasia esculenta. The sequence goes on from CM024756.1 coordinate 13,186,295, forward strand.
TGTACTCTACTCGCTCGTCTATTCACGTCCACTCTACTATCTCGTCTATTCATCGAGTGCTCTCATCTACTTCTTGGTACTCTATATTGGCCATTGACTGATTGTCTAAAGATAAACAATATACCAATGCCTGGCAATATATAAAGGGCCCGATCTGGTCCTGGGATGTGCGCCCGAAAGTGCTAGTGCCCATGGGAGTTAAATGATCAGAGTGTTTTTGCATTACACTGAAGTTCTATCTATCTCGACTATCTAGATAACAATCGAAAACATAAAACGTGCTATACTCTCTCGATGTCTAGAATGACAAAACAAGTGCTATACTCGTCGTGCTATTATACTTGTGCTAGTTGTGCTATGGCCATCCTGCTATTCGTGCTATACTCGATACTTGTGCTATTTTTGGAAACTATACTCGATCTCGTGCTATTGTGCTATCTTGTTACCTGTTGTGCTATCTCTTGCTATATTTTGACTCTCTTATACCTGCTATCTTTAGATACTCTGCCATTAAATGCGTTAATTATTTTAAGCCTTCTTGAGCCTGAGATTTAAGTCCTACTGGGCGTTATCGCTCACCCTACGTTATTTGATGTTGTGTTCTTAGGTGAGACCAGGACGACACATACACTCACAAGGAAGGGAATGACCAAGAGTGAAGCCAGGAGTACCCTCGAGTCATTATGTTATCTTAGAGGTGTAGTTAGTTATTTCCTTTTATTGCAATGTAATTGGGCCCTATAGAATGGCTCTGATATTAGTGGTTGTAGCTAGACATTGAAAAGTTATTAATGAGAAGGATTGTTTTAGTATTATTCAATGTGCCATGGTTCGATGTCTAGTACTCGCTCTATACCCTTTTCTTGCAAATGCTTTCGCACTCCGATATTCCGCATCGGGGCGTGACACTATGCCAATGCTTTCCCATTTCCATTCTGGAATATCTAGCGGTCTGAGTACACCAGCAGGGTGCAGGTGTTCCGCTTTTACTTGTTGGCAAGTAAGGCAGTGCGCGGCATGTTCAACTACCTCTCTTTTCATGTTCGGCCACCAAAATGTTCTTTTCATGTCTTGATACATTTTGTTACCTCCAGGATGAATAGTGTACTTTGTCTTGTGAGCTTCATCCATTAGCTTCCTCTTCAGTTATTCATTGTCAGGGACGCATGTCCTCCCTTGAAAGACAAGCCTTCCATCCTCTGTCATAGTGAAGTCCGGTCTTTCAGTTAGAGTTTCTTTGACACGAACCAAGAATGGATCATCATCTTGTTGAGCTTTGATCTCTTCCAACAAGTTGGATTGAATCTTGATGTTTGCAACAAGACTCGATCATCCCTATGTTCAATATTTAAGTCTAACCGGTGAATTGTTTTAGTAGTTGCATCTCGCCAGGACTAGACTTGAAACAGATGCCATCGGTTTTCTACTAAGAGCATCAGCCACGGCGTTCCCCTTGCCTGGATGGTATTTGATGTTGAAGTCGAAATCTTTGAGGTATTCCAGCCATCTTCTCTGTCTCATGTCAAGTTCTTTCTGGGAGAATAAATATTTCAGACTTTTATTGTCTGAGTAGACAGTGAATTTCTCTCCATACAAGTGGTGTCTCCAGATCTTCAAGGCGAAGACCACAGCAGCCAACTCCAGATCATGCACAGAGTAGTTGACTTCATGAGTCTTCAGTTGTCGAGAAGAGTAGGCGATGACTTTCTCCTTTTGCATCAGTACATACCCTATCCAAATCCCTGAGACATCAGTGTAGACAGAGAAACCTTCTCCCTCTATTGGTAGAGCGAGAACAGGTGCTGAGGTAAGATGGTCATAAGAGTTTGGAAACTTTTCTCACACTCTTTACTCCAGGAGTAGGGAGTCTCCTTTTGTGTCAGTCGCGTGAGGGGAACGACAATCTTTGAGAAGTCCTTGATGAACCGCCTATAATAGCTAGCCAGTCCTAGGAAACTTTCTGATTTCGATGACGTTGGTTGGTCTCTCCCAGTTGAGTACAACTTCAACTTTGGAGGGATCAACGGAGATGCCGTACTGGAGATGACATGGCCCAAGAAGGACACTTCTTCGAGCCAAAATTCCACTTGCTAAGCCTTGCGTACAGTCTATTTGTCGTAAGACTTGCAGTGCTATCTTCCGGTGTTCTTCATGCTCTTCCTTGGTCTTGGAGTATATGAGGATGTCGTCGATAAAGACGACCACAAACTTGTCGAGGTAGGTCTGATATATGCTGTTCATGAGTTGCATAAAAGCTGCAGGAGCATTGGTTAGCCCAAAAGGCATAACAACGAATTCAGAGTGCCCATACCTGCTCCTGAAAGCCATCTTGAAGATATCGTCCTCTTTGATCCTCATTTGGGATAGCTAGATCGAAGATCGATCTTGGAGAAATATTGAGCTCCAGATATTTAGTTGAACAGTTCATCGACTCTGGGCAAAGGGTACTTGTTCTTGATGGTGAATTGATTGAGTTGTCGATAGTCGATGAAGAGCCTCATCGATCCATCCTTCTTCTTGACGAATAGCACAGGCGCTCCCCATGGGAAAGTACTTGGTCTGATGAACCCTTTTCTAGTAGCTCCATCTGTTGCACCTTCAACTCCTTTAGCTCGGCAGGTGACATCCAGTACGGTTGACGCGATACGGGCAGTTCCAGGGATCAACTCTATGGCGAAGTTGACATCACGTTCCGGTGGAATCCCTGGCAGATCTTCGGGGAATACATCTGGGTAATCCTGAACTATGTGAATGTCTTCTATCTTATGAACCCTTCTTTCCACTACTACGGCTGCTAGGAAAGCAATACAACCTTTCCTTATATGTTATGGGCTTTTTTGGCGGAGATTAGAGACATCCGTCTCTTATGTCTAATCCCAGAGAATGCCAATTTAGGAAAGTCACTAAAGGTAACCTTCCCTTTCTTACAGTCGACACTTGCCCCATAAGTGGACAACCAGTTGGCTCCCAAAATTACATCATAGCCTTCCATGGGCATACACACCAGGTCGGCTTTTAGGTTATGGTCTCCGATCATACATCGACAGAGGGAAAGTATTTGTTCAATTTCTCCTTTTCCCCTAGTGGCATTGTGACAGAGAACTCACAACCCATGGATATAGGTTTGGTATTCACAGTATCAGCAAAGTTTTGAGATATAAATGAATGAGTGGCTCTAGTATCAAATAAAACAAATGCTGATATGAGAAAACTTGAAGAGCACCTTCTACCACGCCACCTTCCATAGTAGGTTCCTCATCATGCAGGGCTTGCAATCGGCCCTGTTTCTTAGGCGCATTAGGGCGCCTCTCATTCTCTTTAGTAGTGGGCACTCGGGGATGCGGTGCTCGCGACTTCCGTAGAGTAGACATGCGCCGACCTTCCTCCAGCATTCATCAGCCGTGTGACCCGGCTTGTCGCAGTGTTTGCAGTTGCTTTTTGCTAGAGTGTATGGGACTATCGCCTTGGGTTTCCTTTCTTGGCTAGGACCCTCTGTGAGGTTGAGGGGATGCTTCTTGCCATTGTTTGGCCTAGCAGATGATTGACCCGAGGTCAATTCCTTCTTTACGAACTTCCCTTTGATATGGTCGGTGAAGTCCGTACCATCTTCCAACAGCTGAGCTTTCTTCACCATCTCGACATAGGGGATGGATGTCGGTGGTGCTAGTTGGGTGATGTATTGTGGCTTAAGGCCGTTGAGAAAATGCTTAGCCTTCATTCTTTCAGTGTTCACCAGATGTGCAGCATAGCGCGCCAGTCTTGAGAACTGGGCTTCATACTCGGCCACAGTCAGGCTCCTCTGTTAAGAGCAGCGAATTCTGCAGCCTTCTTTCTTGGACACGCTCGGAGAAGTACTTGGTGTTAAATGCTTCCTTGAATTCGGTCCAGGTGAATTGACCGTTCTCCCTAGTAGCTTCCACTGACTCACAGCGCGCGGGTGCCCTTCTCCATTGGAAAGTATCTAGTAGCAGCTTTTCCCTCGCTGTACATTGCATAACACGGAAAATTCTTTCGTTTCCTTCAGCCAGTGCTCGGCTTCATCCGGATCCATGGATCCACTGAACCTAGGCAGGTTCAGACTCCTGAAGTTACGATGAGCTCGCCTGCACCACCACGGTTTCTGCCACCTTGGGTAGCTTGCATGATTGCACGAGTCAGTTCTTGAATGGTCTGTTGCATGCCCCTCATTTGAGCACGTTCAACAGCCATCTCGATTGCTTAGTTCCTACAAAAATAGTATTACTGTTATGATATCGATGTGAGATTTAATTCGTGCGTGTGTGAGTTTATTTTAGCTAGTTACCCTTGGCTCTAACCACAACTCACATAGGTAGGATAATTGACTCTAGTCGAGGCTAGTCAACCTAGATCATCCTATACTTAAGAATAACCTAGGCTCTGATACCACAAAACTATCATGCCCCGACGCGGAATATCGGGACGCGAGGCAGTTGCAAGTAAACGGGTACAAGGCGAGTACTAGACATCAAACCATTACACAATGAATAATACTAAAGCAAATTCCTTTCATTAATAATTTTCCAAATGTCTAGTTACAACCAATAATATCAGAGCCAATCTATCGGACCCAATTACATTGAAATAGCCAAAAGACTAAACTATGACTCTTAACATATTGCTAGGACGCTAGGTTACTCGTGACGTCACTCCTGGTCGTTCCCGTCCTCTTGAGTGTATGGTTATCCTCGGTCTAACTGAGAACACAATGACAAATAACGCAGGGTGAGCGATAACGCCCAGTAGGACTTAAATCTCATAGTCAAGCAGGCTTTAAATGATTAATGAATTAAAAGGCATAGTAACTAATGATAGAGCGAGAGAGTCAAGTAAAAGATGGCAGGATAGCACGTGACGAAATAGCACAACTTTCCAAATATAGCACGAATGTCAATTATAGCGCGAATAGTAAGATGGCCATAGCACAATAGCACAAAGTATAGCAATAGCACAACGAGTATAGCATAGCACTTTTGTTGTCAGCAGACAACGAGGGAATATAGCACTTTTGATTGTCATTAGATTAATCTTGATAGTATGGCACTTGGATGTAATGCCGACATCCTGATCATTTAACTCCCATGGGCAAATGGCACTTTCGGGCGCTCTCCCCAGGACCAGATCGGGCCCCATTGCGCTAGCATTGGTTATATTGTTTATCTTTAGACAATCAGTCAATGGCCAATATAGAGTACCAAGGAAATAGATGAGAGCACTATGAATAGACGAGATAGTAGAGTGAATGTGAATAGATGAAGAGTAGAGTATAGACGAGAGCTAGTGGACATTGTACGTAACACGTCGAGTAAACAGGCGATAGTAACAGTTGCCAACACGCACACTTGGTGTTGGCAGTCAGGTGGAACTCACGACTTACCACTGGCCATGTTAAGCACAGGTCCAGAGGTCCGGCGTGATTCAAGATAAGAGCGAACTTCTAATAGCCGTTTGGATCATATCGATCCCTAAAGGGGGTAATAGGTGTTAGGGTACAACGGCATCGACCATGTGGGAATCCATGGACAGAGAGACTTACGGAGGCCTTGAACAAAGACTCACTAGTCCGGCAGAAGGAATATCCGACGGAGAGTTCGTCCAAGTCAAGAAAGTGTGTATATAGAAACAAGTGCTCGACGTTCTAGAGGAGTTCTAGAACAGTGGAGCGTCGAGAGCGGTGTTCCAAAACATCGCATGAATCGTAAACAAGTTCTTTTAAAATAGGGCAATTAATTACATAAATTACCAGATATGTTATGTATCATATTCATGCCAATTAAGCCGTATTTGGATGGTTCAAAGTGTGTGCATGTGTCATGAAATCTTAGACATGAAAAGGTCATGTGATTAACTTTTATTAATTTAGAATACCTTCAATATGTAAGCTTCATTTTCTGAAATTAAGACAGTTAACAAGACCTGGGATTACTGCAGAATAGCAAGACTTGCAAAATGTGAGTTTACATGCAAAAATCTAAGATCGCGACGGACCCATGTACGGGTCGCGACAGGGACAGAACAGATCACGACAGGGTGCAGTACAGATCGCGACAGGTCTGGCAGGACAGGCGCTCGGATCGCGACAGGGGCATGAAGGGAACACGACGGGTTCTGGCAGATCGGGCAGTAGATCGCGACGTCCGGTCTGTCGCGATCTGATCGCGATAGAGGTACTCGAGATGGCCTTGTGAATGCAGCTATCGGTCGTCGCGTTCACAGGGTCCATGCCAGAGTCCGAGGGGAAAGGACATAGCATTGGATTGCGGACCAGACCTTCCCTGTTTGGACACAGGGTTGTTCTAAAACTAAGAACAAATTGTATAGTGCATGAAAAATTGTAAAACTACTTTTAAAATAGATCCAGACATGCATGGGTACTTCTAGTAAATCAGAATCGAAAAGCAACGAAGGTTTTGACATGGTTTAATTAAGAGTATTCATGATGAACATAGCTGTGTACAGTTGGGATCAACGAATTAATTCGCATAATAGGGTGGATGGAAATTAGGGCTTTTAGGGGCAAAAGAAACCTAACATCCATCAGAATCTTCCATAAAAATCTCATGGCATGAGGACGAGTATACATGAAGGTATGAATTTAATAAGAGGGTTCAGGTCATGAAGTTCACAGAACTTGGAAAATTGAGAACTAAAGATTTACTCGATGGAAAAATATGAAATCAAAAGGGCTTTTGTTCCTGATAGACGAGACATCCTACAGAAAATTTTCATGGTTTATGCTCATGAGAATGCCTACCTTTAGTCGTTTCACTTCTCTAGGGCAAGAACTTGAAGAACTCGGGGAAGAACTTGGGAGATCCCTCTTCTCCACGAATTCTCCTCCTCTTGGCCTAGCTACCTGGTCCAGCAAACCCTTGGCATGAGCTAGGGCCGGCCATGAGGGTTTTAGGAGAGTATTTAAGCTTCTCCCATTCCCTTCCTAATTGGACTCTAATTTCCTTTAATTCCGAATTTCCTCTTTCCTCTCCTTTTTAAGCAAGAGATCTCCTAATTGGGTTGAGAGAGAGAGGATTTCGTGGCCAAGCAATGGGGTAGGTTTAGGATTCCAAATCCAACCAAATCACTTATTTAATGCATTAAATACCCTCTTTTTATTAAGTAATATTTTAGTTACGATTTTAGATATTTTCTATATTCCCCTTTAAAATCTCTATTTTTAGCCCACTAATTTCTAATGGGTCCATTTAACAAGCCCATTACTTATTTTCATTTGATGGGTTTATTTAATTCTCTTTTCTTTGATTTCTAATAATTTATTATTTCTCTTATTGATTTTCCAATTATCAAGATTTTAATATTATGTATTTTTTAAAATTTAATTCTCCAAAAATTCAGGTTGCTACATCCTCCCCCTCTTAAAAGAATTTGGTCCCCAAATTCATATGATCATAAGGGAGGAAATGTCTTACCGAAAAGATCGGGGTAGTTTGTCTGATGACTCCTTCCGGTTCCCATGTGGCTTCTTCCACTCCGCGGTTATTCCATAAGACTTTAACCACGTGGATGGGACGGTTCCTGAGCTGTTGAACCTTTCGTTTCAGTATCTTGACTGGCTTCTCTTCGTATGTCACATCCTTGTTCAGCACAACTTCTCATGGCGAATGATGTGGGTAGGGTCATAGACATACTTCCTGAGCATGGAGACATGGAACACATTGTGTACACATGCCAGATCCGGTGGCAATGCCAGTCGGTATGCAACCTCACCAATCCTTTCGAGTACCTCAAAGGACCGATGAATCTAGGACTAAGCTTTCCTTCACTCCAAATCTTTGGATGCCACGTGTAGGTGACACCTTTAAGAATACATGATCACCGACTTGAAATTCCAAGTCTCGCCTTCTTTTGTCGGCATAGCTCTTTTGTCTGGACTGAGTAGTCTTAAGCTGGTCTCTAATCACTTGTATGTCCTTTGTGGTACATTGCACCATGTCTGGGCCTAGCCATTACTGTTCTCCAACCTCATTCCAGCATGCAGGAGATCTACAATTCCTTCCGTAGAGTGCTTCGAACGGTGCCATCTTGATGCTCGCTGGTAACTGTTGTTATAGGCGAACTCAATAAGAGATAGATGTTCGTTCCAATATCCTTGGAAGTCTATAGTGCAAGCTCTCAACATGTCTTCCACTATTGGTTGGTTCTTTCAGTTTGCCCATCAGTTTGTGGATGGAATGCGGTACTAAAGTTGAGTTTAGTACCCAGTGCACCTTGCAGTCCTTTCCAAAAATGAGATGTGAATCTCGGATCTCGATCCGAAACAATAGATGATGGAATTCCGTGCAGTCTCACTATCTCCTTGACATATAGGGCAGCTAGTACCTCTACCGACCACTTACTCTTTATGGCTAGGAAGTGGGCAGATTTGGTTAGTCGGTCTACAATAACCCATATGGCGTCGAGTCCACCACGAGTCTTGGGTAAAACCATGATGAAGTCCATGCCAATGCTTTCCCATTTCCATTCCGAATATCTAGCGGTCTGAGTACACCAGCAGGGCGCAGGTGTTCCGCTTTTACTTGTTGGCAAGTAAGGCAGCAGTGCGCGGCATGTTCAGCTACCTCTCTTTTCATGTTCGGCCACCAAACGTTCTTTTCATGTCTTGATACATTTTGGTACCTCCGGATGAATAGTGTACTTTGTCTTGTGAGCTTCATCCATTAGCTTCCTCTTTAGTTCTTCATTGTCAGGGACGCATGTCCTCCCTTGAAAGACAAGCCTTCCATCCTCTGTCATAGCGAAGTCCGGTCTTTCAGTTAGAGTTTCTTTGACACGAACCAAGAATGGATCATCATCTTGTTGAGCTTTGATCTCTTCCAACAAGTCGGATTGAATCTTGATGTTTGCAACCAAGACTCGATCATCCCTATGTTCAATATTTAAGTCTAACCTTGCGAATTGTTCTAGTAGTTGCATCTCGCCAAGGACTAGACTTGAAACAGATGCCATCGGCTTTCTACTAAGAGCATCAGCCACGGCGTTCCCCTTGCCTGGATGGTATTGAATGTTGAAGTCGAAATCTTTGAGGTATTCCAGCCATCTTCTCTGTCTCATGTTGAGTTCTTTCTGGGAGAATAAATACTTCAGACTTTTATGGTCTGAGTAGACAGTGAATTTCTCTCCATACAAGTAGTGTCTCCAGATCTTCAAGGCGAAGACCACGGCAGCCAACTCCAGATCATGCACAGGGTAGTTGACTTCATGAGTCTTCAGTTGTCGAGAAGAGTAGGCGATGACTTTCTCCTTTTGCATCAGTACACACCCTAGCCCAATCCCTGAGGCATCTGTGTAGACAGAGAAACCTTCTCCCTCTATTGGCAGAGCGAGAACAGGTGCTGAGGTAAGACGGTCTTTAAGAGTTTGGAAACTTTTCTCACACTCTTTACTCCAGGAGTAGGGATTCTCCTTTCGTGTCAGTCGCGTGAGGGGAACGGCAATCTTTGAGAAGTCCTTGATGAACCGCTGTAATAGCCAGCCAGTCCTAGGAAACTTCTGATTTCGGTGACGTTGGTTGGTCTCTCCCAGTTGAGTACAACTTCGATTTTGGAGGGATCAATGGAGATGCCGTCCTTGGAGATGACATGGCCCAAGAAGGACACTTCTTCGAGCCAAAATTCACACTTGCTAAGCTTTGCGTACAGTCTTGTCTCGCAAGACTTGCAGTGCTATCTTCAGGTGTTCTTCATGCTCTTCCTTGGTCTTGGAGTATATGAGGATGTCGTCGATAAAGACGACCACAAACTTGTCGAGGTAGGGCCGATATATGCTGTTCATGAGTTGCATAAAGGCTGCAGGAGCATTGGTTAGCCCAAAGGCATAACAACGAATTCATAGTGCCCGTACCTGCTCCTGAAAGCCGTCTTGAAGATATCGTCTTTTTCCTCATTTGGTGATAGCCAGATCGAAGATCGATCTTGGAGAAATATTGAGCTCCAGATATTTGGTCGAACAGTCATCGACTCTGGGCAAAGGGTACTTGTTCTTGATGGTGAGTTGATTGAGTTGTCGATAGTCGATGCAGAGCCTCATCGATCCATCCTTCTTCTTGACGAACAGCACAGGCGCTCCCCATGGGGAAGTACTTGGTCTGATGAACCCCTTTTCTAGTAGCTCCATCAGTTGTGCCTTCAACTCCTTTAGCTCGGCAGGTGACATCCGGTACGGTTGACGCGATACCGGGCAGCTCCAGGGATCAACTCTATGGCGAAGTTGACATCACGTTCTGGTGGAATCCCTGGCAGATCTTCGGGGAATACATCTAGGTAATCCTGAACTATGTGAATGTCTTCTATCTTAGAACCCTTCTTTTCCACTACTACGGCTGCTAGGAAAGCAATACAACCTTTCCTATCATGTTATGGGCTTTTATGGCGGAGATTAGAGACATCCGTCTCTTATGTCTAATCCCAGAGAATGCCAATTTAGGAAAGTCACTAAAGGTAACCTTCCCTTCTTACAGTCAACACTTGCCCCATAAGTGGACAACCAGTCGGCTCCCAAAATTACATCATAGCCTTCCATGGGCATACACACCAGGTCGGCTTTTAGGTTATGGTCTCCGATCATTACATCGCAGAGGGAGTATTTGTTCAATTTCTCCTTTTCCCTAGTGGCGTTGTGACAGAGAACTCACAACCCATGGATATAGGTTTTTATTCACAGTATCAGCAAAGTTTTGAGATATAAATGAATGAGTGGCTCCAGTATCAAATAAAACAAATGCTGATAATGAGAAAACTTGAAGGGTACCTTCTACCACACCTTCCATAGCAGGTTCCTCATCATGCAGGGCTTGCAGTCGGCCCTGTTTCTTAGGCGCATTAGGGCCTCTCATTCTCTTTTAGTAGCGGGACTCGGGGATGCAGTGCTCGCGACTTCCGCAGCGCAGACATGCGCCGACCTTCCTCCAGCATTCATTAGCCGTGTGACCCGGCTTGTCGCAGTGTTTGCAGTTGCTTTTGCTGGAGTGTATGGGACTATCGCCTTGGGTTTCCTTTCTTGGCTAGGACCCTCTGTGAGGTTGAGGGGACGCTTCTTGCCATTGTTTGGCCTAGCAGATGATTGACCCGAGGTCAATTCCTTCTTCACGAACTTCCCTTTGATACGGTCGGTGAAGTCCGTAGCATCTTCCAGCAGCTGAGCTTTCTTCACCATCTCGGCATAGGTCTGGATGTCGAGAGGTGCTAGTTGGGTGATGTATTGTGGCTTAAGGCCGTTGAGAAAATGCTTAGCCTTCATTCTTTCAGTGTTCACCAGATGTGCAGCATAGCGCGCCAGTCTTGAGAACTGGGCTTCATACTCGGCCACAGTCAGGCTCCTCTGTTTAAGAGCAGCGAATTCTGCAGCCTTCCTTTCTTGGACACGCTCGGAGAAGTACTTGGTGTTAAATGCTTCCTTGAATTCGGTCCAGGTGAATTGACCGTTCTCCCTAGTAGCTTCCACTGACTCCCACGAAGCGCAGGCGTCCTTCTCCAGTTGGAAAGTAGCTAGTAGAAGCTTATCCCTCGCTGTACATTGCATAACACGGAAAATTCTTTCCGTTTCCTTCAGCCAGTGCTCGGCTTCATCCGGATCCGTGGATCCACTGAACCTAGGTGGGTTCAGACTCCTGAAGTTACGATGCAGCTCGCCTGCACCGCCACGGTTTTGCCACCTTGGGTAGCTTGCATGATTGCACGAGTCAGTTCTTGAATGGTCTGTTGCATGCCCCTCATTTGAGCACGTTCAGCAGCCATCTCGATTGCTTAGTTCCTACAAAAATAGCTTACTGTTATGATACCGATGTGAGATTTAATTCGTGTGTGTGTGAGTTTATTTTAGCTAGTTACCCTTGGCTCTAACCACAACTCACATAGGTAGGATAATTGACTCTAGTCGAGGCTGGTCAACCTAGATCATCCTATACTTAAGAATAACCTAGGCTCTGATACCACAAAACTGTCACGCCCGACGCGGAATATCGGGACGCGAGGCAGTTGCAAGTAAACGGGTACAAGGCGAGTACTAGACATCAAACCATTGCACAATGAATAATACTAAAGCAAATTCCTTTCATTAATAATTTCCAAATGTCTAGTTACAACCACTAATATCAGAGCCAATCTATAGGACCCAATTACATTGAAATAAGCAAAAGACTAAACTATGACTCTTAACATATTGCTAGGACGCTAGGGTACTCGTGACGTCACTCCTGGTCGTTCCGTCCTCTTGAGTGTATAGTCTATCCTCGGTCTCACCTGAGAACACAATGACAAATAACGCAGGGTGAGCGATAACGCCCAGTAGGACTTAAATCTCATAGTCAAGCAGGCTTTAAATGATTAATGAATTAAAAGGCAGAGTAACTAATGATAGAGCGAGAGAGTCAAGTAAAATATGGCAGGATAGCACGTGAACGAAATAGCACAACTTTCCAATATAGCACGAACGTCAATTATAGCGCGAATAGTAAGATGGCCTAGCACAATAGCATAAAGTATAGCATAGCACAACGAGTATAGCATAGCACTTTGTTGTCAGCAGACAACGAGAGAATATAGCATTTTGATTGTCATTAGATTAATCTTGATAGTATGGCACTTGGATGTAATGCCGACATCCTGATCATTTAACACCCAAATGGCAAACGCACTTTCGGGCGCTCTCCTCAGGACCAGATCGGGCCCCATTGCGCTAGCATTGGTTATATTGTTTATCTTTAGACAATCAGTCAATGGCCAATATAGAGTACCAAGGAAATAGATGAGATCACTAGCTGAATAGACGAGATAGTAGAGTGAATGTGAATAGATGAGCGAGTAGAGTATAGACGAGAGCTCGTGGACATTGTACGTAACACGTCGCGTAAACAGGTGATAGTAACAGTTGCACAACACGCACACTTGGTGTTGGCAGTCAGGTGGAACTCATGACTCTACCAATGGCCATGTTAAGCACAGGTCCAGAGGTCCAGGCGTGATTCAAGATAAGAGCGAACTTCTAATAGCCATTTTGTATCATATCGATCCCTAAAGGGGGTAATAGGTGTTAGGGTACAACCGGCTCGTCGACCATGTGGGAATCCATGGACAGAGGAGACTTACGGAGGCCTTGAACAAAGACTCACTAGTCCGACGGAAGAAGGAATATCCGACGGAGAGTTCGTCCAAGTCAAGAAAGTGTGTATATAGAAACAAGTGCTCGACGTTCTAGAGGAGTTCTAGAAAGTGGAGCGTCGAGAGCGGTGTTCCAAAACATCGCACGAATCGTAAACAAGTTCTTTTAAAATAGGGCAATTAATTTCATAAATTACCAGATATGTTATGTATCATATTCATGCCAATTAAGCCATATTTGGATGGTTCAAAGTGTGTGTATGTGTCATGAAATCTTAGACATGAAAAGGTCATGTGATTAACTTTTATTAATTTAGAATACCTTCAATATGTATAGCTTCATTTTTCTGAAATTAAGACAGTTAACAAGACATGGGATTACTGCAGAATAGCTAGACTTGCAAAAATGTGAGTTTACATGCAAAAATCCTAAGATCGCGACGGACCCTTGTACGGGTCGCGACAGGGACAGAACAGATCGCGATAGGGTGCAGTACAGATCGCGACAGGTCCGGCAGGACAGGCACTCGGATCGCGACAGGGGCATGAAGGGAACGCGACGTCGGTTCTGGCAGATCGGGCAGTAGATCGTGACGTCTAGTCTGTCGCGATCTGATCGCGATAGGGTACTTTTGCGACGGCCTTGTGAACGCAGCCTATCGGGCCGTCGCATTCACAGGGTCGTGCCAGAGTCCGACGGGGAAAGACAGAGCATGGATTGTGGACCAGACCTTCGCTGTTTGGACACAGGGTTGTTCTAAAACTAAGAACAAATTGTATAGTGCATGAAAAATTGCAAAACTAGTTTTAAACATATCCATACATGCATGGGTACTTCTAGTAATCAGAAATCGAAAAGCAAGGAAGGTTTCAACATGGTTTAATAAAGTGTATTCATGATGAACATAGAGTTGTGTATAGTTGGGATCAACGAATTAATTCGCATAATAGGGTGGATGAAATTAGGGCTTTTAGGGGCAAAAGAAACCTAACATCCATCAGAATCTTCAATAAAAATCTCATGGCATGAGGACGAGTATACATGAAGATATGAATTTAATAAGAGGGTTCGGGTCATGAAGTTCACAGAACTTGGAAAATTGAGAACTAAAGATTTACTCAATGGAAAAATATGAAATCAAAGGGCTTTTGTTCCTGATAGATGAGACATCCTACAGAAAAGTTTTCATGGTTTATGCTCATGAGAATGCCTACCTTTAGTCGTTCACTTCTCTAGGGCAAGAACTTGAAGAACTCGGGGAAGAACATGGGAGATCCCTCTTCTCCACGAATTCTCCTCCTCTTGGCCTCTCTTCCTGGTCCAGCAACCCCTTGGCATGAGCTAGGGCCAGCCATGAGGGTTTTAGGAGAGTATTAAGCTTCTCCCCATTCCCTTCCTAATTGGACTCTAATTCCCTTTAATTCTGAATTTCCTCTTTTCGTCTACCCTTTTTAAGCAAGAGATCTCCTAATTGGGTTGAGAGAGAGAGGATTTCGTGGCCAAGCAATTGGGGTAGGTTTAGATTCCAAATCCAACCCAAATCACTTTTTAATGCATTAAATACCCTCTTTTTATTTAAGTAATATTTTAGTTACGAATTTTGGATATTTTTCTATTATTCCCTTTTTAAAATCTCTATTTTTAGCCCACTAATTTATAATGGGTCCATTTAACAAAACCCTACTTATTTTATTGATGGGTTATTTAATTCTCTTTGATTTTGTAATTAATTTAATTACTTTTCTCTTATTTGATTTCCAATTATCAAGATTTAATATTATGTATTTTTTTAATTTTAATTTCTCCAAAAATTCAGGTTGCTACACCATGGGTTTACATGTGTTTACATAGGTTGGTTTGACAGGAAGGGAGGTTGGTGGGTTGGAGTTCCCAGCCCAAACAAGCCTCTGTCGGGTTCATTAAGAAGGCGACGTAAGCAGACGTCGCGATTCTCACATGAACGCGACCACCTTCAACGTCGCGATTTTGAACTACTTTTACATGAGCGTCACTGCATGCGCGCCGCGTAGACATGCAGCGACGTCGTGTTTAAACGCGTCGCCAAGGTTTGTCGTGTTTCTAAACGCGATGGACGATACGTCGCGATTTAGACTCAGAAGGATTTGAGCTCTTGCCCTAGGCTGAACAGTGCAAGTTGCACTGTTCAGCTGGGAGGAGCTTTGCTGCGAGGATTTGGGGTGATTTCTAGCTATTCGGCATCCGTTCGGCATGGTTCCGGTGCGAGGAGGTGCTTCGGAGTGTGGGGAATGCCAAGATATCGTCGGATTTGCATTTCACTTATTGGTAGAGGAATTCTACCCTGTTTTCCTTTGTGTGGATTGTGTAGGTTAGGGTTTAAGGTTTGGGTTGTGGAAATTGGATGAGCATGATAGAAACCATGTGTAGGGTTTCATATGAACTGTTATTTCCCCTTTACATACATGTATGGCCTTGTGGTGTGATTTCTGGAATGGGTTGTAGGGTGTGTTTGTTGTCTGAAAGGTGACGGAACTAGTCGTCGCAATTCATGTGAACGTGATGACTTGGCCCGTCGCGATTCAGACTTTACGGTGGCAGTTAAGTCCGTCACGATTTGAGTTGCTAAATGTCCACTGTGTTGGACACGTTTTGAAATGTGGCCACCCGAGCTCTGGTGTTCTGTGACCAGTTTACCCAGTTTATGTCCCACATTGCATGGGCTGTGTTGGCAATGCGATGTAGGGTCTGTATGGGTTGTGTCGGCCTATACTGTGAATGATAATGAAAGGTTTTACATGGAAATGTGTGCATAGCAAGTCGGCTTATAACACCTTCTGAGGTTACCTCTCTAGTCAGGTCCCCGCACCGGGTGCTCGGAGTTTGTCCCGGTACAGTGCGTACCGTCAAGGTCTGAGTCGTCTTCCTGAACACCCTCACTCCAGAGTTTGAGTTGTACGTCCGGATGAGGGAAAGACGACAAGGGGTAGCGACACGTGTTTGTGGGTGTGCGGTCGTTGCAGCGTGCTCGTGGTTGGGGGATGAACACCAGTAGATGTATGGTCCCTGGCTAGTCCTATTTCCAGTGCCTCACTTTAGGGTTCTCGGGCGGAGTCCCTAAAGGTGTCAGGCTTGGACTATAGCTGTGTAGTCTGCAGGAGTGGTGTTAGTTGTCTCCAAAGTTCTTGTCTTCTTGAGGTGGAGCGGCAGCTAGACCTTTCGTCCGTGGCTGCGAGACTGAGAGGTGGACTTTTGTTGTTTGTCCGGGTCTGTGGCTGGTGTCGCAAACCAGTTCTCGTGACTCGTGTGCGGCGTACCCTTCTGTAGCTTGTACACATGTTTATGGTTTGCTGTTTATTTATTTGCAGCCGTAGCATCATGCGTAGGTGTTCATATATTTAAATGCTTTATAGCTTTGCATATTATATCTGTGTTCTTTGTGTTATCGACTTTGGGGAGTTACCCTACTGAGCCAAGACTTGTGAGGCTCACCCCTTCTTCTTCCAAGTGAAGGAGAGCAGGAGGGTTCACGTCCCTCTTCTAGTTCCGGTCGGCATCATAGTGGAGTCGGGCCCTCACCACCAGCAGCGTAATGTTTTTACTTGTGGAGCCTTGGGGGTTTGTTCCCCACTGTTGTACTTGTCTAAATGACTATGTTATGGAACTGAGTATGTACATTCATGTGAATATATGTGAGAAATGGAATCTTATATGTGTTAATGTGTTTCTTTATATTTTCAGGGACATGTGTGATTGATATCCCTTGTGAGGCTTCGGCCCGATCGCATGAGGCGGAGTCGTGGCACGTTATCGGGTTAACGGGCCTGAACGGCGAGGACCGTCACACCATTGGTGTTGAAAAGTCTTCTTCCTTGGTGGCTTACTGCATTGCAGATCTTCTCAGTCCACCTCCTTATTTCAGAAAGAGTTTGAGATTCATTCTTTAGTTGTTTCTCTTTCTGATTCTTTGTGTTTGCTCATTTTGTTGAGCAGACTCAATAGTGTATTTCACTTCTGTGTAAGATAACCCGCAGGGGGTTTGTTTCCTGCAGTGCCCCTCTTGTGAAGGGAAGACCTACAAGTGTAGGTAGTCTTGTACCCCTTGGTAAAGGGAAGACTTACGTGGGAGCAAGTGAGTTTGTAATACCTCTCAGGTTTGAAAGAAGGCCATGTGCGCTTGGCAGTTAGTGAAATCCCAAGTGGTTTCTTGGGGACTGGATGTAGGACTTCCATGTGGGAAGGGCCGAACCAGAATAAATTCTCTTGTGCTTTTGTGTGATTGTTTCTGCCAAGTCTTCACTTGTTTCACACACACCACACTAAGTACTAACAACTCTATTTAGTGTTATTCATCTCTTAGATAAAATTTTAAAGCACAAGAAGTCCTATTCACCCCCCCTCCCCTTTAGGACAACTATAGTGCCATCTCGATCCAACAAGTGGTATCAGAGTGAGGTCTTCTCAGAAGAATCGAAAGATTTGAGAAGAGATGACATCTAAAGCTCACAACTACGAAGGTCAGTCAGTCTTCAGACCACCATTCTTCGATGGTGAAGACTACCAATACTGGAAGATGTGAATGGAATTGTAACGTCGCGCATTTTCGGATCTTCATGGATCCTGTGTTTAGTGGTTGTGATGGCCATCGTGAGGCCAATGTGGTTTGTGTGTGGTACATGTGCGTGTTTCAAGGCTTATTGGGCCGATAGTCTGGGCCTGCAGCACCCCAGTGTCCTCAGCCTGTCATCGTGACATGGAGGAGTGTCGCGTTCTGAACGCGACAGAGGTGGCCGTCATGTTCTAGTGACCGCCTTGGGGCATTGATCGTCTGCATGTGTGCCACGTGTAGTGCGCAGAGCGGCAGGCATTGGGAAGGCGACGCCTAGGTCCGTCGCGATCAGGTCACGACGTGACGATACGTCGCGTTCCCAACCGCTGGGTGTTTTAAGAAACCCCAGCCGGACAGAACTACAGCGAGTTCTGCTCGGCCAGGGGAAGAGGAGCTGCGGAGATTCTTGTGGGAATTCATGATTTCGGTGTGATCGTGTCGTAGGAAGCTCGCGTGGAGCGAGAGAAACACCGGGGGAGCGTGGTATCGCATGTTCTTCGCGAGGTAGGGTGACTCCTTCCATTTTCGGGGAGAGAATCGAGTGGGATGCAGGGTTTGATCAGTTTAATGCTTTCTACACAATAGATATCATGCCTAGGAACCCATTAAAGCATGAAAAACACTAACTAAGGGTGGTTTGCATGGTGTGGGTTGGTAATCCATGGAGGGGATCCCAGATTAGGGTTACCGTCTGCTAAGGCGACAGATCCCCTGTCGCGATCAGGTGGCGACGGGCCGACCCGTCGCGTTTAGGTTGTGAACGCGACTTGTTTGTGCGTCACGTTAATGTCTTGAAGGCGACCTACCGGGCTGTCGCGTTATGAAGGCGACACAGGCCCATGTCGCGACCACAGCCGAGTGGTCTCAATGTGCATGATTTATGTGATATGATTATCCGGTTGTTATTATTCGATGTATTTTGTAATACCGTATGGTGCATTGGCACCCGTGGCGTTCTGGGAGCGCATGTTTTCGAGGCTAGTATGTGGGTTACGTAGCTAGCTAGTGGTTTGTGTATTGGCGTGGTATGCACGCGAGTTGCACTATGTTCACGTGTTGTGGACAGTTGTTACTTGAGGTTTATGTGACGTTCACATGGTTTGTGTGTGATGTGCACGTGGTTCTGTGTACGTGGCAAGTAGTACGACGCCTACCGTGGTTACCTCTCTAGTTGGGTGCCCCAGGTTCTCTATGAGCCAGGCTGTTAGCTCGAGGCTTTGTCCCGGTACTTGTGCTGTACCGTCGAGGTCTGTGTCATCTGTCCTGGACACCCTCACTCCTTTGTTTGAGTTGTACGTCCGTTTGAGGGAAAGATGACAGTGGGACAGTGACTTTTGTGTTTGTTTCTAGTCACTTGTGGCGCGCTCTTAGTTGGGGGTACGGACACTGGTTGTCGACACTGGTCGCCGACTAGTCCTTTTCCAGTGCCTCACTCTAGAGTGCTCCGGCCAGAGACCCTAGAGGTGCCAGGCATGGGCCTGCGGTTGTGTCTCCGCAGAAGTGGTGTTTATTTGGTCTCCACAGTTGTTTGACTTTTCCACGTGGAGCGGCAGCTGGACCTTTCGTCCGTGGCTGCGAGACTGAGAGGTAGACATGTGTTAGTTTGTCCGAGTCAGTCACTGGTGTCACGAACCAGTTCACGTGGCTCGTGTGTGGTGGTCTCTACTATAGCTCGTACACCTGTTTGGGTTTTCCGTTTATTTATTACAGTTGCTTTACTTAGTCGGCAAACGGTGAGTATATTTACAGCTTTAATATCCTGCTTAGTTGTTCTATAAATTGCTAGCACTGTTTACTACTTCCGTACTTGTGTTTTGGTTTGCTCGGTGTTGGGGGAGTTCCCTACTAAGCTAGTGACTAGAGAGGCTCACCCCTACCCCCCATAGGTGTGGCAGGTAATAGAACAAGGTTATTTCATTATTACTCCTACTGAAGGTACTACTGTAATTATAGCAGCTGATAAAGTTAAATTGTCTCTAAATTTTAAAGTAAAAAATTATCTATGTTGTGCTTTATCAAAAAGAGAATTTAATAGATTATCAACATGTAAATCTGCAAAAGAAATGTGGGATAAATTGCAGGTAACATATGAGGGAACTGACAAAGTAAAACAAACTAGAATAGATATTCTTGTCTCACAATATGAGCAATTTAAAATACTTCCAAATGAAATTACTACTCAAATGTATAATACATTTTGAGGCATAGTAGTTAATTTAAGCTCACTTGGTAAAAATCTTTCTGATGAAGAAACTGTCAGAAAAATACTTAGATCTTTAACTCATTCATGGACCCCTAAGGTCACTGCTATTGAAAAAGCTCATAATCTAACAAAACTTTCCATTGATAATTTAATTGGTCCCTTATGGCTCATGAAATAAATATGGAAAGATTTTCTGAGAGTACATCAAAAAAAAATGTCAAACGCTTTGAAGGCTACAGATTCTTCTTCCTCTGAAGATTCGAAGGAGAAATCAGATGATAGTGATGATGAAGCCTTGCTGTCAAGAAAACTCCAATGAATTCTGGCCAAGAAAAAGAAATTCGGCTCAAAGAGATACTTCAAAGGAGAAAAGAAGAAAGAGCCAACCTGTTATGAATGCAATCAACCTGGACATTACAAGTCTGAATGTCCTAAGCTCAAGAAGAAAGAACCTGCTGAAAAGTCTGATAAAAAGAAAGGCAAAGAAAGAAGATTCAGGAAATACAAGAAGAAGGCAATGGCCGCAGCTTGGGATAATGAAGAAGCTACAACTTCAGACTCCTCAAGTTCAGAATCAGAAGAAGAGGAACAAGTCAATCTAGCCCTCATGGCAGGACTAGACCAGGTAAACTCTAAAACATCTTTTGCGTCATGTTCAGAATCCGATTGTGATAATTTAGAAGATGCATTCAATGA
This sequence comes from Colocasia esculenta, assembly GCA_014218235.1. Taxonomy (NCBI): domain Eukaryota; kingdom Viridiplantae; phylum Streptophyta; class Magnoliopsida; order Alismatales; family Araceae; genus Colocasia; species Colocasia esculenta. The sequence goes on from CM024756.1 coordinate 13,206,910, forward strand.
ACTGTATGAAAAATATAAAATAGTGGTTAAACAAATGTAAATAGTTAAGTTAAACCTACTAAATCAAGACAAATCCAACACCTTTCTAAAAAATGAAAAAGAAAAGTTAGGACTAAACTTAACTGAAACGAAAAGATCTAATGAACTACTGTGTGAGGATTTAAAAATTAAAAACAGGAACTCGAAGCAAATCTAAAAGAACTACAAAGATGAAGAAAAATTAAGAGAAGAAAACATTTATCTAAAAACAACTATAGATAAAATTACCAGTTGTAAAATATCATTAGTTGTAAAATTAAGAGATGCTCGAACAGGCAAAAAGAAATATGGAGTAGGTTACATACCTCCATGAAATGAGGAGAAAATTATCTATCCTGAAAATACCCAACTCCAAAATTTGTGAAAGAAAAAGAATTAAAATCCCATAAAAGTTAATCAACATGTCTATAGACAAAAATAGAAATCCAATAAAACTACACATACAAAGAATGCATATGATATGTGTTGTAGTTAGTGTAATAAACTAGGACACACAATCAGCACTTGCACAACTAGACACTTGCATTGGATTCCAAAGACTAACCATCAAGGACCCAAGAAAATTTGGGTACCAAAAATTAAAACTTAGTTCTGTTTTCAAGGTCGCCTAAGAGCATCCAAATGGTATTTGAATAGTGGGTGCTCAAGGCATATGACAGGTGACAGAAAACTATTTACAAGCTTTAGAGATGAAGTTGGCCAAGTTACCTATGGAGATAATGGAAAAGGAAAAGTGCTAGGATGTGGAACTATAGAATCAAGGGAAAAAGATTTGATAGAAGATGTTATGTATGTAGAAGGTCTAAAGCATAATCTGATTAGCATCAGTCAACTTTGTGACAAAGGTCACTTAGTCAAGTTTCAGAATGATAAATACATAATCCAAAATGATGAGAAAATAGTTTTTGAAGCACAAAGAGTCAAAAATTTGTACACTCTACAATTAGCATAATTAAAAAAAGTCAATCTATGTCTTGCAACTACAAAGAGTGAGAAAATTGATCTATGGCACAGAAGACTAGGACATGCAAGTACCTCAGTGATCAAGAAACTAATCAAGCATGACCTAATTGAAGGTCTTCCGAAACTAAAGCTAAGGAAATCTAGAATTTGTACAGCATGTGTAAAAGGAAAGCAGACCAAGACTTCATTTAAGTCCAAAACAGTGGTAACAACTTCCAAACCTTTGGAACTCATTCATGTGGACTTGTTTGGACCAATGAGAATAGTTAATCTTGGAGGAAAAGTTTATTGCTATATAATCGTAGATGATTATTCAAGATTCACTTGGGTATCATTTTTGGAAGCCAAATCAGAAATATTCTCAGCTTTTCTGAAGTTCAGTAAATTAGTACAGAAGAATCAGAAATTTCATATAATTAGCATTAGATCTGATCATGGTGGAGAATTAAAGAATGAAGAATTTGTCAGATTCTGTGAAGAAAATGGTATAAAACACAACTTCTCTGCACTAAGAACACCTCAACAGAATGGAGTAGCAGAAAGGAAGAACAGAACATTATTGGACATGGTCAGGACAATGCCTACAAAATACAATTTACCAAAGTACTTCAGGGAGGAAGTAGACAACACAGCCTGCTACATTATCAACAGATGTATGATCAGACAAATCTTGAAGAAGACATCTTATGAGCTGTACATGGAAAAATAGCCAAACATCAGTCACCTTCGACCCTTTGGTTGTAAGTATTTTATTTTAAATAATGGCAAAGATAATCTAGGTAAATTAAATGCTAAAAGTGATGAAGGTTTTCTGTTAGGATATATTTCAAAACCTAGAGGATATAAAGTGTTAAATAGAAGAACTTTAACTATAGAACAATCTGTTCACATTTTATTTGATGAAACTAACCCTTCTATTAAGAAAATAGAAGAAGAAGATGTTGTTGAAGAATTGTGCAGGGATCTGGAACAAGCTTCTCTTGAGGAAAAAGAAGAAGACAAAGATGATCCACCAATAGAAGAATTGCAACAACCAGATGAAACACAGGAAGGACTACCTAGAAAATTGAGGTATCACAAAGATCATCCAAAAGAAAATATTATAGGTGATCCTCAAGACAAGGTAAGAACAAGAGGTATGACCATTCCTTGTGACTTTACTGCATTTGTTTCTCAAATAGAGCCTAGGACAATCAATGATGCACTGGCAGATGAATCTTGGATCCTAGCTATGCAAGAGGAACTTAACCAGTTCCAACGTAGCCAGGTTTGGAATCTTGTCCCTAGACCTTCTGACCATCCAGTTATTGGGATCAGATGGGTCTTCAGAAACAAAATGGATGAATCATGAGTAATCACCAGGAATAAGGCCAGACTGGTAGCACAAGGATATTCCCAAGAGGAAGGCATTGATTTTGATGAAACCTATGCTCTAGTTGCTAGATTAGAGGCTATTAGAATATTGTTAGCATATGTATGTTCTCTTAACATCAATTTATTTCAAATGGATGTTAAAAGTGCTTTTCTGATTGGTTTCATAAAAGAGGAAGTTTATGTTGAGCAACCACCTGGCTTTGAAGATACTAAGTATCCAAATCATGTTTTTCGATTAAAGAAAATTTTATATGGTTTGAAACAAGCTCCAAGAGCTTGGTTTGAAAGACTAAGTGCTTATCTTATATCACATGATTTTATAAGAGGTAAAAGTAGATAGCACTTTATTTATTAAGAAATTTTCAGAAGGAATCTTGATTGTGCAAATATATGTTGATGATATTATTTTTTGTTCTACTAATGAATCACTTTGTAAATTCCTTGAAAATCTTATGCAAAGTGAATTTGAGATGAGCATGATGGGTGAGCTTATTACTTTCTTGGCTTGTCAAACCAAATCTCTCATCCCATTTTGGGTTTGCTTCTTTATATGGCATGATTCTTATTACATGGGAGATCTGGAAGGACAGATGTATGAGGCGCTATAATCAGAACTTCAGATTCAGCAATATTATCACTGAGAATATCAAGTTTCAGATATCTCACGCTATCCATAAGCTCACTTTCAATAATGCTCCTATTGTGAATCAGTACACTGCCCTTCGCTCCTTTGATCTGGATCCCTTTGTTAGCAAATCCAAATTGAGGCTTGTTCACTGGATCCCTCCTATTTCTGGACTCTGCCTTAATGTGGATGGGGCATCCGAAGGTAATCCAGGTTCTAGTGGTGGTGGTGGTTGTATTAGAAACTCTAAAGGTAATATCCTTCTAGCCTTTGCTTTCATTATGGGTTCGGTAATAGTCACCAGGCTGAGGTTAGAGCTCTTTATGATGGTCTTAAGCTGGCTGAGGAGTTTGGCATCCGCATTACTTTGATATACTCCGACTCCGCTACTCTTGTTACTTCCTTCTCTACTAACTCCCCTCCTAGTTGGGAATGCTTCAGATGGTGGCGACCTGCTCTTGCTACTTACCATAGACATGGGATTAATATCTGCCACGTCTTCAGAGAAGAGAACCATGTTGCTGATGCCCTTGCATCTCATGCTTGCTCCCATACTGAGAATAATATTTACATGTCTTTCTCTGCACTGCCCTGGCTTGTAGGGGTTCAGCTACTTTGGACAAAACTGGCCTACCTTATGTTCGGCTAGGCTAGCTTTCTTGCTCTGTAGGGGTTCACCCCATTGCCTTTGTACTTACTCCATTTATATATACCCTGGCCTAGGTTCTCGCTGGTGGAGTGAGAACACTCTCCCCTTCTGGGGGAGGGTGCACTCTCCTAGCTTTGAGGCCTGAGGCCACTTTTGATTTAAAAAAAAAATTTATCTTGGTTTGATTACATGTGTAAATGAACTCTACCAGGATTACATGGTGTTTAGAATTCACAAATGAGATGCCAAGGTGAGTGTTTAATATTTTCACGAGTTAAATTTGAACTGAATTATTTTCTGCACTTTTGCAAGGAATCGATCGACCGATCCAGGGGAATCGAATGACCGACCTAGCCAGAAGGTTTGGAACTGGGATAGTAAAAAAGTAGGACATTCGACTTGAAGAAATCGGTCGACCGATTTGCCAGTCGAAGCAAGCTGACTTTTATATTCACGTTGCATCTCTGCCATCCGAAGCACCTTGACTTCAAATGTTCCGATTTACACTTGGCCAGTCGAAGTGCTGAGACTTCGGATATTTATGTGTTAATCTCTATTGGTCGAAGCTGAGATAGAAGTCGGATGACCGAATTTCCAAAATCGGTCGACAAAGCATCTAGCCGATTAGACAGTCGAAGTCCCAGTTGATGTCAGTCCAAAATCAGATGACCGATCTTGGGAAATCGGTCGATCGACTACGAAAACACAGTTTCCATCTTGGATAGGACTCTTTCTTATCTTGGATTCTGCACGAGCTTATCTTCTGATCTACAGCCAGAAAGAAGTCCTTTGGTCAAGTATCCTATGGTAGATGTCTATCCTTGTGAGTAGTATATATTTACATCTTTGGAGAAGAGGTTCGAGCACCAAGTTTAGGTCAAGAATGCACAGGTGAACCAGAGCTTCATCCAGGCTTTCTTCTTCAAAGATTGTTGTTTCAAGTTGAAGCTTTAGACGTCCATTGTGATTTGCAACTATAGTGCATCGTCTAAGGAAGCCACTGTTGTGCAATTATTTTTCTACACATGCTTGCTTATTGTTTTTTCTTATTACAAACTCATTTTAGTTAAAAAAAAATCATTTAATTATAACACACTTTACTTAGTATTGAAATTGTTGTGTTAAAGCAAAGGCATGTATGTGTCATCTTTGTTTAGACAGTTGGTGTTGACACACAGAGTGTAGCACCCCGGAAATTTTAACTATATAAAAACTCAAATAAATGGAAACAAATAATTTCCAAAATATCAATGTATTTAAAACATACGAATCATTATCGTATGTGCTAAAACACATGGGAAAAATCCATAAAAATTATAAATCAACCCCAAACATTATTACTAAATGTTCTACAAGGAATTTGTGCGAAGAAAAATCAGATTAGTCAAGTTTAAAGTGTTTTGCGACTTATTATCGTGATTCATAAATAAGTCGAAAAATCATTATCACACGTACTTGGATGAGTCATAAAATTAAATAAAAATCATAAATGGACTTCAAATAATATCTTGTAATGACCCATCAAGAAATTTGGCTCAATAAAAATTATTTGGGATAGGTTTAAGAGTTATTGTGACCGATTATCCAAAATAGGAAACAAGTCGGAAAATCGTTAACACGGAAATACGACGCAATCATAAATTAAATAAAAATATTGGAAGGACTTCTAACATTATATATTAATGACCCAATATCATAATTGGGCCAATGGACCACATATGGCCTAAAAAACAAATGAAGCAAGAAAATGCATAGAATTCGCAACTTTAATTAAGCTGAAATTAGAAAGAGGTAATTAGAGTTGAATTGGGAAGAGATCTTGCATTCTTGGCAACCCAATTCGTGCTTAACTATGGTGGGAGGTTTCCTAAAGCCTCACACACTCAAATGGAGGAAGAAATCCTCAAAATAGGAAACTAGTATGGCAAAACCACAACTCTTCTTTCCTAGTTACAATAGGACTCCCAAACACTATGGATGCTTAAATACTCTTCACCAACCCTTGGGGATGAGTTTACATCTTGTTGGGGTCATGAGGAGGAGTTCTTGGCGGTTGGGGAGTAGGAGATCGTCCACACCAAGCCGTTCTTCTTCCCCTTCTCATCTGCTGTGACCTGCACAAACCGTCCACTTGAAGTCGACCAAAGGTGAGTCAAAACAACGACGAGTTTACCCAAAAAACACCCGAGTTTCTGGTTGTTCCTAACCTCCCACTGCTTCTAACTTTGCTTCCCACATCCAACAATGTCTAGAGAGGTTTTGGGGAGGCCAAGTAGGATAAAAAATGTATTTACAAGGCTAGGTCTTACATAAACGAGTTGCAGTTTCCTAATCTTCAGTGTAGGAGTCCTTCCACGTTTTGGACTTCTTCCAATGGTTATTACCTCCTGTTACAGGTAGTCCCCAGCAGGTCGGTTCAGATGACCTGATGGAGCCTTAAATGGCGTACCGACGTGGCTTTGGTCAGCTGACAACTCAAAAAGGCTAGAACGTCCTCACTGGTCGATTAGGATGACCTCCTCATTCCCTTAGAACTGAGTACATTAGATCAGTCATAGACGTGGTCGGCCTCGGCTCAGCCTCACCATCCTTGAACCCAATGCATCTGCGGCATTACCGGAGCATGGCTCGCGTAACTTCTGGAGTGGTAATTAGAGGTAACCATTGAGGATCACGCGCAATAACTGAGGCCATTAAGACCACGGTCACAATGACCTAGCGTACCAGTGAAGACGGCAATTCGGCGTCAATCACAGGAATCACCTAGGAGATCCGCGGGATCGTCCAGCTATTGCACAGGTGTCCTAGCCCGATATAAGAGGCAGACACTCCACAGGTGTAGGTATGCTGTTCTACCCCAAGCCAAGCCATTTTGCTCGACTAGTGACTAACAATAGCGTCGGAGTGTCTCCCCGCCGAGGCTTCTCGGCGGGCTTTTTAGGTCTGATCGGGAGTTCGGAACTACCGTCACACGTTGGCCAAGCACGCCTCAGATGGGATTCATCGGCTGGTCGTCTAGGCTCGTTCTTTAGCCCAGAGCACCTGGCTAGAGCCGACCTATGTTACACATACAGTAACATTGGTGCCATCTATGGAAAGCGCTACTAAAGGTCAGTACGGCTTTCCCCACACACCTTTTAGTTGATCTCAACTAAGTTTGGGTATTAAGTAGCCCCCGAGGAATCATCCATGATCGACAAGGGGGCCGATTTGGAGCCTGTAATGTTCTCGACAAGTATCTCCAAAAAATAGTTGAAAAGGGGAAATGACGAGTCACTTAGGGTATCGTTCTGAGTGAATCCCTTACTCTTTCCTAGAAGATCTCATACTTCCAGCTCGAGAGGCCTGTTGATCTGCCATCAGATGCTTTGTCGTCGGCCACCTTGCTTGCATAATCTAGTCGTATCGAATACCATCTTATTAAGCACTCTGAACTGAAGGCCCATACCGGCGATTGAGAACCAACAAATTTTGTGGGGACAGATCGGCTATTCTGAGAACCTACAATATTCTTCGTGCTTTGTCAATAAAGTTAAATTTATTTTGATTTTGAATCTACTAGATTTAAGTGTGGTTGAATGATTGAAACTTGGCGAGTCATATTATAGCATCGTCATTTGCTACCCCGTGGGCACTCAGATGATCCCAACAACGTGAGAACAAGTTGATGAGCGAAGACGTCGTAGTTCTCTGAACGAGGTCACTTCGGCACTCTTTGAGAACTGAAAGATGACGTCCGACGTGAAATGAAGGCGTGGTTGCTTCGGCACACGTGATAAGCGAGGACGTCATAGTTCGCTGAACGAGGTCGCTTCGGCACTCTTCGGGAACTGAAATACGACGTCCAACGTGAAATGAAGGCGTGGTCGCTTTGGCACATGTGATAAGCAAGGACGTCATAGTTCGCTGAATGAGGTCGCTTCGACACTCTTCAGGAACTAAAAGATGACGTCCAATGTGAATTGAAGGCGTGGTCGCTTCGGCACACGTGATAAGCGAGGACGTCGTAGTTCGTTGAACGAGGTCATAGTTCGCTGAACGATAACTGAAAGATGACTTACCCAAAATGAAGTTAAGGCATATACTCATAATTTAGATGAATATAGAAATATTTTGATGAGTTTTGTTATTACTAAAATATATAATCATGTAGATAAATGAGTCAACAATCTCCCCCTTTTTGGTGATACATAAGCAACGTGGGCCCAAACATAGGACACCCTACGCAAGGGGGTCAAATGTGCGCGAAGCATCGGCCCAAGAGACCAAGAAAAGAAACTATGATCAGTCCTCTAGCTCCTCAGCTGAATTCACACGTCGAAGTGAGCTGTGTGTCCTGACTCTTGGTTGACGTGGTCGCAGTATTGGGGGATCAACCGGACCTACCCAGCTACTGTGGAGTTGGAGCAGGTCCACGTCCTCACCCTCGAGGCCTGGGATGCTTCTTATGCCGTATTGCACAGGGAGATAGATCACATGGCCACCGGTGCTGTCCTCCATGCTCAGTTGGGAAGTTTCTGTGGAGTGTGCAGCAAACAGAGGATAAGATGGCAGAAACATTGCTGCCCCTATGGGCGCTGTAAATGGGGAACTCGGGGGTGGTGGCTTTGTTGTGATCATGCGGATCTCGCCCTTTTTAGTCTTTTTACATAGTGCTTCTGCGAAGGACATGCGAGGAGCTGAAGACGGCGAGGCTGCCAGTGCAGTGCTCTTTACATCAGGAGGAGGCGGGGTGTCTTCAGTAGAAATATTTTCCAGGAACTTAGCGAACTGTCTTGGGTCCTCAAGAAGGACTGCATCCTTTTCTGGTTGGGGGCTTGAAGGGGTTGGCCTCCAAGCAGGGTCAGCAGCATTCAAATGATGAGGGGAGACCGGTACGGGTGCTTACTGCTTGATAGGTGCAGTGAGGGCAGCATGCAACAGGGTTGTGGGCAGTGGTGCCTCAACTGCTGCAGCAGAGTCCACGGGGAGAATGGCACTGACTGCTGCGCCACCAAAGGACAGAAGGGCAGAAATATCACCTCCAGTAGCAGCAGCATGTTCTGAAGCATTGAGCGGAGCAGCAACATCAACGACATCTGCCGGAGGCAAATCAGAGTGGGTTGCTGCCAGCACTGCATCCACTTGGTCTGATGGCAGACCAATAGTGGGGGTGGGTCCATCATTCATCACTGTGGTGTCCTCCGGAGTAGCCTTTTCATGATCCCCATGCTTGGTTTCAACAAGTGAACCATCTAGTTCAGAAATCAGCCCTGGAGGTTGAGGAAGCAAAGCATCAAACACTTGTTGTGCAGAAGTGGGTGCTGTGCCATCCTTGGACTGATTGGCCTGCTGATTGTTCTGTGCATCAGAGTCCTTCGTACCGGTGATAATGGGGCGACATACTTTCTTTTCAACCTGCCCAGATGCTGAAGCATTAGTAATCTCACCCCGATTAGGAGGGGCAAACTCAGACTGTCCTGGTTTAGGTCCATCATGCCTCTGGTTCGGCAGTGTAGAAGTCTTCTTGCATTTCAGGGGGAGATGACCAAGATGTTTGCATGAAGAGCAGAAAAGAGGAGGGGCTGGATAGACTATAGGTTGCCAGAAACCCTTAGCCCCGTAGCCTACCCAAATCCAATCGGGCAGCTTCTTGGATACATCGAGTTGAACATTTACCCGAGCACATTGCGTGCGTAACATAGACTGTGTGTTTCTGTCAACTTGGAGAACAGTCCCAATGCTCCCAGCTATGGAGCAGATCATTACATCATTAAAGAAATTTTCTGGCAGATGGGGAAGCTCCAACCATACAGGAACAACTGGAGAGTCTTCATCTGGGTTGAAATCGATTGACCATCTGAAAAATCTGAATGGTCGACCTTGCACCAGCAAAGATTCCTTCAAAAGCACTTAGAGGAAATCATCTTTGCTCTGGAATCTAATCAGAAGGTGGCGATTGTCCAGTGCACTTATCAAAAACTCTTTCTGAAAGTTGAACCTTTGCACAAGGTGTGCTCGGATGTCTTGAAAAGGAGGCCGGCCCTATGGAGTTCTGGCGATCACAGTAGTCCTGCATGCTTCTTTCATTTTAAAACTTTTCTAAGTCTTGAGACTTCAACTCTTTAGAAGTCGGAGTTATGGGTACTATGACTCTTGAGAAGTCGGAGTTCTGTACTGCGACTCTCATAAAGTCGGAGTTTGTAAAGTCGGAGTATTTGTTTATTAAAAAAAAAGGTGATATTAAAATTTTATTTAAGGGTAATTAATTGTAACTCATTTAATCATAGCCGTTCATCTCCTCATCTACGGCCCGTTACTTTTTCCATTTCTTTATTAAGACCCTTTCGTCTCCTATTCCAAATCACCCCTTTGAATCTTCTCCGACTCTCCTGTCGTCTTCCTCCCGCTTCCCGCGTTCGCAGTTCACCCCAACGGAACCAACCTCGAAGCTTCTGTAAAATCTTTCTACTTTTCTGAAGAAAGGTAGGTTCTTTAACCTCTATAGACCTTTTCGACATCTCATCTATCATCCCTCTCAGTCTTCTATTTCGCTTCTGTCTAGATGGACTCTTCTAGGGCTCTGGAAGGCACCCTCTTCACCCTGAAACAATTTCTGAGGTTGTCCTCCTCCAAGGCCTTAATCTGTCCAAGGAATATTATAGACTTCAGTCAGTTGACGGGTAGACTTGGATGGGTAGCTGAAACCCTAGAGAGTATGGGTTGGTCGAAGCTCTACAGTATCTTTAAACCTACATTCGAGGGGGCTCTTAAAGCCTTTTATCTATCCCTTCAAGTGTGTGCAGACGGGTCAGTCACAGGAACAGTCAAAGGAACAATTGTTAAAGTATCTGAGGATCTACTAGTCGATGTTTTGGCCTGCCCTAGTACCGGACACAAAATTAGTGAGGCAGTGCCCGTTGAGAAGTAGAGAGTGGGAATCATTGGTCACTTAGGATCTCTCTCTAAGAAAGGGCTCCTCATCAACGAGCTCACAGCAGAAAAGAGGATCCTCCACGCCATCATCACAACGATTGTCACCCCTAGGGCTAGCACACACTCTTCAATCACAACTGGAGATGGTAGCCTCTTGTTCTGGACAGTACAGAGGCATAGGGTCCACCAGCTCTCCATTATCTTGGAGAGTATGGGAGGGTCTAGAAATCTGCAAGAGTCCTCCCTTATGGACCTCTGTTGATCCTCATTTTCAGAAGATTTTCTGTTGATCTATCTGGTGATATTTCCGTGGCAATAAAGGAAAAGATTGGACTTTCAACTCTAAGAAGAAGCCACTGCACTTTGGAAGACAAGGCACAAAATCATTGGACGAAGGACTCTGTACCAAAGTTCTCACATGAAATATTTTCTGATGAGGCACAGAGTATCTCCTCAGTTCCCACTATTCAACTTCCTGAGATTGTAAGAGAGGAAGTTAGATTGAATGAACCAGTAGCAAAACAGGCTCAGCCTTCTGTCCCCTCCCAAGAGCAAGATGCTCCAGAAAAAACCATAAGTCAAGTGCTAAGGGACTTAAGGGGGAAGGGAGTGACTCAAGAAAAAGATATCCCTAGCACCACTCCTATAGAACCTCCCTTTGAGGAGTACCACCATATGTCTCCACCACATGTTGAGACCCAGCCTAGGTCTCAGGGGGAGACTAGCAAAAATCTGAATGATGTGGTTCAGTTAATTATGAAGCAGCAAGACATGATGACAGTTCTGCAGATGCAAATCCAGCAGATAGATGTCAAATTTGATTTTATGTCTGAGGAGGTCAAACAGAGTAATTCTCAAGTTCCTCCTGCTCAACCTGAGCAACAGCACCAACAGAAACAACAGTAACAAGAGGCAGTGGTGTACAACCAGAGAGTAGTTCAGTACAACCTGGTAAGGATCAAGCAGTAGAATCAGAGCAGTAGTAGTCAGCACTAGAAGTTCAACCTTCTGAGCAGTAGTTGGGGCAGAGTGATCAGGAGTTATACCCTCATATCAAGACCTTTAAGAGAAGGGTTAGGAGAAAGCTTATGAAATCTGGTCAACTAGTCTTTCCATCTCAACCCTTGACTATTCCTTCTCCTCCCACTGATCAAACTCCTCTTCTTGTTTCTGATCCTACACCTCCACCAGTTACTGAACACACTCCTCCACCTCCACCAGTTACTGAACAACCTCCTCCACCTCAACCTATTCCTTCTGTCTCCACTTCTCCTCCTCCTTCCACTTCACAACCAAAAATAGACCTCCCAGTAAATACTTCCATTTCCTCATTTCCACTAAAGTACCATTTTAAAACTCTTGTGGTAAATATTCCCAACCTTCACACTCAACCTCCACACTTCTTTGCCTCTCCTCCCCTACCAACAATTTCGTCTACACTCAGCTCTACACCGGGACTATCATCTAGTGTAAGTTCTCAGAGTGATGGCTCCCTTCTTCCACCTTCCTGGTATGCCTTCACCCACCACTCTGAACATCACATGAATCTATTCAAAAAAATTCTCTCAATAAAAGTCTTTCTTGAAGTCCATGGGATGCTAGACTACAAGTTTGAATATTGGCTCCCTCTTCTACTCAAAACTTCAGAAGTTCTTGTGCTGATGTAAATTTAATTACACAGAAAAGCCACAGTCTTTCCCCTTCAGAATTTGTCAATCTCTACCCTTCTAAGGCAAAAAAATTCATGGCAGCCAAGTCTCGAAAACCCTCTTCTAACTGTCCACCATCATCTTAACCTTAGGTTCTTTGACCTCTTTGGTACTCTCCTGAGAGAACTCCAGACTAATTTTACAAGAAGAAGACTTTTAATGAAGAGATGTTTAAGCTTGGCCTGCAGATGTCAATAAAGGCCAATGGAGGATGTCATGCCCCGACGCGGAATATCGGAATGCGAGGCAGTTGCAAGAAAAGGTATGGAGCAAGTACTAGACATCAAACCAATACACAATGAATAATACTAAAGCAAAACTTTCTAATTAATAATTTCCAATGTCTAGTTACAACTACTAATATCAAAGCCAATCTATAGGGCCCAATTACATTGAAATAAGCTAAAGACTAAACTATGACTCTTAACATATTGCTAGGACACTAGGGTACTCGTGTTGTCACTCCTGGTTGTTCCCGTCCTCTTGAGTGTATAGTTCATCCTCAGTCTCACCTGAGAACACAATGACAAATAACGCAGGGTGAGTGATAACGCCCAGTAGGACTTAAACTCAATAGTCAAGCAGGCTTTAAATGATTATGAATTAAAAGGCAGAGTAACTAATGATAGAGCGAAAAAGTCAAGTAAAAGATAGCAGGACAGCATGTGAACGAAATAGCACAGGTTTCCAAATATAGCACGAACGTCAATTATAGCACAATTAGTAAGATGGCCATGGCACAATAGCACAAAGTATAGCAATAGCACAACGAGTATAGCATAGCATTTTGTTGTCAACAGACAAAAGAGAATATAGCACTTTTGATTGTCATTAGATTAATATAGATAGTATGGCACTTGAATGTAATGCCGACATCCTTATCATTTAACTCCCATGGGCAAATGGCACTTTCGGGCACTCTCCCCAGGACCAGATCGGGCCCTATTGCACTGGCATTGGTTATATTATTATCTTTAGACAATCAGTCAATGGCCAATATAGAGTACAAAGAAAATAGATGAGAGCACTAGATGAATAGACGAGATAGCAGAGTGAATGTGAATAGATGAGCGAGTAGAGTATAGACGAGAGCTAGTGGACATTGCACGTAACACGTCGAGTAATCATGCGATTGTAACAGTTACACAACACGCACTCTTGGTGTTGGCAGTCAGGTGGAACTCACGAATCTACCACTGGCCATGTTAAGCACAGGTCCAGAGGTCCTGTGACGGCCCTCATTATACCGATACGTTATACCAACCCACGTCGGTATAGCGAGAGTCCTCACAGTGGGACATTTACCCAAACGATACATATAGCTGAGATACACGAATATACAACAGAGTAGCGGAAGTAAAAGACAACTGTCTCCATTCATTCATCATCCACATTTAACATACATGAAGTTTGCAATTAACAATAAAGAACTAAAAGTTCACATAATTTAAATTGCTGAAATAAAAATACATAATGTCCACACTTATACATTCTTTTTCATGATACTCTAATACAATGTTCAAATTACATACTATGAAATACACAAGTCACAAGGAAACTCCAAAGTCTAATCTCCGCGCTCGGAGTCCGTCTCCACTGTCTCCTCCAACGGTGCCACGTCACCAACTACACCTGTACGCCGAAGCAAGGAGTGAGTCCAAAGACTCAGCAAGCAACACTACTCATAACGTACACGTATAAGTCATAGGGGTTTCTACATGCACATTCAAAATTGTAACACATGGCATGCTAATCATTTGAAGGTTTCAACCTATCGTTAAAGTTTTACAATTTGATACATGGATCATGCTTTCAGATTCTAAGAATAAAACTTTACCTATCACATGCTCTCTATTTAATTTACTCATGAATTTTGTCTTTAAAGGACCAAGACATGAGAGCTACCAACATGAACATTGTGCATATATGAAAGGAAACACAACTAGCATGAGTTTTTACATGTTCTTAAGCATATACATAGACATTTTCACATGCTTTAAGTTGCTGGTTTCACATGGTTTAATGGCTGTTAACCTACACATGAGAGCTACAATATCGCTTAAAACAAATCATGTGAACAACCAATCATGCCACTTGCATACGTGCTCATCAATTATCCCTAATCATAGATTCTGGACATTTTTACGCATATAAACATGATGATAACGACATGAATTCACTGATTTCACATGGTTTCAGATTTGTCTCACATGGATTTCAACAACATATTTTCACATTTAGAATTTCACATTTTCTTTACACAAGTTTTCTCTTTCACATGGTTACACTTTGCACATACACATTCACATTGTTCACTTACACATTTACACATGAACACATACACATTACACATTTACATTACACATTTTAGGTGCCGTGACACATAGTCCAAACCACCAAAGAAGGACATATACACATCACATTACACATAGGCGCCATCTAGGCATTCCAATGGCGACTCTTGGACTGCGCAGACCGGAGAACAAGTCTCCACCCTAACCAGTGGTACTTGTCCACCTCCAGGATTTCCCCCTAATGCCCTTAGGGTCACTTACACACTGAACTTTCTCAGGGGGACTTTTCCCTGATACTCCACTGCCCTCTACGGAAGCAGTGTCACATTGGCACAGTTACACTTTACACATTTTACTGATTTTTACACATGGTTTACACTTATCACTTTTCATCTCATTCACTTTCTCACTCACATGCACATCTCTGTTTTTCCTAACATGGCACTACAAATTTCAGGAGCTTAACACACTAATTTCACCATTCAAGTTAGGTTTAAGCAATATCTAATCACATTACGATAACATACATAGATTATTGCCTTCACATGAAAAATACATAACTTCTTATATACTGGTCCAAATGACCTGAAATTTTAACCACGTGCTATTTCCGGGTTCAAGGTCATACACTCAAATTTGCAGATTTTTCTGAGGTAAATAGAATTTACAGAAAATCAAACACTTATTTCGCATGCCAGTCACAATTTAAGTTAACATGGAGTTTAATACATCATGAAATATTTGCCACTTACTGTTTGAACAGAGATTACTATTATGGCATGATTTGAGAATACAGAACTATCCTAAATCATACAATCACAGATCGATCACCACAAACCATTCTTGCATGTCTTTCTATTTACCGAACCGAATTTATTTGCAACTCATGCAAGCATGGACAAATTATCAAAATTGAGAATACATATACTGATCTACTAATCTTCATGCTCTGACAAAACTAAGGCATTCAGACTAATCCTAATCATGAAACATGGATTGGCAAGATTTTCAACAATTCATGCTTACACATTCACGGTATAAAATTCCTACATTCACCATCACACATCACACTCATCCACATACCACAATTGACATATACATAGTGTATAGGGTTACCATATATCCTCATCACGGAAACCATACCGAAAATAGTTGTATAGGAAGGGCAGAACAGGTCACTGTTCTGTCCAGAGGAACTTGGCGGCGGTCTCTGGCCGCTGACTCAGGGTCAGCGGCATGGTCGATGGACGCCAAGCATAATATCGGCGTCCAGGGACCTTGCCGTCAATGCAGGCCTGTGCAGAAACACAGACCCAACCTCTAAAGATTGGGTGAATGTGAGGGTCTAGGACTCGAGGGAAAATGTACAAAAATTGTAAAACCGACCTAGACTCATACGGGGACATCATGGTTAGGTCACTTGCCTTTAGAAAAATGCACCAAGGGATCTAGGGCTCGGTGAAGCTCTCCTTGGGCTGTCCCAAGAAGCTCTTAAAAATGCTTGACTCCGGGTTCCTGAGCGAGCTCCAGGGCCTTCCAGGTCGGGAGGCCTTCCTCGTCGATCGAGCAACCTCCTTGAAGCAGCAGATCTCCGAACAATCTCAGGTTGGGGTTTTTTTCCAAAGTGGGTTTTCCTCAGTTTTTTTCTAGGGTTTTCTTCTCTCTTTTTCTCCTCTTGCAAGGGTGAAGAGAGGGGTGGGAAAGGTAGCTCCGGGTTCAGACTTAAGGAGAGGCCTCTCTCCCACTCTTAGGGTGACTTGACAGCCCTCAGAGCCGTTGGGGACAGCCCCCCAATGGCTGGCTTTCTTGTTTCAGAAGTTTGCAAGCTCTGCTGCGCATGCAGGCCAGAGAGATTGGCGTCCATATCGCTGGACGCCAAGATTAGGTTTGGCGTCCATGTCTGGACGGTGACACCACCTCAACGACCAGGGTTGACGCCAAGATGGCCTTCGGCCAGAAGTCAAAATATGCAGCAAACCATGCAAACCATGCATGTATACATGCATTATTTATATCTAACATAACACATGCACACGTACTTGTACTAATTAATGCGTACGTAATTATGTACATACATACACAAGCACAAATATACACACACAAATACAATTAATGCGACGGAATTCGAGGGCCTTACAGGTCCGGCGTGATTCAAGATAAGAGCGAACTTCTAATAGCCGTTGGATCGTATTGATCCCTAAAGGGGTATCATAGGGTTAGGGTACAACCGGCTTGTCAACTATGTGGGAATCCATGACAGGGGAGACTTACGGAGGCCTTCAATAAAGACTCCTAGTCCATCAGAAGGAGTATCCGTCAGAGAGTTCGTCCAAGTCAAGAAAGAGGGTAATTATGGAAACAAGTGCTCGACATTCTAGAGGAGTTCTAGAACAGTGGAGCGTCGAGATCGGTGTTTCAAAACAACACGAAAATCGAGGAGAAGTTCATTTATAATTAAGGCAATTAATTGCATAATTACGAGATATATTATGTCACATGTTCATGCTAGTTAAGCTACATTTGGATGGTTCAAGTGTGTGCATGTGACGAATCATAGATGGAATTAGTTGTGTGTATGTATTTTAAATCACATATAAAAGTTCAATTTATATTAAGTGCATTTATTGCAGGTAAACTGAGATTAAAGGGTACAAGCACCACTAGGCAATTAGAGCATTGCAAATCAAGGTTTTCTCTGTAAAACCCTGTGATCGCGACGGACACTTGTAAGGATCGCGACGGGGATAGATCAGAACGCGACAGTACCTTGTAAGGATCGCGACAGGCTTGTCTGATCAGGCACTGAGAACGTGACAGAGACCTGTAAGGAACACGACAGACCGTTCAGACTAGGCACAGCGATCGCGCCCGGCGATGCCTGTCGTGTTCAGAATGCGATCGGCAGACTGTCGCAATCAAACCCCAGAACATGACCTATCGAGCCGTCACGTTCTGGTGGTCTGTGCCCGAGTATGACAGGGATCAGACCTGTCTTGGATTGAGGACCAGACTTTCCCTTTTTTGACACAGGGTTGTTGTAATCTAAGAACAAATGGTATAGTGGCATGAAATCGCAAAACCAGTTTTAAACAGATTCAGACATGCATGGGAACTTCTAGTAAATCAGAATCGGAAAGCAACGAAGTTTTCAACATGGTTTAATAAAGAGTATGTAGGACGGACATAGAACTGTGTACAGTTTGGATCAACGAATTAATTCGCATGATAGGGTCATGGAAAATAGGGCTTTCAGTGGCAAATGAAACCTAACATCCATCAGAATCTTCAATAAAAATTTCATGGCATGAGATTAAGTGTAGAGGAGAACAAGATTTAATAAGGGGGTTCGGGGTCAAGACAAGTGCAGAACTTCGAAAATCAAGAAGTAATTATTGACTCGATGATAAATCATGAAACTTGAGGGTATTGCTCATGATGATGGGAAGAACCTACAGTTAAAACATTATAGTTTATGCTCATGAGAATGCCTACCTTTGATCGTTTTCCTCTTCTAGGGTTAAGACTTGAAGAACTCGGGGAAGAATTTGGGAGATTCCTCTTCTCCCCGAATTCTCCTCCTCTTGGCCTTTCTTCCTGGTCCAGCAACCCCTTGGCATGAGCTAGGGCCGGCCATGAGGGTTTTAGGAGAGTATTTAAGCTTCTCCTCTTTCTATTTCCTATTTGGACTCTAATTCCTTTTAATTCTGAATTTCCTCTTTTACTCTCCCCCTTTTAAGCAAGATCTCCTAATTGGGTTGAGAGAGAGACTACTTTGTGGCCAAGCAATTGGGGTAGGTTTAGGATTCCAAATCCAACCCAATCACTTATTTTAATGCATTAAATACCCCCTTTTATTTAAGTAATATTTTAGTTACGATTTGGATATTTTTCTATTATTCCCCTTTAAAATCTCTATTTTTAGCCCACTAATTTCTAATGGGTCCATTTAACAAAGCCCATTACTTAGTTTCATTTGATGGGTTTTATTAATTCTCTTCTCTTTCATTTTCTAATTAATTTAATTAGTTTTCTCTTATTTGATTTTCCAATTATCAAGATTTTAATATTATGTAAAATTTAAATTCTCCAAAAATTCAGGTTGCTACATCCTCCCCCTCTTAAAATGAATTTTGTCCCCAAATTCATATGATCATAAGGGAGGAATGTCTTACCGAAAAGATGGGGTAGTTCCGTCTGATGACTCCTTTCGGTTCCCATGTGGCTTCTTCCACTCTGCGGTTAATACATAAGACTTTAACCACGTGGATGGGACGGTTCCTGAGCTGTTGAACCTTTCGTTCTAGTATCTTGACTGGCTTCTCTTCGTATGTCACATCCTTGTTCAGCACCAACTTCTCATGGCGAATGATGTGGGTAGGGTCATAGACATACTTCCTGAGCATGGAGACATGGAACACATTGTGTACACATGCCAGATCCAATGGCAATGCTAGTCGGTATGCAACCTCACCAATCCTTTCGAATACCTCAAAAGGACCGATGAATCTAGGACTGAGCTTTCCCTTTACACCGAATCTTTGAATGCCACGAGTAGATGACACTTTTAGAAACACATGATTACCCACTTGAAATTCCAGATCTCGTCTCCTTTTATCTGCGTAGCTCTTCTGCCTGGATTGAGCAATCTTGAGCCGGTCTGTGATTACCTGAATGTCTCTTGTGGTATTTTGTACCATCTCTGGGCCTAGCCATTGTTGTTCTCCAACCTCATTCCAGCATGCAGGTGATCTACAGTTTCTTTTGTAGAGTGCTTCGAACGACGCCATTTTAATGCTTGCCTGATAACTGTTGTTATAGGCAAACTCAATTAGGGGTAGGTGCTCGTTCCAATAACCTTGGAAATCTATAGTGCAGGCTCTCAACATGTCTTCAACAATTTCGTTGGTTCTTTTAGTTTGTCCATGAGTTTGTGATGGAACGCGGTACTAAAGTTGAGTTTAGTACCCAGTGCACCTTGCAGTCCTTTCCAAAATGAGATGTGAATCTCGGATCTCGATCCGAGACTATGGATGATGGAACTCCGTGCAGTCCCATTATCTCCTTGACATATAGGGCAGCTAGTACCTCTACCGACCACTTACTCTTTATGGCTAGGAAGTGGGCAGATTGGTTAGTCGGTCTACAATAACCCATATGGCGTCGAGTCTACCACGAGTCTTGGGTAAACCCATGATGATGCCATGCCAATGTTTCCCACTTCCATTCCGAAATATGTAGCGGTCTAAGTATACTAGCAGGGCGCAGGGGTTCCGCTTTTACTTGTTGTTAAGTAAGGCAGTGTGCGGCATGAGCTACCTCTCTTCTCATGTTCGGCCACCAAAACGTTCTTTTCATGTCTTGATACATTTTGGTACCTCCAGGATGAATAGTGTACTTTGTCTTGTGAGCTTCATCCATTAGCTTCCTCTTCATCTTCATTATCGGGGACGCAGGTCCTCCTTGAAATACTAGCCTTCCATCCTCAGTTATGGCAAAGTCCGGCCTTTTGGCTAGAGTTTCCTTGATGCGAACTAAGAATGG
This sequence comes from Colocasia esculenta, assembly GCA_014218235.1. NCBI lineage: Eukaryota > Viridiplantae > Streptophyta > Magnoliopsida > Alismatales > Araceae > Colocasia > Colocasia esculenta. The sequence goes on from CM024756.1 coordinate 13,227,019, forward strand.
ATCATTGTCTTATTGGGCTTTGATCTCCTCGAGCAGATCAGATTGAATCTTGATATTGGCAACCAAGACTCGATCATCTCTACGTTCAATATTTAAGTCTAACCTTGCGAATTGTTCTAGTAGTTGCATCTCGCCAAGGACTAGACTTGAGACACATGCCATGGTTTCTACTAAAAGCATCAGCCACGGCATTTCCCTTGCCTGGATGGTATTGGATGTTGAAGTCGAAATCCTTCAGATATTCTAGCCATCTTCTCCGTCTCATGTTGAGTTCTTTCGGGGAGATATAATGTAAGGCCCTCAAATTGGTCCTTTTATTTTGCTGTGTGTGTAGATTCGTGCTTGTGCGTAAATATTATGTATGCATATGTAGATATCTACGTACATATTAGCTAGGTGTACTTACGTATGCACGTGTGTTAGTTGTAACTATTGATTGTTGCATGGTGTAGTAGTGTGTACATTATACTACATATATTGCATGTATATATAATAGCGTATATATATGGTTTTCTGCATGGTTTAAGCTCTGGCCGAAGAGCAAATTGGCGTCAACATGGATGGACGTCCATGTTGAGTAAACGTCCATGTCGATGAACGCCCACTATTAAGTAAACGGCCATAGATGTGGACGTCTACTTCTCTGATTTTTTGTGCGCAGCAGACCCCGAAATTCTGGATTGGGCTTGCTTACCAATTGGGGAGATGTCCCCAACGGCTCTCACCTCTCCCATCATGCCTTGCGTGAGATCCCAAGCCCCATCTTATAAAATCACTACCCCTTGCAACCTGAAAGAGCTCTCTTGGCTCTTTGCAAGAGAGAAAACCCTAGCTGAAAGAACAGGTGAAGAACTGAACTTTGAGAGCTCAGATCCAGCGATTTGAGGCTTCTTCCAGCGAACTATTTCAACTGGGAGGAAGATTGGATGTAGGGGAAGGCTTCCCCAACGCTGGACTGAAGGCTACTCATCCTAGAACCGGAGGAGGAAGGAGTTGTGGAGGCTTCTTGGCACTGCCCGAGGAGAGCTTCAACAACCATTTTGATCCCTTGGAGGTTTTTCTAAAGGCAAGTAACACATTCCCATTGTCCATGTGTATGTCCAGTAGGTCTTAGGTATTTTATGGGATTTTATTCGTATCCTGGAACCCCACATTTCCCCCATCTTTGGAATTCGGTCTGTGTTTCTGCACAGACAGGAACTTAACGGCGAGATCCCTTGCCGTTAAGATCTCCAGTTGGCGGCAGACGATGCTGCCGTTAACCTCTGTGAACGGCTAGCCTTTGTCGTTTAGTTCTTTAGGACAGAACATGGAATGTTCTTCCTTATATATGATTATTTTCTGGATTTCTTCGCATGAGGATATATGTAAATATTATATGCTATGTAAATAGATAATGGAATGCATTGTGAGATTTCTGTGAATTTCTGTGAATTAATATAAATTGTTAGGTTTATGTGAAATGCATGTTAGATAAAGATCTTGGATAGGATGGCTTATGTTCACCTAATTCGTGAAGAATTTGAATGCCATAATTTTTCTAGATCATGCGTATGTATGTCAGTCTCTGTCCTGAAAATTTGGGAATTTTCCCATGATCATGTGATTTATTACAATTTCTGTCCTGAAAATAGAAACCATGTGTAGGTTCTTGTAAAACTCACAGTAAATTGTGATGTGAAATAAATTTGGGGAAAACTTTTGTGGTAAAATGAATGATAGATGCAGGTTAGTGCACTGTCAAAGCAGACCTTGATATTATGCTTCCATGATAACGGATTTATGAATGCCATATGGTTGAATGTTTTATTTTCTGTAAATTTAATATAGTTCAGAAAAATATGAAAATTGCATGTGTGGTCTGAAATCTGCAAATAGCCTGTGGTTAAAATCTCATATGATTTGGGCAACAGCAGAGTACATGTGGAATTTCCATGTGAAATGGGCTATTAATGCGTGCTTAACATGCTATGGTTGGATAATGTGTTTTCAGCATGATTAGAGTAAGTTGCCGAGTGTTTAAATTTTGTCAACAGTAGTATCATGTTAGGAAAAAATTAACTATGTGCATGAGTATGAAATAGAAATGGTGTGTAATTGTGTAAAATTGTGCGTGTGTAAATCGAAAATGAATGGTAAATGTCGTGTGTGACACTGCTTCCATAGAGGGCTGTGGAACTGTACCGTGGAAAAGTCCCCATGGGAAGGTTCAATGTGTTAAAATCCTAAGGGCATTAGGATGAAATCTTGGAGGTGGACAAGTACCACTGGTAGGGTGGAGAGTACTTCTCCCGGTCTGCGCAGTACCAAGAGCCGTCACTGTGTTGCCTAGGTGGCGTCTATGTGTATGTTATGTGATGTGAATGTGTCCTTCTAGTGGTGGTTGGACTATGTGTCACGGCATTAAATGTGAAAATGTGAATGGTATATGTGCAAATTGTGTAGTGCGAACATGTGAATGTGCAATGTGTAAATGTGAACAATGCGAACGTGTAAATGTGTAAACATGTGAAACCAATGTGTTAAAATGCAAACTTGTGATTATGATATGATAATGTTAGATTCATGTCAAAATAGCAACCTTAAGGTGTTTACAATGGTGTTTTATATGTGCAAAAGTGTGTAGAATCCATGTTAGGGGTATTTCCTTCTTATATGTGAAAATCTCATGCTAAAATTACTATCATGTTGTGGTTAAATGTAAGTGTAGCTCTCATGTGAATGAATGAGTAGAAAGCATGCGGTAGGTATTTTATTTTGGAATGACATAAACCATGTATCTTGTGTTACGAAATTGGTAGAAATATCATGATAGGTTGTTTCTTAACATTGTTCAACCATGCTACCTGTTTTGAGTTGATGCAATTGAATGTAAGGCTTGCATGTGATGTATGCATGTATGATGTGTATGGAGTTTACTTGCTGAGTCTTTTAGACTCACTCTTGCTTCGGCGTACAAGTTTAGCAGGTGACCCTACTTCCTTGGAGGAGACCGTTGAGAGCGACTCCGAGCGAGGAGAATAGAGTGTTGTGGAGTCACCGTTGTTGTACCTTACTTTCATAGTATGTAATTGAGACTTATGTAATTAAAGCTTATGTAATTTGTGGACGAACAATGTAATTTGAATTTTGTATTCATTATGTGGACTTAGTTCTTTTAAATTGCTATATGGATCATGTATGTTTAATGTGGATGATGAAATGAAAGACAGTAGCTCTTTTACTTCCGCTACACTGTATTCATATTTGTGTACATCTTAATCATGTGTGTTAGTGCTTGGGTAAATGTCCCACTGTGATGAGACTCAATATCGACGTGGATTGGTATAATGTACTGGTATAAGGAGGGTCGTCGCAGAGATTGGTATTAGAGCGACGGTTGAGATTGTACATAAATATACATAAGTCATCATCTCCATTACATGCTAAGTCTTATAGAGTTGTCCACGTGTTTAGAGTTGATTAATAATGAATGAAAGGTAGATAAGAAAGTGGTTAGGGACTAAATAACGTAGTCTCTAATAGTGATTAAATTACTGTAGCATATGGCTTCACGCGGTAGACGTGGTGGTGTTCTACTCGTGATGGCGAGCGGAGGAGAGATGAGCCTAGGGTGAGGAGCAGACTGAGCAGTAGGCCCGGCACCTTAGGGTCCTGTACTTCCCCCACCGCCGCCAGTGGATTATGCAGGGTCTAGTGCAGGCCATGCAGACGCAGGCCCACACCCAGGCTGCACTCCAGGCTCAGATGGAAGCTCAGGTTGGAATAATAAAATAAAGAGTAGTCTGTTTTATTTAATTGCATGATGTTGTGTTGAATATGCATTGCTTGTTGTTTATTGTAGCAGGCTCAGGTTCCAGTTCTCTAGGCTCAGGACCATGGTGGACCCTCCATTATGGAAAGATTCAAGAGGATGTTGCCACCCTCTTTTAAGGGGGAGAGCGACCCATTACTAGCTGAGAGCTAGATGAGGGAGATCGAGAAGATCTTCCGGGCTGTTAGGTGTGCGGACGAAGACAATGTTACTTTAGCCACCTATATGCTACAGGTATGTGTTAGTTTTATATGCTGCTTATCCTGTAAACTAGAGCTGTTAGTTGCTTATGAGGTTGTGTTGTAGGAGAGAGCTGATGTGTGTGGGCTTCCTTACTGCGTACCCGATTCGAGGAGTTGCTTAGGATGAGTTCGTGAGGCTCTTTCGGGCCAAGTTCGTCCCCGAGCATATCTAGACAGGATGGAGCAGGAGTTCCTTTCCTTGACTCAGGGCTCCAAGACTGTACTCGAGTACGAGGCCAGGTTTGCTGAGCTATCTAAGTATGCACCTCACATAGTAACTGATGAGCGCAGGAAGGCAAAGAAGTTTGTGATGGGCCTTAAGCCATCACTGAGGATGAGGCTAGTGGCGTTTGATCATTGTACCATGGACGAGGCCCTTAGCGCTGCATGTAGGCAGGAGGGTGAAATGGAGCAGTACCTCGAGGAGAAGAAAGCTTTGCAAAGAGACCTGCGGCCCTTTCCAGCGGCAGGATAAGAGAAAGGCAGTGTACCAGACACCGCAGCGTCCAGTGGCACAGCAGTACTCAGATACCTTCTCAACGTTTGCCCTGGTGTGAAGAAGGAGTGTCCCCATTGCGGGAAGACACACGGTGGTACGGAGTGTTGGATGGTAGCGGGAAAATGCTTGAAGTGCGGGAGCAGTGACCACAAGATCAAGGATTGTCCGAGACTTCAGCAGGAAGTCCAGCGCGGAGCACCAACCCAACAGTGGTAGCAACAGTAGCACCAGCTACAGGAAGACCAGGAAGGCCTCGAGCCCAAGCTCGAGTGTTTGCCCTAGCACGGGAGGACGCCGAGTAGGCGGAGCATGTCACCGAAGGTACGGTTTTACTTCTAGGTGTGCATGCTCGGGTTTTGTTTGATACGGGTGCCACTCACTCGTTCATTTCCGAGCATTTCGCTAGGCAGTTAGCTCAAGAGTCAGGCATAGAGTCTGAGGATTTAGAAGTCTCGTTGTCTGTACACACACCTGGGGTACAGTATCGACTGGGAAGTGTATTCTGTCGTTACCTGTGTTCATTGAGGATAGAGTCCTAGAAGGGTGTTTCTTCTTGCTAAAGATGAAGGACTATGGTGCTATTATTGGTCTGGATTGGCTAGAGGAGTACTATGCGTTAGTAGATTGTGTCGGAAGAGGATTGTTTTCCGCATTCCTGGTGAGGATGAGTTCTCTCATCCCTTGCCAAGAAAATTGGCGGGAAAGTTGATCATCTGCCATGAAGGCGATGTGCATGGTAACAAGGGTTGTGACGCTTTCTTGCCAGCGTAGTATTAGTACCCGAGGCTGGTGAGTCACCTACTCTTGCAGAGATCGAGGTAGTGCAGGATTTTCCAGACGTCTTTCCCGATAATTTGTCTGGATTGCCACCAGATAGAGAGATAGAGTTCACCATAGAGTTGCTTCCGGCACCTCTCCTATCTCGAAGGCTCCATATCGGATGGCACTGCGGAGTTAGCTGAGTTAAGGAAAGCAGTTGCAAGAATTGCTAGATAAGGGATTCATTCGCCCTAGTTTCCCCTTGGGGCGCACCTGTCTTATTCGTAAAGAAGAAGGATGGATCACTTAGGTTATGCATCGATTATAGGAAGCTAAACCAAGTGACAGTGAAGAACAGGTATCCCTTACCTCGTATGATGATTGTTTGACCAGCTGCAAAATGCATCAGTCTTTTCTAAGATCGATTTGCGATCTGGTTATCATCAGTTGAGGATTAGGAGTGAGGATGTGTCCAAGACGCGTTTAGAACCTGTTATGGACATTATGAGTTTTTGTCCTTCCTTTCGGATTGACCAACGCCCCTGCAGCGTTAGGATCTCATGAATAGGGTCTTTAGGCCATACTTAGATAGCGCCGTATAGATCGTGTTGGTATTTATCAATGATGTGTTGGTCTACTCTCCGGATGAGGCCACACACCGTCAGCATTTGAGGGTAGTGTTAGAGGTTCTCCGTGAGCACAAGCTGTATGCAAAATTCAGCAAGTGCGATTTTTGGTTGCGCGAGGTTCATTTTCTTGGGCATGTTATCTCCGGTGCTGGTGTAGCAGTTGATCCAGCAAAGGTCCAGGCAGTTATGGATTGGGAGACCCCAAGACCCCTTCGGAGATTCGTAGTTTCTGGGTTGGCTGGTTACTATCGGCGATTCATTGAGGGATTTTCATCCATCGCCGCCCCATTGACTCAGCTTACCAGAAAGGGGGTGAAGTTTGTGTGGTCCGAGACATGTGAGAGTAGCTTTCAATTATTGAAGGCTAAACTTACTTCCGCTCCGGTATTGGTATTACCTAGTGGTGCTGAAGGTTTTGCCATTTATACGGATGCATCTCGGATTGGCTTAGGCTGTGTGCTAATGCAGCAAGGAAGGGTAGTGGCGTATGCTTCTCGCCAATTGAAGGAGCATGAGCGTAACTATCCGACTCATGATTTGGAGCTTGCGGCAGTGGTTCATGCACTAAAGATCTGGAGGCACTATCTTTATGGTGTCAGATTTGAGGTGTTCACTGACCATAAGAGCTTGAAGTATCTCTTCTCCCAGAAGGAACTAAACCTACGGCAGAGGAGATGGATTGAGTTCTCAAGGACTATGACTTCGACTTCAATATCATCCAGGGAAGGCGAATGTCGTAGCGGATGCTCTTAGCAGGAGGAGGTCTTCGCTCCAGCAGGATTGGAAGATGTTGGAGGATGCGGCGTGTTCGATGACTGAGTTAGAGCCCTTATGTCAGCTTTTGTGGCTCAGTTGTCCCTTAGGTCTTCGGTGTTGGATGAGGTGATCGAGCAACAGAAAGGACCCTAGACTCCAAGAGTTAGTGGGCAAGGCAGGCATTGCTCGTGATGAGGATGGCGTGATTAGATTCCATCACCGAGTATGTGTCCTGACATTGTAGATGTCCGTGAGCATGTTTTAGCAGAGCTCATAGGTCGAGATTCTCTATTCATCCGGGTAACACCAAGATGTACCAGGATTTGAAGAGGTCTTTTTGGTGGTCCGGCATGAAGAGAGATGTAGGGATTATGTATCTAGGTCCTAGTATGTCAGCAAGTGAAAGCCGAGCGGCACGACGACATCTGGTCTTATGCAGAAGATGGAAATCCAGTATGGAAGTGGGAAGCTGTCACTATGGATATTTGTTTCGGGTTTGCCTCGATCAAGACGGGGTAATGACTCGATTTGGGTAGTCGTAGATAGATTCTCGAAGACTGCGCATTCTTGCCTATGAAGAAGAAGCAGTCAGTAGAGAGCTTGCTAGATTGTATGTCAGTAGCAATTATTAGATTGCATGGTGTGCCGAAGTCGATCATTTTAGATCGAGATCGAGATTTACTTCGAGGTTGTGGAAGGGGTCTTCAGGATGCTTTAGGTTCGGAGCTAAGCTCAGTTCGGCGTTTCATCCCAGACAGATGGACAGTCTGAGAGGACTATCCAGACGCTCGAGGAATGTTGAGGGCGTGGTGGCTAGATTGGAAGGATGATTGGGAGCGCATTTACCTCTA